>OZ024740.1:419982638-420370138 GCA_964016885.1 Eledone cirrhosa
TATTTTTTTTACCATATGGGCCTCATATTTCATATAACCTTAGGTTCTCAGCAGGTGAAAGTTTGGCCCTGCTTCTCACATTGATTAAGCCTTTAAAAAGTAGCCATCGTCATCATCATCATCGTCATCGTTTAACGTCTATCTTCCATGCTAGCATGGGTTAGACGAGTTTGTCCCACTTAAGGCAAGTTTGGTCAGGTCACCATGTCTCACTCATATAGAACTTTCTAGCTGGTTTTCTACTGCTGGATGCACTTCTTAGCACCAACCACATTTACAGTGTGGACTGGGTGCTTTTTGTCGTGACACCTACCTGACCACTTTTCAATATATATATATCATCATCATCATACATCCTAGCAAGAGTTGGACAGGTCATCACTGACTTAGTCAATACTTGGGTGGAGCTACTGATCTTTAGATGAACCAGAGACTTGTATTTCACTTAGATACATTGCCACACTCTGCTGATCTCTCTCAGGTGAGCCACTGGCCTGTATTTCACTTAGATACATTGCCACACTCTGCTGATCTCTCTCAGATGAGCCACTGGTCTGTATTTCACTTAGATACATTGCCACACTCTGCTGATCTCTCTCAGGTGAGCCACTGGTCTGTATTTCACTTAGATACATTGTCACACTCTGCTGTTCTCTCGCAGGTGAGCCACTGGTCTGTATTTCACTTAGATACATTGCCACACTCTGCTGATCTCTCTCAGATGAGCCACTGGTCTGTATTTCACTTACATACATTGCCACACTCTGCTGATCTCTCTCAGGTGAGCCACTGGCCTGTATTTCACTTAGATACATTGCCACACTCTGCTGATCTCTCTCAGGTGAGCCACTGGCCTGTATTTCACTTAGATACATTGCCACACTCTGCTGATCTCTCTCAGATGAGCCACTAGCCTGTATTTCACTTAGATACATTGCCACACTCTGCTGATCTCTCTCAGGTGAGCCACTGGTCTGTATTTCACTTAGATACATTGCCACACTCTGCTGTTCTCTCGCAGGTGAGCCACTGGTCTGTATTTCACTTAGATACATTGCCACACTCTGCTGATCTCTCGCAGGTGAGCCACTGGTCTGTATTTCACTTAGATACATTGCCACACTCTGCTGATCTCTCGCAGGTGAGCGACTGGTCTGTATTTCACTTAGATACATTGCCACACTCTGCTGATCTCTCTCAGGTGAGCCACTGGTCTGTATTTCACTTAGATACATTGCCACACTCTGCTGATCTCTCTCAGATGAGCCACTAGCCTGTATTTCACTTAGATACATTGCCACACTCTGCTGATCTCTCTCAGGTGAGCCACTGGTCTGTATTTCACTTAGATACATTGCCACACTCTGCTGTTCTCTCGCAGGTGAGCCACTGGTCTGTATTTCACATAGATACATTGCCACACTCTGCTGATCTCTCTCAGATTAGCCACTGGTCTGTATTTCACTTGGATACATTGCCACACTCTACTGATCTCTCGCAGATGAGCCACTGGCCTGTATTTCACTTAGATACATTGCCACACTCTGCTGATCTCTCGCAGGTGAGCCACTGGTCTGTATTTCACTTAGATACATTGCCACACTCTGCTGTTCTCTCTCAGGCGAGCCACTGGTCTGTATTTCACTTAGATACATTGCCACACTCTGCTGATCTCTCTCAGGTGAGCCACTGGTCTGTATTTCACTTACATACATTGCCACACTCTGCTGATCTCTCTCAGATGAGCCACTAGCCTGTATTTCACTTAGATACATTGCCACACTCTGCTGATCTCTCGCAGGTGAGCCACTGGTCTGTATTTCACTTACATACATTGCCACACTCTGCTGATCTCTCTCAGATGAGCCACTAGCCTGTATTTCACTTAGATACATTGCCACACTCTGCTGTTCTCTCTCAGGTGAGCCACTGGTCTGTATTTCACTTAGATACATTGCCACACTCTGCTGATCTCTCTCAGGTGAGACACTGGTCTGTATTTCACTTAGATACATTGCCACACTCTGCTGATCTCTCTCAGGTGAGCCACTGGTCTGTATTTCACTTAGATACATTGCCACACTCTGCTGATCTCTCGCAGGTGAGCCACTGGTCTGTATTTCACTTAGATACATTGCCAGACTCTGCTGATCTCTCTCAGATGAGCCACTGGTCTGTATTTCACTTACATACATTGCCACACTCTGCTGATCTCTCTCAGGTGAGCCACTGGCCTGTATTTCACATAGATACATTGCCACACTCTGCTGATATCTCGCAGGTGAGCCACTGGTCTGTATTTCACTTAGATACATTGCCACACTCTGCTGATCTCTCTCAGGTGAGCCACTGGTCTGTATTTCACTTAGATACATTGCCACACTCTGCTGATCTCTCTCAGATGAGCCACTGGCCTGTATTTCACTTAGATACATTGCCACACTCTGCTGATCTTTCTCAGATGAGCCACTGGTCTATATTTCACTTAGATACATTGCCACACTCTGCTGATCTCTCTCAGATGAGCCACTGGCCTGTATTTCACTTAGATACATTGCCACACTCTGCTGATCTCTCGCAGGTGAGCCACTGGTCTGTATTTCACTTACATACATTGCCACACTCTGCTGATCTCTCTCAGGTGAGCCACTGGTCTGTATTTCACTTACATACATTGCCACACTCTGCTGATCTCTCTCAGGTGAGCCACTAGTCTGTATTTCACTTAGATACATTGCCACACTCTGCTGATCTCTCTCAGATGAGCCACTGGTCTGTATTTCACTTACATACATTGCCACACTCTGCTGATCTCTCTCAGGTGAGCCACTGGCCTGTATTTCACTTAGATACATTGCCACACTCTGCTGATCTCTCGCAGGTGAGCCACTGGTCTGTATTTCACTTACATACATTGCCACACTCTGCTGATCTCCCTCAGGTGAGCCACTCGCCTGTATTTCACTTAGATACATTGCCACACTCTGCTGATCTCTCTCAGGTGAGCCACTGGCCTGTATTTCACTTACATACATTGCCACACTCTGCTGATCTCTCTCAGGTGAGCCACTGGTCTGTATTTCACTTACATACATTGTCACACTCTGCTGATCTCTCTCAGGTGAGCCACTCGCCTGTATTTCACTTAGATACATTGCCACACTCTGCTGATCTCTCTCAGGTGAGCCACTGGCCTGTATTTCACTTACATACATTGCCACACTCTGCTGATCTCTCTCAGGTGAGCCACTGGTCTGTATTTCACTTAGATACATTGCCACACTCTGCTGATCTCTCGCAGGTGAGCCACTGGTCTGTATTTCACTTACATACATTGCCACACTCTGCTGATCTCTCTCAGTTGGGCCACTGGTCTGTATTTCACTTAGATACATTGCCATACTCTGCTGATCTCTCTCAGGTGAGCCACTGGTCTGTATTTCACTTACATACATTGCCACACTCTGCTGATCTCTCTCAGATGAGCCACTGGTCTGTATTTCACTTAGATACATTGCCACACTCTGCTGATCTCTCTCAGATGAGCCACTGGTCTGTATTTCACTTAGATACATTGCCACACTCTGCTGATCTCTCTCAGATGAGCCACTGGCCTGTATTTCACTTAGATACATTGCCACACTCTGCTGATCTCTCTCAGATGAGCCACTGGTCTGTATTTCACTTAGATACATTGCCACACTCTGCTGATCTCTCTCAGATGAGCCACTGGCCTGTATTTCACTTAGATACATTGCCACACTCTGCTGATCTCTCGCAGGTGAGCCACTGGTCTGTATTTCACTTACATACATTGCCACACTCTGCTGATCTCTCTCAGGTGAGCCACTGGTCTGTATTTCACTTAGATACATTGCCACACTCTGCTGATCTCTCGCAGGTGAGACACTGGTCTGTATTTCACTTACATACATTGCCACACTCTGCTGATCTCTCTCAGATGAGCCACTGGTCTGTATTTCACTTAGATACATTGCCACACTCTCCTGATCTCTCTCAGATGAGCCACTGGTCTGTATTTTACTTAGATACATTGCCACACTTTGCTGATCTCTCTCAGATGAGCCACTGGTCTGTATTTCACTTACATACATTGCCACACTCTGCTGATCTCTCTCAGGTGAGCCACTGGCCTGTATTTCACTTAGATACATTGCCACACTCTGCTGATCTCTCGCAGGTGAGCCACTGGTCTGTATTTCACTTACATACATTGCCACACTCTGCTGATCTCTCTCAGGTGAGCCACTCGCCTGTATTTCACTTAGATACATTGCCACACTCTGCTGATCTCTCTCAGGTGAGCCACTGGCCTGTATTTCACTTACATACATTGCCACACTCTGCTGATCTCTCTCAGGTGAGCCACTGGTCTGTATTTCACTTAGATACATTGCCACACTCTGCTGATCTCTCTCAGGTGAGCCACTGGTCTGTATTTCACTTACATACATTGCCACACTCTGCTGACCTCTCTCAGGTGGGCCACTGGTCTGTATTTCACTTAGATACATTGCCATACTCTGCTGATCTCTCTCAGGTGAGCCACTGGTCTGTATTTCACTTACATACATTGCCACACTCTGCTGATCTCTCTCAGATGAGCCACTGGTCTGTATTTCACTTAGATACATTGCCACACTCTGCTGATCTCTCTCAGATGAGCCACTGGTCTGTATTTCACTTAGATACATTGCCACACTCTGCTGATCTCTCTCAGGTGAGCCACTGGTCTGTATTTCACTTAGATAAATTGCCACACTCTGCTGATCTCTCGCAGGTGAGCCACTGGTCTGTATTTCACTTACATACATTGCCACACTCTGCTGATCTCTCTCAGGTGAGCCACTGGTCTGTATTTCACTTAGATACATTGCCACACTCTGCTGATCTCTCGCAGGTGAGCCACTGGTCTGTATTTCACTTACATACATTGCCACACTCTGCTGATCTCTCTCAGATGAGCCACTGGTCTGTATTTCACTTAGATACATTGCCACACTCTGCTGATCTCTCTCAGGTGAGCCACTGGTCTGTATTTCACTTAGATACATTGCCACACTCTGCTGATCTCTCTCAGATGAGCCACTGGCCTGTATTTCACTTAGATACATTGCCACACTCTGCTGATCTCTCGCAGGTGAGCCACTGGTCTGTATTTCACTTACATACATTGCCACACTCTGCTGATCTCTCTCAGGTGAGCCACTGGTCTGTATTTCACTTAGATACATTGCCACACTCTGCTGATCTCTCGCAGGTGAGCCACTGGTCTGTATTTCACTTACATACATTGCCACACTCTGCTGATCTCTCTCAGATGAGCCACTGGTCTGTATTTCACTTAGATACATTGCCACACTCTGCTGATCTCTCTCAGATGAGCCACTGGTCTGTATTTTACTTAGATACATTGCCACACTTTGCTGATCTCTCTCAGATGAGCCACTGGTCTGTATTTCACTTAGATACATTGCCACACTCTGCTGATCTCTCTCAGATGAGCCACTGGCCTGTATTTCACTTAGATACATTGCCACACTCTGCTGATCTCTCTCAGATGAGCCACTGGTCTGTATTTCACTTAGATACATTGCCACACTCTGCTGTTCTCTCGCAGGTGAGCCACTGGTCTGTATTTCACTTAGATACATTGCCACACTCTGCTGATCTCTCTCAGATGAGCCACTGGTCTGTATTTCACTTAGATACATTGCCACACTCTGCTGATCTCTCGCAGGTGAGCCACTGGTCTGTATTTCACTTACATACATTGCCACACTCTGCTGATCTCTCTCAGATGAGCCACTGGTCTGTATTTCACTTAGATACATTGCCACACTCTGCTGATCTCTCTCAGATGAGCCACTGGTCTGTATTTTACTTAGATACATTGCCACACTTTGCTGATCTCTCTCAGATGAGCCACTGGTCTGTATTTCACTTACATACATTGCCACACTCTGCTGATCTCTCTCAGGTGAGCCACTGGCCTGTATTTCACTTAGATACATTGCCACACTCTGCTGATCTCTCGCAGGTGAGCCACTGGTCTGTATTTCACTTAGATACATTGCCACACTCTGCTGATCTCTCTCAGGTGAGCCAATGGCCTGTATTTCACTTACATACATTGCCACACTCTGCTGATCTCTCTCAGGTGAGCCACTGGTCTGTATTTCACTTACATACATTGCCACACTCTGCTGACCTCTCTCAGGTGGGCCACTGGTCTGTATTTCACTTAGATACATTGCCATACTCTGCTGATCTCTCTCAGGTGAGCCACTGGTCTGTATTTCACTTACATACATTGCCACACTCTGCTGATCTCTCTCAGATGAGCCACTGGTCTGTATTTCACTTAGATACATTGCCACACTCTGCTGATCTCTCTCAGATGAGCCACTGGTCTGTATTTCACTTAGATACATTGCCACACTCTGCTGATCTCTCTCAGGTGAGCCACTGGTCTGTATTTCACTTAGATACATTGCCACACTCTGCTGATCTCTCTCAGATGAGCCACTGGCCTGTATTTCACTTAGATACATTGCCACACTCTGCTGATCTCTCTCAGATGAGCCACTGGTCTGTATTTCACTTACATACATTGCCACACTCTGCTGATCTCTCTCAGGTGAGCCACTGGCCTGTATTTCACTTAGATACATTGCCACACTCTGCTGATCTCTCGCAGGTGAGCCACTGGTCTGTATTTCACTTACATACATTGCCACACTCTGCTGATCTCTCTCAGGTGAGCCACTCGCCTGTATTTCACTTAGATACATTGCCACACTCTGCTGATCTCTCTCAGGTGAGCCACTGGCCTGTATTTCACTTACATACATTGCCACACTCTGCTGATCTCTCTCAGGTGAGCCACTGGTCTGTATTTCACTTAGATACATTGCCACACTCTGCTGATCTCTCTCAGGTGAGCCACTGGTCTGTATTTCACTTACATACATTGCCACACTCTGCTGACCTCTCTCAGGTGGGCCACTGGTCTGTATTTCACTTAGATACATTGCCATACTCTGCTGATCTCTCTCAGGTGAGCCACTGGTCTGTATTTCACTTACATACATTGCCACTCTCTGCTGATCTCTCTCAGATGAGCCACTGGTCTGTATTTCACTTAGATACATTGCCACACTCTGCTGATCTCTCTCAGATGAGCCACTGGTCTGTATTTCACTTAGATACATTGCCACACTCTGCTGATCTCTCTCAGGTGAGCCACTGGTCTGTATTTCACTTAGATAAATTGCCACACTCTGCTGATCTCTCGCAGGTGAGCCACTGGTCTGTATTTCACTTACATACATTGCCACACTCTGCTGATCTCTCTCAGGTGAGCCACTGGTCTGTATTTCACTTAGATACATTGCCACACTCTGCTGATCTCTCGCAGGTGAGCCACTGGTCTGTATTTCACTTACATACATTGCCACACTCTGCTGATCTCTCTCAGATGAGCCACTGGTCTGTATTTCACTTAGATACATTGCCACACTCTGCTGATCTCTCTCAGGTGAGCCACTGGTCTGTATTTCACTTAGATACATTGCCACACTCTGCTGATCTCTCTCAGATGAGCCACTGGCCTGTATTTCACTTAGATACATTGCCACACTCTGCTGATCTCTCGCAGGTGAGCCACTGGTCTGTATTTCACTTACATACATTGCCACACTCTGCTGATCTCTCTCAGGTGAGCCACTGGTCTGTATTTCACTTAGATACATTGCCACACTCTGCTGATCTCTCGCAGGTGAGCCACTGGTCTGTATTTCACTTACATACATTGCCACACTCTGCTGATCTCTCTCAGATGAGCCACTGGTCTGTATTTCACTTAGATACATTGCCACACTCTGCTGATCTCTCTCAGATGAGCCACTGGTCTGTATTTTACTTAGATACATTGCCACACTTTGCTGATCTCTCTCAGATGAGCCACTGGTCTGTATTTCACTTAGATACATTGCCACACTCTGCTGATCTCTCTCAGATGAGCCACTGGCCTGTATTTCACTTAGATACATTGCCACACTCTGCTGATCTCTCTCAGATGAGCCACTGGTCTGTATTTCACTTAGATACATTGCCACACTCTGCTGTTCTCTCGCAGGTGAGCCACTGGTCTGTATTTCACTTAGATACATTGCCACACTCTGCTGATCTCTCTCAGATGAGCCACTGGTCTGTATTTCACTTAGATACATTGCCACACTCTGCTGATCTCTCGCAGGTGAGCCACTGGTCTGTATTTCACTTACATACATTGCCACACTCTGCTGATCTCTCTCAGATGAGCCACTGGTCTGTATTTCACTTAGATACATTGCCACACTCTGCTGATCTCTCTCAGATGAGCCACTGGTCTGTATTTTACTTAGATACATTGCCACACTTTGCTGATCTCTCTCAGATGAGCCACTGGTCTGTATTTCACTTACATACATTGCCACACTCTGCTGATCTCTCTCAGGTGAGCCACTGGCCTGTATTTCACTTAGATACATTGCCACACTCTGCTGATCTCTCGCAGGTGAGCCACTGGTCTGTATTTCACTTAGATACATTGCCACACTCTGCTGATCTCTCTCAGGTGAGCCAATGGCCTGTATTTCACTTACATACATTGCCACACTCTGCTGATCTCTCTCAGGTGAGCCACTGGTCTGTATTTCACTTACATACATTGCCACACTCTGCTGACCTCTCTCAGGTGGGCCACTGGTCTGTATTTCACTTAGATACATTGCCATACTCTGCTGATCTCTCTCAGGTGAGCCACTGGTCTGTATTTCACTTACATACATTGCCACACTCTGCTGATCTCTCTCAGATGAGCCACTGGTCTGTATTTCACTTAGATACATTGCCACACTCTGCTGATCTCTCTCAGATGAGCCACTGGTCTGTATTTCACTTAGATACATTGCCACACTCTGCTGATCTCTCTCAGGTGAGCCACTGGTCTGTATTTCACTTAGATACATTGCCACACTCTGCTGATCTCTCTCAGATGAGCCACTGGCCTGTATTTCACTTAGATACATTGCCACACTCTGCTGATCTCTCTCAGATGAGCCACTGGTCTGTATTTCACTTAGATACATTGCCACACTCTGCTGATCTCTCTCAGATGAGCCACTGGCCTGTATTTCACTTAGATACATTGCCACACTCTGCTGATCTCTCGCAGGTGAGCCACTGGTCTGTATTTCACTTAGATACATTGCCACACTCTGCTGATCTCTCTCAGGTGAGCCACTGGTCTGTATTTCACTTAGATACATTGCCACACTCTGCTGATCTCTCGCACGTGAGCCACTGGTCTGTATTTCACTTAGATACATTGCCACACTCTGCTGATCTCTCTCAGATGAGCCACTGGTCTGTATTTCACTTACATACATTGCCACACTCTGCTGATCTCTCTCAGATGAGCCACTGATCTGTATTTCACTTAGATACATTGCCACACTCTGCTGATCTCTCTCAGATGAGCCACTGGTCTGTATTTCACTTACATACATTGCCACACTCTGCTGATCTCTCTCAGGTGAGCCACTGGCCTGTATTTCACTTAGATACATTGCCACACTCTGCTGATCTCTCACAGGTGAGCCACTGGTCTGTATTTCACTTACATACATTGTCACACTCTGCTGATCTCTCTCAGGTGAGCCACTGGCCTGTATTTCACTTAGATACATTGCCACACTCTGCTGATCTCTCTCAGGTGAGCCACTGGCCTGTATTTCACTTAGATACATTGCCACACTCTGCTGATCTCTATCAGGTGAGCCACTGGTCTGTATTTCACTTAGATACATTGCCACACTCTGCTGATCTCTCTCAGGTGGGCCACTCGTCTGTATTTCACTTAGATACATTGCCACACTCTGCTGACCTCTCTCAGGTGAGCCACTGGTCTGTATTTCACTTGCATACATTGCCACACTCTGCTGATCTCTCTCAGATGAGCCACTGGCCTGTATTTCACTTACATACATTGCCACTCTCTGCTGATCTCTCTCAGGTGAGCCACTGGTCTGTATTTCACTTAGATACATTGCCACACTCTGCTGATCTCTCTCAGGTGAGCCACTGGTCTGTATTTCACTCAGATACATTGCCACACTCTGCTGATCTCTCTCAGGTGAGCCACTGGTCTGTATTTCATTTACATACATTGCCACACTCTGCTGATCTCTCTCAGATGAGCCACTGGTCTGTAGTTCACTTAGATACATTGCCACACTCTGCTGTTCTCTCTCAGATGAGCCACCCTGTCTGTATTTCACTTAGATACATTGCCACACTCTGCTGATCTCTGTCAGATGAGCCACTGGCCTGTATTTCACTTACATACATTGCCACACTCTTCTGTTCTCTCTCAGATGAGCCACTGGCCTGTATTTCACTTACATACATTGCCACACTCTGCTGATCTCTCTCAGATGAGCCACTGGCCTGTATTTCACTTACATACATTGCCACACTCTGCTGATCTCTCTCAGGTGAGCCACTGGCCTGTATTTTACTTAGATACATTGCCACACTCTGCTGATCTCTCTCAGGTGAGCCACTGGCCTGTATCTCACTTAGATACATTGCCACACTCTGCTGATCTCTCTCAGATGAGCCACTGGCCTTGTATTTCACTTACATACATTGCCACACTCTGCTGATCTCTCTCAGATGAGCCACTGGCCTGTATTTCACTTACATACGTTCCCATATTCTTTATCATGGCTCCAACACTAGGGAGATTGTCACATCTTTGACACAACTGAAAAGTCCCCTTTTGTTGTTAACAGGAGTAGCAGAACCCTAAACTTCTTCCAACCTATCCTTATTCTAGCTACTGTGCTCTCCAAGCACCCTCATCCATAGCTAATTAGTACAGTCCTTTGAGTGTTGACCCTGGGGGGTTTGCTCAGGCTCTCAGTACTCTGAGTTCCAATCTTACTGTCGTCAAGTTTGCCTTTCATCCTTTCTCAGTTTAAAAATAAAATAGCAGCCCAGGATTGTGGATTGGCAGAATAGCTAGAGCATTAGATAAGATGCTCTACAGCAGGGTTTCCCAAACTTTTTCAAATGTGGAACCTCTTTTGGTTCAGCAACTTTTGTGGGAACCCAAAACTCTAATACTGTTATATGGTCGTAATATAAATATACTTCTCTACTGTCATATGGTCATAATATAAATATACTCCTCTACCTCCCCAAACTCTAATACTGTTATATGGTTGTAATATAAATATATTCCTCTACCTTTTTTCATGGAACCCCAGACATTCCTTTGCGGAATTCACTTTGGGAACTACTGCTTTACAGTGTCTGTTCTGGATCTTTTTGTTCTGACATCATCACCTATGACAACACTAGTGCCATGCTGTATCAGCGCTTACTTTTCCTAAGACAGCATTGCTGGTGGAGAGACTTGTATGTATGCACAACTGCTGGTTTTACATGAAAAACAAAACCTTACCCAGGCCTTCACACATTTTGCAAGTGCAGATCTATGCCCTTAAGAAACTCCGCCCTGTATATGATAGCTAAATCCATGGACCATCAAGCCAACATATTGTGTGGCGTTTGGTTATATCCCATTCCTCCTACTGAGATCAATAAAATCTAAATAGGAAAGATATTGTAGCAGAAGTTATGAATCAGTAGATTACTGGACAAAAGTTTTTACAATATTTGGTTGTTATTTCATATTTTATATTCCAATATTTCTGAGGTTGATTTGTCTGTCTTAGTTTTGTAATCAATAAAATATATACCAGTTAAATACTCTCATTGAATTCACTATTGTTTCTTCTAAAATTGGTGGTCTTCTACATATGTAACCCTTTAACATTTACATTACGCTATATTTACTATTGTATTTTCATGGTAAAGGCTTTATCTCACTTAATTATCTCACATAATATCGAATCTATGAGATTTTGGGAACAATACCTTAACATCAATATAAGCAGCCAGTTACAGCTGGTTTGTACAAAAAGAGGTGAGAGAATTCTGACCAGATATGGCTGGTATAACTGCTAAAGGGTTAAGAAATCATATATATAGGGCAGATTATAGTTTTAACTGCTAAAGGGTTAAGACATCATATATATAGGACAGATTATAGTTTTAACTGTTAAAGGGTTAAGACATCATATATATAGGACAGATTATAGTTTTAACTGCTAAAGGGTTAAGACATCATATATATAGGACAGATTATAGTTTGAACTACTAAAGGGTTAAGACATCATATATATAGGACAGGTTATAGTTTTAACTGCTAAAGGGTTAAGACATCATATATATAGGACAGATTATAGTTTTAACTGCTAAAGGGTTAAGACATCATATATATAGGACAGGTTATAGTTTTAACTGCTAAAGGGTTAAGACATCATATATATAGGGCAGATTATAGTTTTAACTGCTAAAGGGTTAAGAAATCATATATATAGTGCAGATTATAGTTTTAACTGCTAAGGGGTTAAGACATCATATATATAGGACAGATTATAGTTTTAAATGTTAAAGGGTTAAGACATCATATATATAGGACAGGTTATAGTTTTAACTGTTAAAGGGTTAAGACATCATATATATAGGACAGGTTATAGTTTTAACTGCTAAAGGGTTAAGACATCATATATATAGGACAGGTTATAGTTTTAACTGTTAAAGGGTTAAGACATCATGTATATCGGACAGATTATAGTTTTAACTGCTAAAGGGTTAAAACATCATATATATAGGACAGATTATAGTTTTAACTGCTAAAGGGTTAAGACAACATATATATAGGGCAGATTATAGTTTTAACTGCTAAAGGGTTAAGACATCATATATATAGGACAGATTATAGTTTTAACTGTTAAAGGGTTAAGACATCATATATATAGGACAGATTATAGTTTTAACTGCTAAAGGGTTAAGACATCATATATATAGGACAGATTATAGTTTTAACTGTTAAAGGGTTAAGACATCATATATATAGGACAGATTATAGTTTTAACTGCTAAAGGGTTAAGACATCATATATATAGGGCAGATTATAGTTTTAACTGCTAAAGGGTTAAGACATCATATATATAGGACAGATTATAGTTTTAACTGTTAAAGGGTTAAGACATCATATATAAAGGACAGATTATAGTGTTCACTGCTAAAGGGTTAAGACATCATATATATAGGGCAGATTATAGTTTTAACTGCTAAAGGGTTAAGACATCATATATATGGTGCAGATTATAGTTTTAGCTGCTAAAGGGTTAATACATCATATATATAGGACAGATTATAGTTTTAACCCCTAAAGGGTTAAAACATCATATATATAGGACAGATTATAGTTTTAACTGTTAAAGGATTAAGACATCAAATATATAGGACAGATTATAGTTTTAACTGCTAAAGGGTTAAGACATCATATATATAGTGCACATTATAGTTTTAACTGCTAAAGGGTTAAGACATCGTATATATATAGGACAGATTATAGTTTTAACTGCTAAAGGGTTAAGACATCATATATATAGGGCAGATTATAGTTTTAGCTGCTAAAGGGTTAAGACATCATATATATAGGACAGATTATAGTTTTAACTGTTAAAGGGTTAAGACATCATATATATAGGACAGATTATAGTTTTAAACCCTAAAGGGTTAAGACATATATATATAGGACAGATTATAGTTTTAACAGTTAAAGGGTTAAGACATCATATATATAGAACAGATTATAATTTTAACTGCTAAAGGGTTAAGACATCATATATATAGGACAGATTATAGTTTTAACTGCTAAATGGTTAGTTAAGACATCATATATATAGGACAGATTATAGTTTTAACTGCTAAATGGTTAAGACATCATATATATAGGACAGATTATAGTTTTAACTACTAAAGGGTTAAGACATCATATATATAGGACAGATTATAGTTTTAACTGTTAAAGGGTTAAGACATCATATATATAGGACAGATTATAGTTTTAACTGCTAAAGGGTTAGTTAAGACATCATATATATAGGGCAGATTATAGTTTTAACTTCTAAAGGGTTAAGACATCATATATATAGGACAGATTATAGTTTTAACTGTTAAAGGATTAAGACATCATATATATAGTGCAGATTATAGTTTTAACTGCTAAAGGGTTAAGACATATATATAGGACAGATTATAGTTTTAACTGTTAAAGGGTTAAGACATCATATATATAGGACAGATAATAGTTTTAACTGCTAAAGGGTTAAGACATCATATATATAGTGCAGATTATAGTTTTAGCTGCTAAAGGGTTAATACATCTTATATATAGGACGGATTATAGTTTTAACCCCTAAAGGGTTAAGACATCATATATATAGGACAGATTATAGTTTTAACTGTTAAAGGATTAAGACATCAAATATATAGGACAGGTTATAGTTTTAACTGCTAAAGGGTTAAGACATCATATATATAGGACAGGTTATAGTTTTAACTGTTAAAGGGTTAAGACATCATGTATATCGGACAGATTATAGTTTTAACTGCTAAGGGGTTAAAACATCATATATATAGGACAGATTATAGTTTTAACTGCGAAAGGGTTAAGACATCATATATATAGGACAGATTATAGTTTTAACTGCTAAAGGGTTAAGACAACATATATATAGGGCAGATTATAGTTTTAACCGCTAAAGGGTTAAGACATCATATATATAGGACGGATTATAGTTTTAACTGTTAAAGGGTTATGACATCATATATATAGGACAGATTATAGTTTTAACTGCTAAAGGGTTAAGACATCATATATATAGGACAGATTATAGTTTTAACTGTTAAAGGGTTAAGACATCATATATATAGGACAGATTATAGTTTTAACTGCTAAAGGGTTAAGACATCATATATATAGCGCAGATTATAGTTTTAACTGCTAAAGGGTTAAGACATCATATATATAGGACAGATTATAGTTTTAACTGTTAAAGGGTTAAGACATCATATATAAAGGACAGATTATAGTTTTCACTGCTAAACGGTTAAGATATCATATATATAGGGCAGATTATAGTTTTAACTGCTAAAGGGTTAATACATCATATATATAGGACAGATTATAGTTTTAACCCCTAAAGGGTTAAGACATCATATATATAGGACAGATTATAGTTTTAACTGTTAAAGGATTAAATATAGGACAGATTATAGTTTTAACTGCTAAAGGGTTAAGACATCATATATATAGTGCACATTATAGTTTTAACTGCTAAAGGGTTAAGACATCATATATATATAGGACAGATTATAGTTTTAACTGCTAAAGGGTTAAGACATCATATATATAGGGCAGATTATAGTTTTAGCTGCTAAAGGGTTAAGACATCATATATATAGGACAGATTATAGTTTTAAACCCTAAAGGGTTAAGACATATATATAGGACAGATTATAGTTTTAACAGTTAAAGGGTTAAGACATCATATATATAGAACAGATTATAATTTTAACTGCTAAAGGGTTAAGACATCATATATATAGGTCAGATTATAGTTTTCACTGCTAAAGGGTTAAGACATCATATATATAGGACAGATTATAGTTTTAACTGCTAAAGGGTTAAGACATCATATATATAGGACAGATTATAGTTTTAACTGCTAAAGGGTTAAGACATCATATATATAGGACAGATTATAGTTTTAACTGTTAAAGGGTTAAGGCATCATATATATAGGACAGATTATAGTTTTAGCTCCTAAAGGGTTAAGACATCATATATATAGGACAGATTATAGTTTTCACTGCTAAAGGGTTAAAACACCAAATATATAGTGCAGATTATAGTTTTAACTGCTAAAGGCTTAAGACATCCTATATATAGGACAGATTATAGTTTTAACTGCTAAAGGGTTAAGATATCATATATATAGGACAGATCATAATTTTAACTGTTAAAGGGTTAAGACATCATATATATAGGACAGATTATAGTTTTAACTACTAAAGGGTTAAGACATCATATATATAGGACAGATTATAGTTTTAACTGCTAAAGGGTTAAGACATCATATATATAGGACGGATTATAGTTTTAACTGTTAAAGGGTTAAGACATCATATATATAGGACAGATTATAGTTTTAACTGCTAAAGGGTTAAGACATCATATATATAGGGCAGATTATAGTTTTAACTGCTAAAGGGTTAAGACATCATATATATAGGACAGATTATAGTTTTAACTGTTAAAGGGTTAAGACATCATATATATAGGACAGGTTATAGTTTTAACTGTTAAAGGGTTAAGACATCATGTATATCGGACAGATTATAGTTTTAACTGCTAAAGGGTTAAAACATCATATATATAGGACAGATTATAGTTTTAACTGCTAAAGGGTTAAGACAACATATATATAGGGCAGATTATAGTTTTAACTGCTAAAGGGTTAAGACATCATATATATAGGACAGATTATAGTTTAAACTGTTAAAGGGTTAAGACATCATATATATAGGACAGATTATAGTTTTAACTGCTAAAGGGTTAAGACATCATATATATAGGACAGATTATAGTTTTAACTGTTAAAGGGTTAAGACATCATATATATAGGACAGATTATAGTTTTAACTGCTAAAGGGTTAAGACATCATATATATAGGGCAGATTATAGTTTTAACTGCTAAAGGGTTAAGACATCATATATATAGGACAGATTATAGTTTTAACTGTTAAAGGGTTAAGACATCATATATAAAGGTTAGTTAAGACATCATATATATAGGGCAGATTATAGTTTTAACTTCTAAAGGGTTAAGACATCATATATATAGGACAGATTATAGTTTTAACTGTTAAAGGATTAAGACATCATATATATAGTGCAGATTATACTTTTAACTGCTAAAGGGTTAAGACATCATATATATAGGACAGATTATAGTTTTAACTGTTAAAGGGTTAAGACATCATATATATAGGACAGATAATAGTTTTAACTGCTAAAGGGTTAAGACATCATATATATAGTGCAGATTATAGTTTTAGCTGCTAAAGGGTTAATACATCTTATATATAGGACGGATTATAGTTTTAACCCCTAAAGGGTTAAGACATCATATATATAGGACAGATTATAGTTTTAACTGTTAAAGGATTAAGACATCAAATATATAGGACTGGTTATAGTTTTAACTGCTAAAGGGTTAAGACATCATATATATAGGACAGGTTATAGTTTTAACTGTTAAAGGGTTAAGACATCATGTATATCGGACAGATTATAGTTTTAACTGCTAAAGGGTTAAAACATCATATATATAGGACAGATTATAGTTTTAACTGCGAAAGGGTTAAGACATCATATATATAGGACAGATTATAGTTTTAACTGCTAAAGGGTTAAGACAACATATATATAGGGCAGATTATAGTTTTAACTGCTAAAGGGTTAAGACATCATATATATAGGACGGATTATAGTTTTAACTGTTAAAGGGTTAAGACATCATATATATAGGACAGATTATAGTTTTAACTGCTAAAGGGTTAAGACATCATATATATAGGACAGATTATAGTTTTAACTGTTAAAGGGTTAAGACATCATATATATAGGACAGATTATAGTTTTAACTTCTAAAGGGTTAAGACATCATATATATAGGGCAGATTATAGTTTTAACTGCTAAAGGGTTAAGACATCATATATATAGGACAGATTATAGTTTTAACTGTTAAAGGGTTAAGACATCATATATAAAGGACAGATTATAGTTTTCACTGCTAAACGGTTAAGACATCATATATATAGGGCAGATTATAGTTTTAACTGCTAAAGGGTTAATACATCATATATATAGGACAGATTATAGTTTTAACCCCTAAAGGGTTAAGACATCATATATACAGGACAGATTATAGTTTTAACTGTTAAAGGATTAAATATAGGACAGATTATAGTTTTAACTGCTAAAGGGTTAAGACATCATATATATAGTGCACATTATAGTTTTAACTGCTAAAGGGTTAAGACATCATATATATATAGGACAGATTATAGTTTTAACTGCTAACGGGTTAAGACATCATATATATAGGGCAGATTATAGTTTTAGCTGCTAAAGGGTTAAGACATCATATATATAGGACAGATTATAGTTTTAAACCCTAAAGGGTTAAGACATATATATAGGACAGATTATAGTTTTAACAGTTAAAGGGTTAAGACATCATATATATAGAACAGATTATAATTTTAACTGCTAAAGGGTTAAGACATCATATATATAGGTCAGATTATAGTTTTCACTGCTAAAGGGTTAAGACATCATATATATAGGACAGATTATAGTTTTAACTGCTAAAGGGTTAAGACATCATATATATAGGACAGATTATAGTTTTAACTGCTAAATGGTTAGTTAAGACATCATATATATAGGACAGATTATAGTTTTAACTGCTAAAGGGTTAAGACATCATATATATAGGACAGATTATAGTTTTAACTGTTAAAGGGTTAAGGCATCATATATATAGGACAGATTATAGTTTTAGCTCCTAAAGGGTTAAGACATCATATATATAGGACAGATTATAGTTTTCACTGCTAAAGGGTTAAAACACCAAATATATAGTGCAGATTATAGTTTTAACTGCTAAAGGCTTAAGACATCCTATATATAGGACAGATTATAGTTTTAACTGCTAAAGGGTTAAGATATCATATATATAGGACAGATCATAATTTTAACTGTTAAAGGGTTAAGACATCATATATATAGGACAGATTATAGTTTTAACTACTAAAGGGTTAAGACATCATATATATAGGACAGATTATAGTTTTAACTGCTAAAGGGTTAAGACATCATATATATAGGACGGATTATAGTTTTAACTGTTAAAGGGTTAAGACATCATATATATAGGACAGATTATAGTTTTAACTGCTAAAGGGTTAAGACATCATATATATAGGGCAGATTATAGTTTTAACTGCTAAAGGGTTAAGACATCATATATATAGGACAGATTATAGTTTTAACTGTTAAAGGCTTAAGACATCATATATAAAGGACAGATTATAGTGTTCACTGCTAAAGGGTTAAGACATCATATATATAGGGCAGATTATAGTTTTAACTGCTAAAGGGTTAAGACATCATATATATAGTGCAGATTATAGTTTTAGCTGCTAAAGGGTTAATACATCATATATATAGGACAGATTATAGTTTTAACCCCTAAAGGGTTAAAACATCATATATATAGGACAGATTATAGTTTTAACTGTTAAAGGATTAAGACATCAAATATATAGGACAGATTATAGTTTTAACTGCTAAAGGGTTAAGACATCATATATATAGTGCACATTATAGTTTTAACTGCTAAAGGGTTAAGACATCATATATATATAGGACAGATTATAGTTTTAACTGCTAAAGGGTTAAGACATCATATATATAGGGCAGATTATAGTTTCAGCTGCTAAAGGGTTAAGACATCATATATATAGGACAGATTATAGTTTTAACTGTTAAAGGGTTAAGACATCATATATATAGGACAGATTATAGTTTTAAACCCTGAAGGGTTAAGACATATATATATAGGACAGATTATAGTTTTAACAGTTAAAGGGTTAAGACATCATATATATAGAACAGATTATAATTTTAACTGCTAAAGGGTTAAGACATCATATATATAGGACAGATTATAGTTTTAACTGCTAAATGGTTAGTTAAGACATCATATATATAGGACAGATTATAGTTTTAACTACTAAAGGGTTAAGACATCATATATATAGGACAGATTATAGTTTTAACTGTTAAAGGGTTAAGACATCATATATATAGGACAGATTATAGTTTTAACTGCTAAAGGGTTAGTTAAGACATCATATATATAGGGCAGATTATAGTTTTAACTTCTAAAGGCTTAAGACATTATATATATAGGACAGATTATAGTTTTAACTGCTAAAGGGTTAGTTAAGACATCATATATATAGGGCAGATTATAGTTTTAACTTCTAAAGGGTTAAGACATCATATATATAGGACAGATTATAGTTTTAACTGTTAAAGGATTAAGACATCATATATATAGTGCAGATTATAGTTTTAACTGCTAAAGGGTTAAGACATCATATATATAGGACAGATTATAGTTTTAACTGTTAAAGGGTTAAGACATCATATATATAGGACAGATAATAGTTTTAACTGCTAAAGGGTTAAGACATCATATATATAGTGCAGATTATAGTTTTAGCTGCTAAAGGGTTAATACATCTTATATATAGGACGGATTATAGTTTTAACCCCTAAAGGGTTAAGACATCATATATATAGGACAGATTATAGTTTTAACTGTTAAAGGATTAAGACATCAAATATATAGGACAGATTATAGTTTTAACTGCTAAAGGGTTAAGACATCATATATATAGTGCAGATTATAGTTTTAGCTGCTAAAGGGTTAATACATCATATATATAGGACAGGTTATAGTTTTAACTGCTAAAGGGTTAAGACATCATATATATAGGACAGATTATAGTTTTAACTGTTAAAGGGTTAAGACATCATATATATAGGACAGATTATAGTTTTAACTGCTAAAGGGTTAAGACATCATATATATAGGACAGATTATAGTTTTAACTGTTAAAGGGTTAAGACATCATATATATAGGACAGATTATAGTTTTAAACCCTAAAGGGTTAAGACATATATATATAGGACAGATTATAGTTTTAACAGTTAAAGGGTTAAGACATCATATATATAGAACAGATTATAATTTTAACTGCTAAAGGGTTAAGACATCATATATATAGGACAGATTATAGTTTTAACTGCTAAATGGTTAGTTAAGACATCATATATATAGGACAGATTATAGTTTTAACTGCTAAATGGTTAAGACATCATATATATAGGACAGATTATAGTTTTAACTACTAAAGGGTTAAGACATCATATATATAGGACAGATTATAGTTTTAACTGTTAAAGGGTTAAGACATCATATATATAGGACAGATTATAGTTTTAACTGCTAAAGGGTTAGTTAAGACATCATATATATAGGGCAGATTATAGTTTTAACTTCTAAAGGGTTAAGACATCATATATATAGGACAGATTATAGTTTTAACTGTTAAAGGATTAAGACATCATATATATAGTGCAGATTATAGTTTTAACTGCTAAAGGGTTAAGACATATATATAGGACAGATTATAGTTTTAACTGTTAAAGGGTTAAGACATCATATATATAGGACAGATAATAGTTTTAACTGCTAAAGGGTTAAGACATCATATATATAGTGCAGATTATAGTTTTAGCTGCTAAAGGGTTAATACATCTTATATATAGGACGGATTATAGTTTTAACCCCTAAAGGGTTAAGACATCATATATATAGGACAGATTATAGTTTTAACTGTTAAAGGATTAAGACATCAAATATATAGGACAGGTTATAGTTTTAACTGCTAAAGGGTTAAGACATCATATATATAGGACAGGTTATAGTTTTAACTGTTAAAGGGTTAAGACATCATGTATATCGGACAGATTATAGTTTTAACTGCTAAGGGGTTAAAACATCATATATATAGGACAGATTATAGTTTTAACTGCGAAAGGGTTAAGACATCATATATATAGGACAGATTATAGTTTTAACTGCTAAAGGGTTAAGACAACATATATATAGGGCAGATTATAGTTTTAACCGCTAAAGGGTTAAGACATCATATATATAGGACGGATTATAGTTTTAACTGTTAAAGGGTTATGACATCATATATATAGGACAGATTATAGTTTTAACTGCTAAAGGGTTAAGACATCATATATATAGGACAGATTATAGTTTTAACTGTTAAAGGGTTAAGACATCATATATATAGGACAGATTATAGTTTTAACTGCTAAAGGGTTAAGACATCATATATATAGCGCAGATTATAGTTTTAACTGCTAAAGGGTTAAGACATCATATATATAGGACAGATTATAGTTTTAACTGTTAAAGGGTTAAGACATCATATATAAAGGACAGATTATAGTTTTCACTGCTAAACGGTTAAGATATCATATATATAGGGCAGATTATAGTTTTAACTGCTAAAGGGTTAATACATCATATATATAGGACAGATTATAGTTTTAACCCCTAAAGGGTTAAGACATCATATATATAGGACAGATTATAGTTTTAACTGTTAAAGGATTAAATATAGGACAGATTATAGTTTTAACTGCTAAAGGGTTAAGACATCATATATATAGTGCACATTATAGTTTTAACTGCTAAAGGGTTAAGACATCATATATATATAGGACAGATTATAGTTTTAACTGCTAAAGGGTTAAGACATCATATATATAGGACAGATTATAGTTTTAACTGTTAAAGGGTTAAGACATCATATATATAGGACAGATTATAGTTTTAACTGCTAAAGGGTTAAGACATCATATATATAGCGCAGATTATAGTTTTAACTGCTAAAGGGTTAAGACATCATATATATAGGACAGATTATAGTTTTAACTGTTAAAGGGTTAAGACATCATATATAAAGGACAGATTATAGTTTTAACAGTTAAAGGGTTAAGACATCATATATATAGAACAGATTATAATTTTAACTGCTAAAGGGTTAAGACATCATATATATAGGTCAGATTATAGTTTTCACTGCTAAAGGGTTAAGACATCATATATATAGGACAGATTATAGTTTTAACTGCTAAAGGGTTAAGACATCATATATATAGGACAGATTATAGTTTTAACTGCTAAAGGGTTAAGACATCATATATATAGGACAGATTATAGTTTTAACTGTTAAAGGGTTAAGGCATCATATATATAGGACAGATTATAGTTTTAGCTCCTAAAGGGTTAAGACATCATATATATAGGACAGATTATAGTTTTCACTGCTAAAGGGTTAAAACACCAAATATATAGTGCAGATTATAGTTTTAACTGCTAAAGGCTTAAGACATCCTATATATAGGACAGATTATAGTTTTAACTGCTAAAGGGTTAAGATATCATATATATAGGACAGATCATAATTTTAACTGTTAAAGGGTTAAGACATCATATATATAGGACAGATTATAGTTTTAACTACTAAAGGGTTAAGACATCATATATATAGGACAGATTATAGTTTTAACTGCTAAAGGGTTAAGACATCATATATATAGGACGGATTATAGTTTTAACTGTTAAAGGGTTAAGACATCATATATATAGGACAGATTATAGTTTTAACTGCTAAAGGGTTAAGACATCATATATATAGGGCAGATTATAGTTTTAACTGCTAAAGGGTTAAGACATCATATATATAGGACAGATTATAGTTTTAACTGTTAAAGGGTTAAGACATCATATATATAGGACAGGTTATAGTTTTAACTGTTAAAGGGTTAAGACATCATGTATATCGGACAGATTATAGTTTTAACTGCTAAAGGGTTAAAACATCATATATATAGGACAGATTATAGTTTTAACTGCTAAAGGGTTAAGACAACATATATATAGGGCAGATTATAGTTTTAACTGCTAAAGGGTTAAGACATCATATATATAGGACAGATTATAGTTTAAACTGTTAAAGGGTTAAGACATCATATATATAGGACAGATTATAGTTTTAACTGCTAAAGGGTTAAGACATCATATATATAGGACAGATTATAGTTTTAACTGTTAAAGGGTTAAGACATCATATATATAGGACAGATTATAGTTTTAACTGCTAAAGGGTTAAGACATCATATATATAGGGCAGATTATAGTTTTAACTGCTAAAGGGTTAAGACATCATATATATAGGACAGATTATAGTTTTAACTGTTAAAGGGTTAAGACATCATATATAAAGGTTAGTTAAGACATCATATATATAGGGCAGATTATAGTTTTAACTTCTAAAGGGTTAAGACATCATATATATAGGACAGATTATAGTTTTAACTGTTAAAGGATTAAGACATCATATATATAGTGCAGATTATACTTTTAACTGCTAAAGGGTTAAGACATCATATATATAGGACAGATTATAGTTTTAACTGTTAAAGGGTTAAGACATCATATATATAGGACAGATAATAGTTTTAACTGCTAAAGGGTTAAGACATCATATATATAGTGCAGATTATAGTTTTAGCTGCTAAAGGGTTAATACATCTTATATATAGGACGGATTATAGTTTTAACCCCTAAAGGGTTAAGACATCATATATATAGGACAGATTATAGTTTTAACTGTTAAAGGATTAAGACATCAAATATATAGGACTGGTTATAGTTTTAACTGCTAAAGGGTTAAGACATCATATATATAGGACAGGTTATAGTTTTAACTGTTAAAGGGTTAAGACATCATGTATATCGGACAGATTATAGTTTTAACTGCTAAAGGGTTAAAACATCATATATATAGGACAGATTATAGTTTTAACTGCGAAAGGGTTAAGACATCATATATATAGGACAGATTATAGTTTTAACTGCTAAAGGGTTAAGACAACATATATATAGGGCAGATTATAGTTTTAACTGCTAAAGGGTTAAGACATCATATATATAGGACGGATTATAGTTTTAACTGTTAAAGGGTTAAGACATCATATATATAGGACAGATTATAGTTTTAACTGCTAAAGGGTTAAGACATCATATATATAGGACAGATTATAGTTTTAACTGTTAAAGGGTTAAGACATCATATATATAGGACAGATTATAGTTTTAACTTCTAAAGGGTTAAGACATCATATATATAGGGCAGATTATAGTTTTAACTGCTAAAGGGTTAAGACATCATATATATAGGACAGATTATAGTTTTAACTGTTAAAGGGTTAAGACATCATATATAAAGGACAGATTATAGTTTTCACTGCTAAACGGTTAAGACATCATATATATAGGGCAGATTATAGTTTTAACTGCTAAAGGGTTAATACATCATATATATAGGACAGATTATAGTTTTAACCCCTAAAGGGTTAAGACATCATATATACAGGACAGATTATAGTTTTAACTGTTAAAGGATTAAATATAGGACAGATTATAGTTTTAACTGCTAAAGGGTTAAGACATCATATATATAGTGCACATTATAGTTTTAACTGCTAAAGGGTTAAGACATCATATATATATAGGACAGATTATAGTTTTAACTGCTAACGGGTTAAGACATCATATATATAGGGCAGATTATAGTTTTAGCTGCTAAAGGGTTAAGACATCATATATATAGGACAGATTATAGTTTTAAACCCTAAAGGGTTAAGACATATATATAGGACAGATTATAGTTTTAACAGTTAAAGGGTTAAGACATCATATATATAGAACAGATTATAATTTTAACTGCTAAAGGGTTAAGACATCATATATATAGGTCAGATTATAGTTTTCACTGCTAAAGGGTTAAGACATCATATATATAGGACAGATTATAGTTTTAACTGCTAAAGGGTTAAGACATCATATATATAGGACAGATTATAGTTTTAACTGCTAAATGGTTAGTTAAGACATCATATATATAGGACAGATTATAGTTTTAACTGCTAAAGGGTTAAGACATCATATATATAGGACAGATTATAGTTTTAACTGTTAAAGGGTTAAGGCATCATATATATAGGACAGATTATAGTTTTAGCTCCTAAAGGGTTAAGACATCATATATATAGGACAGATTATAGTTTTCACTGCTAAAGGGTTAAAACACCAAATATATAGTGCAGATTATAGTTTTAACTGCTAAAGGCTTAAGACATCCTATATATAGGACAGATTATAGTTTTAACTGCTAAAGGGTTAAGATATCATATATATAGGACAGATCATAATTTTAACTGTTAAAGGGTTAAGACATCATATATATAGGACAGATTATAGTTTTAACTGCTAAAGGGTTAAGACATCATATATATAGGGCAGATTATAGTTTTAACTGCTAAAGGGTTAAGACATCATATATATAGGACAGATTATAGTTTTAACTGTTAAAGGCTTAAGACATCATATATAAAGGACAGATTATAGTGTTCACTGCTAAAGGGTTAAGACATCATATATATAGGGCAGATTATAGTTTTAACTGCTAAAGGGTTAAGACATCATATATATAGTGCAGATTATAGTTTTAGCTGCTAAAGGGTTAATACATCATATATATAGGACAGATTATAGTTTTAACCCCTAAAGGGTTAAAACATCATATATATAGGACAGATTATAGTTTTAACTGTTAAAGGATTAAGACATCAAATATATAGGACAGATTATAGTTTTAACTGCTAAAGGGTTAAGACATCATATATATAGTGCACATTATAGTTTTAACTGCTAAAGGGTTAAGACATCATATATATATAGGACAGATTATAGTTTTAACTGCTAAAGGGTTAAGACATCATATATATAGGGCAGATTATAGTTTCAGCTGCTAAAGGGTTAAGACATCATATATATAGGACAGATTATAGTTTTAACTGTTAAAGGGTTAAGACATCATATATATAGGACAGATTATAGTTTTAAACCCTGAAGGGTTAAGACATATATATATAGGACAGATTATAGTTTTAACAGTTAAAGGGTTAAGACATCATATATATAGAACAGATTATAATTTTAACTGCTAAAGGGTTAATACATCATATATATAGGACAGATTATAGTTTTAACTGCTAAATGGTTAGTTAAGACATCATATATATAGGACAGATTATAGTTTTAACTACTAAAGGGTTAAGACATCATATATATAGGACAGATTATAGTTTTAACTGTTAAAGGGTTAAGACATCATATATATAGGACAGATTATAGTTTTAACTGCTAAAGGGTTAGTTAAGACATCATATATATAGGGCAGATTATAGTTTTAACTTCTAAAGGCTTAAGACATTATATATATAGGACAGATTATAGTTTTAACTGCTAAAGGGTTAGTTAAGACATCATATATATAGGGCAGATTATAGTTTTAACTTCTAAAGGCTTAAGACATTATATATATAGGACAGATTATAGTTTTAACTGCTAAAGGGTTAGTTAAGACATCATATATATAGGACAGATTATAGTTTTAACTGTTAAAGGATTAAGACATCATATATATAGTGCAGATTATAGTTTTAACTGCTAAAGGGTTAAGACATCATATATATAGGACAGATTATAGTTTTAACTGTTAAAGGGTTAAGACATCATATATATAGGACAGATAATAGTTTTAACTGCTAAAGGGTTAAGACATCATATATATAGTGCAGATTATAGTTTTAGCTGCTAAAGGGTTAATACATCTTATATATAGGACGGATTATAGTTTTAACCCCTAAAGGGTTAAGACATCATATATATAGGACAGATTATAGTTTTAACTGTTAAAGGATTAAGACATCAAATATATAGGACAGATTATAGTTTTAACTGCTAAAGGGTTAAGACATCATATATATAGTGCAGATTATAGTTTTAGCTGCTAAAGGGTTAATACATCATATATATAGGACAGGTTATAGTTTTAACTGCTAAAGGGTTAAGACATCATATATATAGGACAGATTATAGTTTTAACTGTTAAAGGGTTAAGACATCATATATATAGGACAGATTATAGTTTTAACTGCTAAAGGGTTAAGACATCATATATATAGGGCAGATTATAGTTTTAACTGCTAAAGGGTTAAGACATCATATATATAGGACAGATTATAGTTTTAACTGTTAAAGGGTTAAGACATCATATATAAAGGACAGATTATAGTTTTCACTGCTAAAGGGTTAAGACATCATATATATAGGGCAGATTATAGTTTTAACTGCTAAAGGGTTAATACATCATATATATAGGACAGATTATAGTTTTAACCCCTAAAGGGTTAAGACATCATATATATAGGACAGATTATAGTTTTAACTGTTGAAGGATTAAATATAGGACAGATTATAGTTTTAACTGCTAAAGGGTTAAGACATCATATATATAGTGCACATTATAGTTTTAACTGCTAAAGGGTTAAGACATCATATATATATAGGACAGATTATAGTTTTAACTGCTAAAGGGTTAAGACATCATATATATAGGGCAGATTATAGTTTTAGCTGCTAAAGGGTTAAGACATCATATATATAGGACAGATTATAGTTTTAACTGTTAAAGGGTTAAGACATCATATATATATAGGACAGATTATAGTTTTAAACCCTAAAGGGTTAAGACATATATATAGGACAGATTATAGTTTTAACAGTTAAAGGGTTAAGACATCATATATATAGAACAGATTATGATTTTAACTGCTAAAGGGTTAAGACATCATATATATAGGTCAGATTATAGTTTTCACTGCTAAAGGGTTAAGACATCATATATATAGGACAGATTATAGTTTTAACTGCTAAAGGGTTAAGACATCATATATATAGGACAGATTATAGTTTTAACTGCTAAATGGTTAGTTAAGACATCATATATATAGGACAGATTATAGTTTTAACTGCTAAAGGGTTAAGACATCATATATATAGGACAGATTATAGTTTTAACTGTTAAAGGGTTAAGACATCATATATATAGGACAGATTATAGTTTTAGCTGCTAAAGGGTTAAGACATCATATATATAGGACAGATTATAGTTTTCACTGCTAAAGGGTTAAAACACCAAATATATAGTGCAGATTATAGTTTTAACTGCTAAAGGCTTAAGACATCCTATATATAGGACAGATTATAGTTTTAACTGCTAAAGGGTTAAGATATCATATATATAGGACAGATCATAATTTTAACTGTTAAAGGGTTAAGACATCATATATATAGGACAGATTATAGTTTTAACTACTAAAGGGTTAAGACATCATATATATAGGACAGATTATAGTTTTAACTGCTAAAGGGTTAAGACATCATATATATAGGACGGATTATAGTTTTAACTGTTAAAGGGTTAAGACATCATATATATAGGACAGATTATAGTTTTAACTGCTAAAGGGTTAAGACATCATATATATAGGGCAGATTATAGTTTTAACTGCTAAAGGGTTAAGACATCATATATATAGGACAGATTATAGATTTAACTGTTAAAGGGTTAAGACATCATATATAAAGGACAGATTATAGTTTTCACTGCTAAAGGGTTAAGACATCATATATATAGGGCAGATTATAGTTTTAACTGCTAAAGGGTTAATACATCATATATATAGGACAGATTATAGTTTTAACCCCTAAAGGGTTAAGACATCATATATATAGGACAGATTATAGTTTTAATTGTTAAAGGATTAAATATAGGACAGATTATAGTTTTAACTGCTAAAGGGTTAAGACATCATATATATAGTGCACATTATAGTTTTAACTGCTAAAGGGTTAAGACATCATATATATATAGGACAGATTATAGTTTTAACTGCTAAAGGGTTAAGACATCATATATATAGGGCAGATTATAGTTTTAGCTGCTAAAGGGTTAAGACATCATATATATAGGACAGATTATAGTTTTAACTGTTAAAGGGTTAAGACATCATATATATATAGGACAGATTATAGTTTTAAACCCTAAAGGGTTAAGACATATATATATAGGACAGATTATAATTTTAACAGTTAAAGGGTTAAGACATCATATATATAGAACAGATTATAATTTTAACTGCTAAAGGGTTAATACATCATATATATAGGTCAGATTATAGTTTTCACTGCTAAAGGGTTATGACATCATATATATAGGACAGATTATAGTTTTAACTGCTAAAGGGTTAAGACATCATATATATAGGACAGATTATAGTTTTAACTGCTAAATGGTTAGTTAAGACATCATATATATAGGACAGATTATAGTTTTAACTGCTAAAGGGTTAAGACATCATATATATAGGACAGATTATATTTTAACTGCTAAAGGGTTAAGATATCATATATACAGGGCAGATTATAGTTTTAACTGTTAAAGGGTTAAGACATCATATATATAGAACAGATTATAGTTTTAACTGTTAAAGGGTTAAGACATCATATATATAGTGCAGATTATAGTTTTAACTGCTAAAGGCTTAAGACATCATATATATACGACAGATTATAGTTTTAACTGCTAAAGGGTTAAGACATCATATATATAGGACAGATTATAGTTTTAACTGCTAAAGGGTTAAGACATCATATATATAGGACAGATTATAATTTTAACTGTTAAAGGGTTAAGACATCATATATATAGAACAGATTATAATTTTAACTGCTAAAGGGTTAAGACATCACACATATAGTGCAGATTATAGTTTTAACTGCTAAAAGCTTAAGACATCATATATATAGGACAGATTATAGTTTTAACTGCTAAAGGGTTAAGACATCATATATATAGGACAGATTATAGTTTTAACTGTTAAAGGGTTAAGACATCATATATATAGGACAGATTATAGTTTTAACTGCTAAAGGGTTAAGACATCATATATATAGGACAGATTATAGTTTTAACTGCTAAATGGTTAGTTAAGACATCATATATATAGGACAGATTATAGTTTTAACTGCTAAAGGGTTAAAACATCATATATATAGGACAGATTATAGTTTTAACTACAAAAGGGTTAAGACATCATATATATAGGACAGATTATAGTTTTAACTGCTAAAGGGTTAAGACATCATATATATAGGGCAGATTATAGTTTTAACTGCTAAAGGGTTAAGACATCATATATATCGGACAGATTATAGTTTTTACTGCTAAAGGGTTAGTTAAGACATCATATATATAGGGCAGATTATAGTTTTAACTTCTAAAGGCTTAAGACATTATATATATAGGACAGATTATAGTTTTAACTGCTAAAGGGTTAGTTAAGACATCATATATATAGGGCAGATTATAGTTTTAACTTCTAAAGGGTTAAGACATCATATATATAGGACAGATTATAGTTTTAACTGTTAAAGGATTAAGACATCATATATATTGTGCAGATTATAGTTTTAACTGCTAAAGGGTTAAGACATCATATATATAGGACAGATTATAGTTTTAACTGTTAAAGGGTTAAGACATCATATATATAGGACAGATAATAGTTTTAACTGCTAAAGGGTTAAGACATCATATATATAGTGCAGATTATAGTTTTAGCTGCTAAAGGGTTAATACATCTTATATATAGGACGGATTATAGTTTTAACCCCTAAAGGGTTAAGACATCATATATATAGGACAGATTATAGTTTTAACTGTTAAAGGATTAAGACATCAAATATATAGGACAGATTATAGTTTTAACTGCTAAAGGGTTAAGACATCATATATATAGTGCAGATTATAGTTTTAGCTGCTAAAGGGTTAATACATCATATATATAGGACAGGTTATAGTTTTAACTGCTAAAGGGTTAAGACATCATATATATAGGACAGATTATAGTTTTAACTGTTAAAGGGTTAAGACATCATATATATAGGACAGATTATAGTTTTAACTGCTAAAGGGTTAAGACATCATATATATAGGGCAGATTATAGTTTTAACTGCTAAAGGGTTAAGACATCATATATATAGGACAGATTATAGTTTTAACTGTTAAAGGGTTAAGACATCATATATAAAGGACAGATTATAGTTTTCACTGCTAAAGGGTTAAGACATCATATATATAGGGCAGATTATAGTTTTAACTGCTAAAGGGTTAATACATCATATATATAGGACAGATTATAGTTTTAACCCCTAAAGGGTTAAGACATCATATATATAGGACAGATTATAGTTTTAACTGTTGAAGGATTAAATATAGGACAGATTATAGTTTTAACTGCTAAAGGGTTAAGACATCATATATATAGTGCACATTATAGTTTTAACTGCTAAAGGGTTAAGACATCATATATATATAGGACAGATTATAGTTTTAACTGCTAAAGGGTTAAGACATCATATATATAGGGCAGATTATAGTTTTAGCTGCTAAAGGGTTAAGACATCATATATATAGGACAGATTATAGTTTTAACTGTTAAAGGGTTAAGACATCATATATATATAGGACAGATTATAGTTTTAAACCCTAAAGGGTTAAGACATATATATAGGACAGATTATAGTTTTAACAGTTAAAGGGTTAAGACATCATATATATAGAACAGATTATAATTTTAACTGCTAAAGGGTTAAGACATCATATATATAGGTCAGATTATAGTTTTCACTGCTAAAGGGTTAAGACATCATATATATAGGACAGATTATAGTTTTAACTGCTAAAGGGTTAAGACATCATATATATAGGACAGATTATAGTTTTAACTGCTAAATGGTTAGTTAAGACATCATATATATAGGACAGATTATAGTTTTAACTGCTAAAGGGTTAAGACATCATATATATAGGACAGATTATAGTTTTAACTGTTAAAGGGTTAAGACATCATATATATAGGACAGATTATAGTTTTAGCTGCTAAAGGGTTAAGACATCATATATATAGGACAGATTATAGTTTTCACTGCTAAAGGGTTAAAACACCAAATATATAGTGCAGATTATAGTTTTAACTGCTAAAGGCTTAAGACATCCTATATATAGGACAGATTATAGTTTTAACTGCTAAAGGGTTAAGATATCATATATATAGGACAGATCATAATTTTAACTGTTAAAGGGTTAAGACATCATATATATAGGACAGATTATAGTTTTAACTACTAAAGGGTTAAGACATCATATATATAGGACAGATTATAGTTTTAACTGCTAAAGGGTTAAGACATCATATATATAGGACAGATTATAGTTTTAACTGCTAAAGGGTTAAGACATCATATATATAGGGCAGATTATAGTTTTAACTGCTAAAGGGTTAAGACATCATATATATAGGACAGATTATAGTTTTAACTGTTAAAGGGTTAAGACATCATATATAAAGGACAGATTATAGTTTTCACTGCTAAAGGGTTAAGACATCATATATATAGGGCAGATTATAGTTTTAACTGCTAAAGGGTTAATACATCATATATATAGGACAGATTATAGTTTTAACCCCTAAAGGGTTAAGACATCATATATATAGGACAGATTATAGTTTTAACTGTTAAAGGATTAAATATAGGACAGATTATAGTTTTAACTGCTAAAGGGTTAAGACATCATATATATAGTGCACATTATAGTTTTAACTGCTAAAGGGTTAAGACATCATATATATATAGGACAGATTATAGTTTTAAACCCTAAAGGGTTAAGACATATATATAGGACAGATTATAATTTTAACAGTTAAAGGGTTAAGACATCATATATATAGAACAGATTATAATTTTAACTGCTAAAGGGTTAATACATCATATATATAGGTCAGATTATAGTTTTCACTGCTAAAGGGTTATGACATCATATATATAGGACAGATTATAGTTTTAACTGCTAAAGGGTTAAGACATCATATATATAGGACAGATTATATTTTAACTGCTAAAGGGTTAAGATATCATATATACAGGGCAGATTATAGTTTTAACTGTTAAAGGGTTAAGACATCATATATATAGAACAGATTATAGTTTTAACTGTTAAAGGGTTAAGACATCATATATATAGTGCAGATTATAGTTTTAACTGCTAAAGGCTTAAGACATCATATATATACGACAGATTATAGTTTTAACTGCTAAAGGGTTAAGACATCATATATATAGGACAGATTATAGTTTTAACTGCTAAAGGGTTAAGACATCATATATATAGGACAGATTATAATTTTAACTGTTAAAGGGTTAAGACATCATATATATAGAACAGATTATAATTTTAACTGCTAAAGGGTTAAGACATCACACATATAGTGCAGATTATAGTTTTAACTGCTAAAAGCTTAAGACATCATATATATAGGACAGATTATAGTTTTAACTGCTAAAGGGTTAAGACATCATATATATAGGACAGATTATAGTTTTAACTGTTAAAGGGTTAAGACATCATATATATAGGGCAGATTATAGTTTTAACTGCTAAAGGGTTAAGACATCATATATATAGTGCAGATTATAGTTTTAGCTGCTAAAGGGTTAATACATCATATATATAGGACAGATTATAGTTTTAACCCCTAAAGGGTTAAAACATCATATATATAGGACAGATTATAGTTTTAACTGTTAAAGGATTAAGACATCAAATATATAGGACAGATTATAGTTTTAACTGTTAAAGGGTTAAGACATCATATATAAAGGACAGATTATAGTTTTCACTGCTAAAGGGTTAAGACATCATATATATAGGGCAGATTATAGTTTTAACTGCTAAAGGGTTAATACATCATATATATAGGACAGATTATAGTTTTAACCCCTAAAGGGTTAAGACATCATATATATAGGACAGATTATAGTTTTAACTGTTAAAGGATTAAATATAGGACAGATTATAGTTTTAACTGTTAAAGGGTTAAGACATCATATATATATAGGACAGATTATAGTTTTAAACCCTAAAGGGTTAAGACATATATATAGGACAGATTATAGTTTTAACAGTTAAAGGGTTAAGACATCATATATATAGAACAGATTATAATTTTAACTGCTAAAGGGTTAATACATCATATATATAGGTCAGATTATAGTTTTCACTGCTAAAGGGTTATGACATCATATATATAGGACAGATTATAGTTTTAACTGCTAAAGGGTTAAGACATCATATATATAGGACAGATTATAGTTTTAACTGCTAAATGGTTAGTTAAGACATCATATATATAGGACAGATTATAGTTTTAACTGCTAAAGGGTTAAGACATCATATATATAGGACAGATTATAGTTTTAACTGCTAAAGGGTTAAGATATCATATATACAGGACAGATTATAATTTTAACTGTTAAAGGGTTAAGACATCATATATATAGAACAGATTATAATTTTAACTGCTAAAGGGTTAAGACATCACACATATAGTGCAGATTATAGTTTTAACTGCTAAAGGCTTAAGACATCATATATATAGGACAGATTATAGTTTTAACTGCTAAAGGGTTAAGACATCATATATATAGGACAGATTATAGTTTTAACTGTTAAAGGGTTAAGACATCATATATATAGGACAGATTATAGTTTTAACTGCTAAAGGGTTAAGACATCATATATATAGGACAGATTATAGTTTTAACTGCTAAATGGTTAGTTAAGACATCATATATATAGGACAGATTATAGTTTTAACTGCTAAAAGGTTAAAAGATCATATATATAGGACAGATTATAGTTTTAACTACAAAAGGGTTAAGACATCATATATATAGGACAGATTATAGTTTTAACTGTTAAAGGGTTAAGACATCATATATATAGGACAGATTATAGTTTTAACTGCTAAAGGGTTAAGACATCATATATATAGGGCAGATTATAGTTTTAACTGCTAAAGGGTTAAGACATCATATATATCGGACATATTATAGTTTTTACTGCTAAAGGGTTAAGACATCATATATATAGGACAGATTATAGTTTTAACTGTTAAAGGGTTAAGACATCATATATAAAGGACAGATTATAGTTTTAAACCCTAAAGGGTTAAGACATATATATAGGACAGATTATAGTTTTAACAGTTAAAGGGTTAAGACATCATATATATAGAACAGATTATAATTTTAACTGCTAAAGGGTTAAGACATCATATATATAGGTCAGATTATAGTTTTCACTGCTAAAGGGTTAAGACATCATATATATAGGACAGATTATAGTGTTCACTGCTAAAGGGTTAAGACATCATATATATAGGGCAGATTATAGTTTTAACTGCTAAAGGGTTAAGACATCATATATATAGTGCAGATTATAGTTTTAACTGCTAAAGGGTTAAGATATCATATATATAGGACAGATCATAATTTTAACTGTTAAAGGGTTAAGACATCATATATATAGGACAGATTATAGTTTTAACTACTAAAGGGTTAAGACATCATATATATAGGACAGATTATAGTTTTAACTGCTAAAGGGTTAAGACATCATATATATAGGACGGATTATAGTTTTAACTGTTAAAGGGTTAAGACATCATATATATAGGACAGATTATAGTTTTAACTGCTAAAGGGTTAAGACATCATATATATAGGGCAGATTATAGTTTTAACTGCTAAAGGGTTAAGACATCATATATATAGGACAGATTATAGTTTTAACTGTTAAAGGGTTAAGACATCATATATAAAGGACAGATTATAGTGTTCACTGCTAAAGGGTTAAGACATCATATATATAGGGCAGATTATAGTTTTAACTGCTAAAGGGTTAAGACATCATATATATAGTGCAGATTATAGTTTTAGCTGCTAAAGGGTTAATACATCATATATATAGGACAGATTATAGTTTTAACCCCTAAAGGGTTAAAACATCATATATATAGGACAGATTATAGTTTTAACTGTTAAAGGATTAAGACATCAAATATATAGGACAGATTATAGTTTTAACTGTTAAAGGGTTAAGACATCATATATAAAGGACAGATCATAGTTTTCACTGCTAAAGGGTTAAGACATCATATATATAGGGCAGATTATAGTTTTAACTGCTAAAGGGTTAATACATCATATATATAGGACAGATTATAGTTTTAACCCCTAAAGGGTTAAGACATCATATATATAGGACAGATTATAGTTTTAACTGTTAAAGGATTAAATATAGGACAGATTATAGTTTTAACTGCTAAAGGGTTAAGACATCATATATATAGTGCACATTATAGTTTTAACTGCTAAAGGATTAAGACATCATATATATATAGGACAGATTATAGTTTTAACTGCTAAAGGGTTAAGACATCATATATATAGGGCAGATTATAGTTTTAGCTGCTAAAGGGTTAAGACATCATATATATAGGACAGATTATAGTTTTAACTGTTAAAGGGTTAAGACATCATATATATATAGGACAGATTATAGTTTTAAACCCTAAAGGGTTAAGACATATATATAGGACAGATTATAGTTTTAACAGTTAAAGGGTTAAGACATCATATATATAGAACAGATTATAATTTTAACTGCTAAAGGGTTAATACATCATATATATAGGTCAGATTATAGTTTTCACTGCTAAAGGGTTATGACATCATATATATAGGACAGATTATAGTTTTAACTGCTAAAGGGTTAAGACATCATATATATAGGACAGATTATAGTTTTAACTGCTAAATGGTTAGTTAAGACATCATATATATAGGACAGATTATAGTTTTAACTGCTAAAGGGTTAAGACATCATATATATAGGACAGATTATAGTTTTAACTGCTAAAGGGTTAAGATATCATATATACAGGACAGATTATAATTTTAACTGTTAAAGGGTTAAGACATCATATATATAGAACAGATTATAATTTTAACTGCTAAAGGGTTAAGACATCACACATATAGTGCAGATTATAGTTTTAACTGCTAAAGGCTTAAGACATCATATATATAGGACAGATTATAGTTTTAACTGCTAAAGGGTTAAGACATCATATATATAGGACAGATTATAGTTTTAACTGTTAAAGGGTTAAGACATCATATATATAGGACAGATTATAGTTTTAACTGCTAAAGGGTTAAGACATCATATATATAGGACAGATTATAGTTTTAACTGCTAAATGGTTAGTTAAGACATCATATATATAGGACAGATTATAGTTTTAACTGCTAAAAGGTTAAAAGATCATATATATAGGACAGATTATAGTTTTAACTACAAAAGGGTTAAGACATCATATATATAGGACAGATTATAGTTTTAACTGTTAAAGGGTTAAGACATCATATATATAGGACAGATTATAGTTTTAACTGCTAAAGGGTTAAGACATCATATATATAGGGCAGATTATAGTTTTAACTGCTAAAGGGTTAAGACATCATATATATCGGACATATTATAGTTTTTACTGCTAAAGGGTTAAGACATCATATATATAGGACAGATTATAGTTTTAACTGTTAAAGGGTTAAGACATCATATATAAAGGACAGATTATAGTTTTAAACCCTAAAGGGTTAAGACATATATATAGGACAGATTATAGTTTTAACAGTTAAAGGGTTAAGACATCATATATATAGAACAGATTATAATTTTAACTGCTAAAGGGTTAAGACATCATATATATAGGTCAGATTATAGTTTTCACTGCTAAAGGGTTAAGACATCATATATATAGGACAGATTATAGTTTTAACTGCTAAAGGGTTAAGACATCATATATATAGGACAGATTATAGTTTTAACTGCTAAATGGTTAGTTAAGACATCATATATATAGTGCAGATTATAGTTTTAACTGCTAAAGGCTTCAGACATCCTATATATAGGACAGATTATAGTTTTAACTGCTAAAGGGTTAACATATCATATATACAGGGGAGATTATAGTTTTAACTGTTAAAGGGTTAAGACATCATATATATAGGACAGATTATAGTTTTAACTGTTAAAGGGTTAAGACATCATATATATAGTGCAGATTATAGTTTTAACTGCTAAAGGCTTAAGACATCATATATATACGACAGATTATAGTTTTAACTGCTAAAGGGTTAAGACATCATATATATAGGACAGATTATAGTTTTAACTGCTAAAGGGTTAAGACATCATATATATAGGACAGGTTATAGTTTTAACTGCTAAAGGGTTAAGACATCATATATATAGGACAGATTATAATTTTAACTGTTAAAGGGTTAAGACATCATATATATAGAACAGATTATAGTTTTAACTACTAAAGGGTTAAGACATCATATATATAGGACAGATTATAGTTTTAACTGTTAAAGGGTTACGACATCATATATATAGGACAGATAATAGTTTTAACTGCTAAAGGGTTAAGACATCATATATATAGTGCAGATTATAGTTTTAACTGCTAAAGGGTTAAGACATCATATATATATAGGACAGATTATAGTTTTAACTGCTAAAGTGTTAAGACATCATATATATAGGGCAGATTATAGTTTTAACTGCTAAAGGATTAAGACATCATATATATAGGACAGATTATAGTTTTAACTGTTAAAGGGTTAAGACATCATATATATAGGACAGATTATAGTTTTAACCCCTAAAGGGTTAAGACATCATATATATAGGACAGATTATAGTTTTAGCTGCTAAAGGGTTAAGACATCATATATATAGGACAGATTATAGTTTTCACTGCTAAAGGGTTAAAACACCATATATATAGTGCAGATTATAGTTTTAACTGCTAAAGGCTTAAGACATCCTATATATAGGACAGATTATAGTTTTAACTGCTAAAGGGTTAAGATATCATATATATAGGACAGATCATAATTTTAACTGTTAAAGGGTTAAGACATCATATATATAGGACAGATTATAGTTTTAACTGCTAAAGGGTTAAGATATCATATATACAGGGCAGATTATAGTTTTAACTGTTAAAGGGTTAAGACATCATATATATAGGACAGATTATAGTTTTAACTGTTAAAGGGTTAAGACATCATATATATAGGACAGATTATAATTTTAACTGTTAAAGGGTTAAAACATCATATATATAGGACAGATTATAGTTTTAACTGCTAAAGGGTTAAGACATCATATATATAGAACAGATTATAATTTTAACTGCTAAAGGGTTAAGACATCATATATATAGAACAGATTATAATTTTAACTGCTAAAGGCTTAAGACATCATATATATAGGACAGATTATAATTTTAACTGTTAAAGGGTTAAAACATCATATATATAGGACAGATTATAGTTTTAACTGCTAAAGGGTTAAGACATCATATATATAGGACAGATTATAGTTTTAACTCTTAAAGGGTTAAGACATCACACATATAGTGCAGATTATAGTTTTAACTGCTAAAGGCTTAAGACATCATATATATAGGACATATTATAGTTTTAACTGCTAAAGGGTTAAGACATCATATATATAGGACAGATTATAGTTTTAACTGTTAAAGGGTTAAGAAATCATATATATAGGACAGATTATAGTTTTAACTGCTAAAGGGTTAAGACATCATATATATAGGACAGATTATAATTTTAACTGTTAAAGGGTTAAGACATCATATATATAGAACAGATTATAATTTTAACTGCTAAAGGGTTAAGACATCATATATATAGGACAGATTATAGTTTTAACTACTAAAGGGTTAAGACATCATATATATAGGACAGATTATAGTTTTAACTGTTAAAGGGTTAAGACATCATATATATAGGACAGATTATAGTTTTAACTGCTAAAGGGTTAAGACATCATATATATAGGACAGATTATAATTTTAACTGTTAAAGGCTTAAAACATCATATATATAGGACAGATTATAGTTTTAACTGCTAAAGGGTTATGACATCATATATATAGGACAGATTATAGGTTTAACTGTTAAAGGGTTAAGACATCACACATATAGTGCAGATTATAGTTTTAACTGCTAAAGGCTTAAGACATCATATATATAGGACAGATTATAGTTTTAACTGCTAAAGGGTTAAGACATCATATATATAGGACAGATTATAGTTTTAACTGTTAAAGGGTTAAGACATCATATATATAGGACAGATTATAGTTTTAACTGCTAAAGGGTTAAGACATCATATATATAGGACAGATTATAGTTTTACCTACTAAATGGTTAGTTAAGACATCATATATATAGGACAGATTATAGTTTTAACCCCTAAAGGGTTAAGACATATATATAGGACAGATTATAGTTTTAGCTGCTAAAGGGTTAAGACATCATATATATAGGACAGATTATAGTTTTCACTGCTAAAGGGTTAGTTAAGACATCATATATATAGGACAGATTATAGTTTTAACTGCTAAAGGGTTAAGACATCATATATATAGGGCAGATTATAGTTTTAACTGTTAAAGGCTTAAGACATCATATATATAGGACAGATTATAGTTTTAACTGCTAAAGGGTTAAGACATCATATATATAGTGCAGATTATAGTTTTAACTGCTAAAGGCTTAAGACATCATATATATAGGGCAGATTATAGTTTTAACTGCTAAAGGGTTAAGACATCATATATATAGGACAGATTATAGTTTTAACTGCTAAAGGGTTAAGACATCATATATATAGGACAGATTATAGTTTAAACTGTTAAAGGCTTAAGACATCATTAATATAGGACACATTATATTTTTAACTGTTAAAGGGTTAAGACATCATATATATAGGGCAGATTTTAGTTTTAACTGTTAAAGGCTTAAGACATCATATATATAGGACAGATTATAGTTTTAACTGCTAAAGGGTTAAGACATCATATATATAGGACAGATTATAGTTTTAACTGTTAAAGGGTTAAGACATCATATATATATAGTGCAGATTATAGTTTTAACTGCTAAAGGCTTAAGACATCATATATATACGACAGATTATAGTTTTAACTGCTAAAGGGTTAAGACATCATATATATAGGACAGATTATAGTTTTAACTGTTAAAGGGTTAAGAAATCATATATATAGGACAGATTATAGTTTTAGCTGCTAAAGGGTTAAGACATCATATATATAGGACAGATTATAATTTTAACTGTTAAAAGGTTAAGACATCATATATATAGAACAGATTATAATTTTAACTGCTAAAGGGTTAAGACATCATATATATAGGACAGATTATAGTTTTAACTGCTAAAGGGTTAAGACATCATATATATAGGTCAGATTATAGTTTTAACTGCTAAAGGGTTAAGACATCATATATATAGGACGGATAATAGTTTTAACTGCTAAAGGGATAAGACATCATATATATAGGACAGATTATAGTTTTAACTGTTAAAGGGTTAAGACATCATATATATAGGACAGATAATAGTTTTAACTGCTAAAGGGTTAAGACATCATATATATAGTGCAGATTATAGTTTTAACTGCTAAAGGGTTAAGACATCATATATATATAGGACAGATTATAGTTTTAACTGCTAAAGTGTTAAGACATCATATATATAGGGCAGATTATAGTTTTAACTGCTAAAGGGTTAAGACATCATATATATAGGACAGATTATAATTTTAACTGTTAAAGGGTTAAAACATCATATATGTAGGACAGATTATAGTTTTAACTGCTAAAGGGTTAAGACATCATATATATAGGACAGATTATAGTTTTAACTGTTAAAGGGTTAAGACATCACACATATAGTGCAGATTATAGTTTTAACTGCTAAAGGCTTAAGACATCATATATATAGGACATATTATAGTTTTAACTGCTAAAGGGTTAAGACATCATATATATAGGACAGATTATAGTTTTAACTGTTAAAGGGTTAAGACATCATATATATAGGACAGATTATTGTTTTAACTGTTAAAGGGTTAAGAAATCATATATATAGGACAGATTATAGTTTTAACTGCTAAAGGGTTAAGACATCATATATATAGGACAGATTTTAATTTTAACTGTTAAAGGGTTAAGACATCATATATATAGAACAGATTATAATTTTAACTGCTAAAGGGTTAAGACATCATATATATAGGACAGATTATAGTTTTAACTACTAAAGGGTTAAGACATCATATATATAGGACAGATTATAGTTTTAACTGTTAAAGGGTTAAGACATCATATATATAGGACAGATTATAGTTTTAACTGCTAAAGGGTTAAGACATCATATATATAGGACAGATTATAATTTTAACTGTTAAAGGCTTAAAACATCATATATATAGGACAGATTATAGTTTTAACTGCTAAAGGGTTAAGACATCATATATATAGGACAGATTATAATTTTAACTGTTAAAGGGTTAAGACATCATATATATAGGACAGATTATAGTTTTAACTGCTAAAGGGTTAAGACATCATATATATAGGACAGATTATAATTTTAACTGTTAAAGGCTTAAAACATCATATATATAGGACAGATTATAGTTTTAACTGCTAAAGGGTTATGACATCATATATATAGGACAGATTATAGGTTTAACTGTTAAAGGGTTAAGACATCACACATATAGTGCAGATTATAGTTTTAACTGCTAAAGGCTTAAGACATCATATATATAGGACAGATTATAGTTTTAACTGCTAAAGGGTTAAGACATCATATATATAGGACAGATTATAGTTTTAACTGTTAAAGGGTTAAGACATCATATATATAGGACAGATTATAGTTTTAACTGCTAAAGGGTTAAGACATCATATATATAGGACAGATTATAGTTTTACCTACTAAATGGTTAGTTAAGACATCATATATATAGGACAGATTATAGTTTTAACCCCTAAAGGGTTAAGACATATATATAGGACAGATTATAGTTTTAGCTGCTAAAGGGTTAAGACATCATATATATAGGACAGATTATAGTTTTCACTGCTAAAGGGTTAGTTAAGACATCATATATATAGGACAGATTATAGTTTTAACTGCTAAAGGGTTAAGACATCATATATATAGGGCAGATTATAGTTTTAACTGTTAAAGGCTTAAGACATCATATATATAGGACAGATTATAGTTTTAACTGCTAAAGGGTTAAGACATCATATATATAGTGCAGATTATAGTTTTAACTGCTAAAGGCTTAAGACATCATATATATAGGGCAGATTATAGTTTTAACTGCTAAAGGGTTAAGACATCATATATATAGGACAGATTATAGTTTTAACTGCTAAAGGGTTAAGACATCATATATATAGGACAGATTATAGTTTAAACTGTTAAAGGCTTAAGACATCATTAATATAGGACACATTATATTTTTAACTGTTAAAGGGTTAAGACATCATATATATAGGGCAGATTTTAGTTTTAACTGTTAAAGGCTTAAGACATCATATATATAGGACAGATTATAGTTTTAACTGCTAAAGGGTTAAGACATCATATATATAGGACAGATTATAGTTTTAACTGTTAAAGGGTTAAGACATCATATATATATAGTGCAGATTATAGTTTTAACTGCTAAAGGCTTAAGACATCATATATATACGACAGATTATAGTTTTAACTGCTAAAGGGTTAAGACATCATATATATAGGACAGATTATAGTTTTAACTGTTAAAGGGTTAAGAAATCATATATATAGGACAGATTATAGTTTTAGCTGCTAAAGGGTTAAGACATCATATATATAGGACAGATTATAATTTTAACTGTTAAAAGGTTAAGACATCATATATATAGAACAGATTATAATTTTAACTGCTAAAGGGTTAAGACATCATATATATAGGACAGATTATAGTTTTAACTGCTAAAGGGTTAAGACATCATATATATAGGTCAGATTATAGTTTTAACTGCTAAAGGGTTAAGACATCATATATATAGGACGGATAATAGTTTTAACTGCTAAAGGGATAAGACATCATATATATAGGACAGATTATAGTTTTAACTGTTAAAGGGTTAAGACATCATATATATAGGACAGATAATAGTTTTAACTGCTAAAGGGTTAAGACATCATATATATAGTGCAGATTATAGTTTTAACTGCTAAAGGGTTAAGACATCATATATATATAGGACAGATTATAGTTTTAACTGCTAAAGTGTTAAGACATCATATATATAGGGCAGATTATAGTTTTAACTGCTAAAGGGTTAAGACATCATATATATAGGACAGATTATAATTTTAACTGTTAAAGGGTTAAAACATCATATATGTAGGACAGATTATAGTTTTAACTGCTAAAGGGTTAAGACATCATATATATAGGACAGATTATAGTTTTAACTGTTAAAGGGTTAAGACATCACACATATAGTGCAGATTATAGTTTTAACTGCTAAAGGCTTAAGACATCATATATATAGGACATATTATAGTTTTAACTGCTAAAGGGTTAAGACATCATATATATAGGACAGATTATAGTTTTAACTGTTAAAGGGTTAAGACATCATATATATAGGACAGATTATTGTTTTAACTGTTAAAGGGTTAAGAAATCATATATATAGGACAGATTATAGTTTTAACTGCTAAAGGGTTAAGACATCATATATATAGGACAGATTTTAATTTTAACTGTTAAAGGGTTAAGACATCATATATATAGAACAGATTATAATTTTAACTGCTAAAGGGTTAAGACATCATATATATAGGACAGATTATAGTTTTAACTACTAAAGGGTTAAGACATCATATATATAGGACAGATTATAGTTTTAACTGTTAAAGGGTTAAGACATCATATATATAGGACAGATTATAGTTTTAACTGCTAAAGGGTTAAGACATCATATATATAGGACAGATTATAATTTTAACTGTTAAAGGCTTAAAACATCATATATATAGGACAGATTATAGTTTTAAGTGCTAAAGGGTTATGACATCATATATATAGGACAGATTATAGTTTTAACTGTTAAAGGGTTAAGACATCACACATATAGTGCAGATTATAGTTTTAACTGCTAAAGGCTTAAGACATCATATATATAGGACAGATTATAGTTTTAACTGCTAAAGGGTTAAGACATCATATATATAGGACAGATTATAGTTTTAACTGTTAAAGGGTTAAGACATCATATATATAGGACAGATTATAGTTTTAACTGCTAAAGGGTTAAGACATCATATATATAGGACAGATTATAGTTTTAACTACTAAATGGTTAGTTAAGACATCATATATATAGGACAGATTATAGTTTTAACCCCTAAAGGGTTAAGACATCATATATATAGGACAGATTATAGTTTTAGCTGCTAAAGGGTTAAGACATCATATATATAGGACAGATTATAGTTTTCACTGCTAAAGGGTTGACATCATATATATAGTGCAGATTATAGTTTTAACTGCTAAAGGCTTAAGACATCATATATATAGGGCAGATTATAGTTTTAACTGCTAAAGGGTTAAGACATCATATATATAGGGCAGATTATAGTTTTAACTGTTAAAGGGTTAAGACATCACACATATAGTGCAGATTATAGTTTTAACTGCTAAAGGCTTAAGACATCATATATATAGGACAGATTATAGTTTTAACTGCTAAAGGGTTAAGACATCATATATATAGGACAGATTATAGTTTTAACTGTTAAAGGGTTAAGACATCATATATATAGGACAGATTATAGTTTTAACTGCTAAAGGGTTAAGACATCATATATATTGGACAGATTATAGTTTTAACTACTAAATGGTTAGTTAAGACATCATATATATAGGACAGATTATAGTTTTAACCCCTAAAGGGTTAAGACATCATATATATAGGACAGATTATAGTTTTAGCTGCTAAAGGGTTAAGACATCATATATATAGGACAGATTATAGTTTTCACTGCTAAAGGGTTAGTTAAGACATCATATATATAGGACAGATTATAGTTTTAACTGCTAAAGGGTTAGTTAAGACATCATATATATAGGACAGATTATAGTTTTAACTGCTAAAGGGTTAAGACATCATATATATAGGGCAGATTATAGTTTTAACTGTTAAAGGCTTAAGACATCATATATATAGGACAGATTATAGTTTTAACTGCTAAAGGGTTAAGACATCATATATATAGTGCAGATTATAGTTTTAACTGCTAAAGGCTTAAGACATCATATATATAGGGCAGATTATAGTTTTAACTGCTAAAGGGTTAAGACATCATATATATAGGGCAGATTATAGTTTTAACTGTTAAAGGGTTAAGACATCATATATATAGGACAGATTATAGTTTTAACTGCTAAAGGGTTAAGACATCATATATATAGGACAGATTATAGTTTAAACTGTTAAAGGCTTAAGACATCATTAATATAGGTCACATTATATTTTTAACTGTTAAAGGGTTAAGACATCATATATATAGGGCAGATTTTAGTTTTAACTGTTAAAGGCTTAAGACATCATATATATAGGACAGATTATAGTTTTAACTGCTAAAGGGTTAAGACATCATATATATAGTGCAGATTATAGTTTTAACTGCTAAAGGCTTAAGACATCATTAATATAGGGCAGATTATAGTTTTAACTGTTAAAGGGTTAAGACATCATATATATAGGGCAGATTATAGCTTTAACTGTTAAAGGCTTTAGACATCATTTATATAGGACAGATTATAGTTTTAACTGTTAAAGGCTTAAGACATCATATATATAGGACGGATTATACTTTTATATATAACAGATTTATCTCATATCTTCAGTGTAATTTCTAACCGATATCCCTTCTCTGAGAACGTATTACTCAGGTTAACCTTGATTTACTCTCTACCTCTCTCTCTCTCTCTGTTTGTGAGCTGTGTGTGTGTGTGCAGTATGTTTGTGTGTTCAGTGTTTGTTCTGTGTGCAGTGTGTTTGTGTGTCTGCAGTATGTGTGTGTGTGCAGTATGTGTGTGTTTGTGCATGCAATGTGTTTGTGTGTATGCAGTATGTATGTGTGTGCAGTGTTTTTGTACGTGTGCTGCATTGTATGTGTTCAGTGTATTTGTGTGTGTGTATGCAGTGTATATACAGTATGTGCGTATGAAGTATGTGTATATGTGTATGCAGTATGTGTATGTGTGTATGCAGTATGTGTATGTATACAGTATATGTGTGTGTATATGCAGTATGTATATATACAGTATGTATGTGTATATGCATTATATGAGTGTGTATATGCAGTATGTATGTGTGTATGCAGTATGTATGTGTATATGCTGTATGTATGTATATACAGTATGTGTATATGTAGTATGTATGTGTATATGCTATATGTATGTGTATATGTAGTATGTATGTGTATATGCTGTATGTATGTATATGCAGTATGTATGTGTATGAGCTGTATGTATGTATATGTAGTATGTACGTGTATATACAGTATGTATGTATATGCAGTATATGTGTGTGTATATGTAGTATGTATGTGTATATGCTGTATGTATGTATATACAGTATATGTATGTGTGTATGCAGTATATCTGTGTGTATATGTAGTATGTATGTGTATGTAGTCCATATGTATATACAGAATATGTATGTGTGTATGCAGTCTATGTGTGTATGGGAAGTGTGTTATATTTGATACGCAGCATGTGTTTACTATCAGGTAACAGGAGAAGGTGAGTAGAAAATCCTACTACTTTTCTTTTTACCGCGTGAATTTGATATATTGTTTAAAATAGATTAGCAATTTTAGGGCACCTTCTATTTTTAGGGCCTAGCAGGGTATGTAAACATCTCTGTTGATTAGTCCAGTTTTTTTTTAATTGCACCTGTTATAATTACAATTTTATAATTTTCTGTTTATCTTTAAAATTATTTATCTGCTAATTACTGTAATATTCACATTAAAAGTCATTAAGCATTTAGTAGTGGTGGTATTGATGATGATGATGATGATGATGGTGATGGTGATGGTGATGGCGGTGATGGTGGTGGTGGTGGTGGTGATGATGATGGTGGTGGTGGTGATGATCATGGTGATTCTGATGATGGTAGGGGTGTTGGCAGGCAGTAATGGCTGTTGTTGTTTAACCCCAGGTTTGTTCTCATTAAGCTAACTTCTGATCCAGCCATGATTATATAAACCATGACTGTCAGTTTTTCTCCAATATGAGGGGGCAACTGTTATAGTAAAGTGTATCCACAATGATAGGAATGCACTGGTTTTTATTGGTGCTGGGGAGAAGAAGGATGCATAAATGACCCCTTATGAGAAATTGTTAGATGCAGATAATGAATGAAGGCCTTCTCTAAGTAGACCTAACTAGGGGATCAGCCACCAAAGTGATTAAGGACATGAAGGTAGGGAAAGGAGCTGAACTGTAACGTATAGTTGTCAAGATGCTAAAAATATCTGGTATGGTAGATTACAAGCTAGTCAGATGCATAATCAATCAAGTGGTATGGGGTGGTGTCATTGAGTATCTATGGTACTGCTACTACGGTGAAGGAGACACATTAGTGAGAGATAACTACACAGGCATCAAGTTGATAGACTATGTCATGAAAGTTACTGAAAGGGTTATAGGAACAGAATTAAGCTACATGAAATATAGTTCACCTCTTTAGCCAGGTAGGGGTACCACTGATGCCGTCTTCCTTTGTGAGACAATTGCAGGTGAAGTATTTAGCTAAAGGTAACCCTTTGTACTTAGCATTTATAGATCAGGAGAAGGCTTTTAAAAGAGTTCCCTGTTCTGTAATCTGGTGGGTGGTGGGTGCTAAGGAAATTAGATATAAATGAATGGCTGATGAAGGCCATACAAGCCATGTATAAAGGTGCAACCAGTAAGGTGAGTGTTGACAATTAGTACTGTGACACATTTGGAATTCAGATGTGGGTCTACCAGGGTTCAATGCTCAGTCCCCTCCTTTCAGGTCATAACAGTGGAGTTTAAAACTAGTACTGTTTGGGAATTTCTGTGTGCTGATTTAATCCTTATATCTGGACATGTAGATCTAGTCCTTATATCTAGACATGTAGATCTAGTCCTTATATCTAGATATGTAGATCTAGTCCTTATATCTGGATATGTAGATCTAGTCCTTATATCTGGATATGTAGATCTAGTCCTTATATCTGGATATGTAGAAGATCTAGTCCTTATATCTGGATATGTAGAAGATCTAGTCCTTATATCTGGATATGTAGATCTAGTCCTTATATCTGGATATGTAGAAGATCTAGTCCTTATATCTGGATATGTAGATCTAGTCCTTATATCTGGATATGTAGAAGATCTAGTCCTTATATCTGGATATGTAGAAGATCTAGTCCTTATATCTGGATATGTAGATCTAGTCCTTATATCTGGATATGTAGAAGATCTAGTCCTTATATCTGGATATGTAGATCTAGTCCTTATATCTGGATATGTAGAAGATCTAGTCCTTATATCTAGATATGTAGATCTAGTCCTTATATCTAGATATGTAGATCTAGTCCTTATATCTAGATATGTAGATCTGGTCCTTATATCTGGATATGTAGATCTAGTCCTTATATCTGGATATGTAGAAGATCTAGTCCTTATATCTGGATATGTAGAAGATCTAGTCCTTATATCTGGATATGTAGATCTAGTCCTTATATCTGGATATGTAGAAGATCTAGTCCTTATATCTGGATATGTAGAAGATCTAGTCCTTATATCTGGATATGTAGATCTAGTCCTTATATCTGGATATGTAGAAGATCTAGTCCTTATATCTGGATATGTAGAAGATCTAGTCCTTATATCTGGATATGTAGAAGATCTAGTCCTTATATCTGGATATGTAGAAGATCTAGTCCTTATATCTAGATATGTAGATCTAGTCCTTATATCTGGATATGTAGAAGATCTAGTCCTTATATCTGGATATGTAGATCTAGTCCTTATATCTAGATATGTAGATCTAGTCCTTATATCTAGATATGTAGATCTAGTCCTTATATCTGGATATGTAGAAGATCTAGTCCTTATATCTGGATATGTAGATCTAGTCCTTATATCTGGATATGTAGATCTAGTCCTTATATCTGGATATGTAGAAGATCTAGTCCTTATATCTGGATATGTAGAAGATCTAGTCCTTATATCTAGATATGTAGAAGATCTAGTCCTTATATCTGGATATGTAGAAGATCTAGTCCTTATATCTGGATATGTAGAAGATCTAGTCCTTATATCTGGATATGTAGATGTAGTCCTTATATCTGGATATGTAGATCTAGTCCTTATATCTGGATATGTAGATGTAGTCCTTATATCTGGATATGTAGATCTAGTGCTTATATCTGGATATGTAGATCTAGTCCTTATATCTAGATATATAGATCTAGTCCTTATATCTAGATATGTAGATCTAGTCCTTATATCTGGATATGTAGATCTAGTCCTTATATCTAGATATGTAGATCTAGTCCTTATATCTAGATATGTAGATCTAGTCCTTATATCTGGATATGTAGATCTAGTCCTTATATCTAGATATGTAGATCTAGTCCTTATATCTAGATATGGAGATCTAGTCCTTATATCTAGATATGGAGATCTAGTCCTTATATCTGGATATGTAGATCTAGTCCTTATATCTGGATATGTAGATCTAGTCCTTATATCTGGATATGTAGATCTAGTCCTTATATCTAGATATGTAGATCTAGTCCTTATATCTAGATATGTAGATCTAGTCCTTATATCTAGATATGTAGATCTAGTCCTTATATCTAGATATGTAGAAGATCTAGTCCTTATATCTAGATATGGAGATCTAGTCCTTATATCTGGATATGTAGATCTAATCCTTATATCTGGATATGTAGAAGATCTAGTCCTTATATCTGGATATGTAGAAGATCTAGTCCTTGTATCTAGATATGTATATCTAGTCCTTATATCTAGATATGTAGATCTAGTCCTTATATCTAGATATGTAGATCTAGTCCTTATATCTGGATATGTAGATCTAGTCCTTATATCTGGATATGTAGATCTAGTCCTTATATCTAGATATGTAGAAGATCTAGTCCTTATATCTGGATATGTAGAAGATCTAGTCCTTATATCTAGATATGTAGAAGATCTGGTCCTTATATCTAGATATGTAGAAGATCTAGTCCTTATATCTGGATATGTAGAAGATCTAGTCCTTATATCTGGATATGTAGAAGATCTAGTCCTTATATCTGGATATGTAGAAGATCTAGTCCTTATATCTAGATATGTAGAAGATCTAGTCCTTATATCTAGATATGTAGAAGATCTCGTCTTTATATCTAGATATGTAGAAGATCTAGTCCTTATATCTGGATATGTAGAAGATCTTGTCCTTATACCTGGATATGTAGATCTAGTCCTTATATCTAGATATGTAGATCTAGTCCTTATATCTGGATATGTAGATCTAGTCCTTATATCTGGATATGTAGATCTAGTCCTTATATCTGGATATGTAGAAGATCTAGTCCTTATATCTGGATATGTAGATCTAGTCCTTATACCTGGATATGTAGAAGATCTAGTCCTTATATCTGGATATGTAGAAGATCTAGTCCTTATATCTGGATATGTAGATCTAGTCCTTATATCTGGATATGTAGAAGATCTAGTCCTTATATCTAGACATGTAGATCTAGTCCATATATCTAGATATGTAGATCTAGTCCTTATATCTGGATATGTAGATCTAGTCCTTATATGTAGATATGTAGATCTAGTCCTTATATCTGGATATGTAGAAGATCTAGTCCTTATATCTGGATATGTAGAAGATCTAGTCCTTATATCTGGATATGTAGAAGATCTAGTCCTTATATCTGGATATGTAGAAGATCTAGTCCTTATATCTGGATATGTAGATCTAGTCCTTATACCTGGATATGTAGATCTAGTCCTTATATCTTGATATGTAGATCTAGTCCTTATATCTGGATATGTAGAATATCTAGTCCTTATACCTGGATATGTAGATCTAGTCCTTATATCTGGATATGTAGAAGATCTAGTCCTTATATCTGGATATGTAGAAGATCTAGTCCTTATATCTGGATATTTAGATCTAGTCCTTATATCTGGATATGTAGATCTAGTCCTTAGATATGTAGATCTAGTCCTTATATCTGGATATGTAGATCTAGTCCTTATATCTGGATATGTAGAATATCTAGTCCTTATACCTGGATATGTAGATCTAGTCCTTATATCTGGATATGTAGATCTAGTCCTTATATCTAGATATGTAGATCTAGTCCTTATATCTGGATATGTAGAAGATCTAGTCCTTATATCTGGATATGTAGAAGATCTAGTCCTTATATCTGGATATTTAGATCTAGTCCTTATATCTGGATATGTAGATCTAGTCCTTATATCTAGATATGTAGATCTAGTCCTTATATCTAGATATGTAGATCTAGTCCTTATATCTGGATATGTAGAAGATCTAGTCCTTATATCTGGATATGTAGATCTAGTCCTTATATCTAGATATGTAGATCTAGTCCTTATATCTAGATATGTAGAAGATCTAGTCCTTATATCTAGATATGTAGAAGATCTAGTCCTTATATCTAGATATGTAGATCTAGTCCTTATATCTAGATATATAGAAGATCTAGTCCTTATATCTGGATATGTAGATCTAGTCCTTATATCTAGATATGTAGATCTAGTCCTTATACCTGGATATGTAGATCTAGTCCTTATATCTAGATATGTAGATCTAGTCCTTATATCTAGATATGTAGATCTAGTCCTTATATCTGGATATGTAGAAGATCTAGTCCTTATATCTGGATATGTAGAAGATCCAGTCCTTATATCTGGATATGTAGATCTAGTCCTTATACCTGGATATGTAGATCTAGTCCTTATACCTGGATATGTAGAAGATCTAGTCCTTATATCTGGATATGTAGATCTAGTCCTTATACCTGGATATGTAGATCTAGTCCTTATATCTGGATATGTAGATCTAGTCCTTATATCTAGATATGTAGATCTAGTCCTTATATCTGGATATGTAGAAGATCTAGTCCTTATATCTGGATATGTAGATCTAGTCCTTATACCTGGATATGTAGATCTAGTCCTTATATCTAGATATGTAGATCTAGTCCTTATATCTAGATATGTAGATCTAGTCCTTATACCTGGATATGTAGATCTAGTCCTTATATCTGGATATGTAGATCTAGTCCTTATATCTGGATATGTAGAAGATCTAGTCCTTATATCTGGATATGTAGAAGATCTAGTCCTTATATCTAGATATGTAGAAGATCTGGTCCTTATATCTAGATATGTAGAAGATCTAGTCCTTATATCTGGATATGTAGAAGATCTAGTCCTTATATCTAGATATGTAGAAGATCTAGTCCTTATATCTAGATATGTAGAAGATCTAGTCCTTATATCTGGATATGTAGAAGATCTAGTCCTTATATCTGGATATGTAGATCTAGTCCTTATATCTGGATATGTAGATCTAGTCCTTATATCTGGATATGTAGATCTAGTCCTTATATCTGGATATGTAGATCTAGTCCTTATATCTGGATATGTAGATCTAGTCCTTATATCTGGATATGTAGATCTAGTCCTTATATCTGGATATGTAGAAGATCTAGTCCTTATACCTGGATATGTAGAAGATTTAATCCTTATATCTGGATATGTAGATCTAGTCCTTATATCTGGATATGTAGAAGATCTAGTCCTTATATCTGGATATGTAGATCTAGTCCTTATATCTGGATATGTAGATCTAGTCCTTATATCTGGATATGTAGATCTAGTCCTTATATCTGGATATGTAGATCTAGTCCTTATATCTGGATATGTAGATCTAGTCCTTATATCTGGATATGTAGAAGATCTAGTCCTTATATCTGGATATGTAGAAGATCTAGTCCTTATACCTGGATATGTAGAAGATTTAATCCTTATATCTGGATATGTAGATCTAGTCCTTATATCTGGATATGTAGATCTAGTCCTTAGATATGTAGATCTAGTCCTTATATCTAGATATGTAGATCTAGTCCTTATATCTAGATATGTAGATCTAGTCCTTATATCTAGATATGGAGATCTAGTCCTTATATCTGGATATGTAGAAGATCTAGTCCTTATATCTAGATATGGAGATCTAGTCCTTATATCTGGATATGTAGATCTAGTCCTTATATCTAGATATGTAGATCTAGTCCTTATATCTAGATATGTAGATCTAGTCCTTATATCTAGATATGTAGATCTAGTCCTTATATCTAGATATGTAGATCTAGTCCTTATATCTAGATATGGAGATCTAGTCCTTATATCTGGATATGTAGATCTAGTCCTTATATCTAGATATGTAGATCTAGTCCTTATATCTAGATATGTAGATCTAGTCCTTATATCTAGATATGTAGATCTAGTCCTTATATCTAGATATGGAGATCTAGTCCTTATATCTGGATATGTAGATCTAGTCCTTATATCTAGATATGTAGAAGGTCTAGTCCTTATATCTAGATATGTAGAAGATCTAGTCCTTATATCTGGATATGTAGATCTAGTCCTTATATCTAGATATGTAGAAGATCTAGTCCTTATATCTAGATATGTAGAAGATCTAGTCCTTATATCTGGATATGTAGAAGATCTAGTCCTTATATCTAGATATGTAGAAGATCTAGTCCTTATATCTAGATATGTAGAAGATCTAGTCCTTATATCTAGATATGTAGAAGATCTAGTCCTTATATCTGGATATGTAGATCTAGTCCTTATATCTAGATATTTAGATCTAGTCCTTATATCTAGATATGTAGAAGATTTAATCCTTATATCTGGATATGTAGATCTAGTCCTTATGTCTAGATATGTAGATCTAGTCCTTAGATATGTAGATCTAGTCCTTATATCTAGATATGTAGATCTAGTCCTTATATCTGGATATGTAGATCTAGTCCTTAGATATGTAGATCTAGTCCTTATATCTAGATATGTAGATCTAGTCCTTATATCTGGATATGTAGAAGATCTAGTCCTTATATCTGGATATGTAGAAGATCTAGTCCTTATATCTGGATATGTAGATCTAGTCCTTATATCTGGATATGTAGAAGATCTAGTCCTTATATCTAGATATGTAGATCTAGTCCTTATATCTGGATATGTAGAAGATCTAGTCCTTATATCTGGATATGTAGAAGATCTAGTCCTTATATCTGGATATGTAGATCTAGTCCTTATATCTGGATATGTAGATCTAGTCCTTATATGTAGATATGTAGAAGATCTAGTCCTTATATCTGGATATGTAGATCTAGTCCTTATATCTAGATATGTAGATCTAGTCCTTATATCTGGATATGTAGATCTAGTCCTTATATCTGGATATGTAGATCTAGTCCTTATATCTGGATATGTAGAAGATCTAGTCCTTATATCTAGATATATAGCTCTAGCCCTTATATCTAGATATGTAGATCTAGTCCTTATATCTAGATATGTAGATCAAGTCCTTATATCTGGATATGTAGATCTAGTCCTTAGATATGTAGATCTAGTCCTTATATCTGGATATGTAGATCTAGTCCTTATATCTGGATATGTAGAAGATCTAGTCCTTATATCTGGATATGTAGATCTAGTCCTTATATCTAGATATGTAGATCTAGTCCTTATATCTAGATATGTAGATCTAGTCCTTATATCTAGATATGTAGATCTAGTCCTTATATCTGGATATGTAGAAGATCTAGTCCTTATATCTAGATATGTAGATCTAGTCCTTATATCTGGATATGTAGATCTAGTCCTTATATCTAGATATGTAGATCTAGTCCTTATATCTAGATATGTAGATCTAGTCCTTATATCTAGATATGTAGATCTAGTCCTTATACCTGGATATGTAGATCTAGTCCTTATATCTGGATATGTAGAAGATCTAGTCCTTATATCTAGATATGTAGATCTAGTCCTTATATCTGGATATGTAGATCTAGTCCTTATATCTAGATATGTAGAAGATCTAGTCCTTATATCTAGATATGTAGATCTAGTCCTTATACCTGGATATGTAGAAGATCTAGTCCTTATATCTGGATATGTAGATGTAGTCCTTATATCTAGATATGTAGAAGATCTAGTCCTTATATCTGGATATGTAGAAGATCTAGTCCTTATATCTGGATATGTAGAAGATCTAGTCCTTATATCTGGATATGTAGAAGATCTAATCCTTATATCTAGATATGTATATCTAGTCCTTATATCTAGATATGTAGATCTAGTCCTTATATCTAGATATGTAGATCTAGTCCTTATATCTGGATATGTAGATCTAGTCCTTATATCTAGATATGTAGATCTAGTCCTTATATCTAGATATGGAGATCTAGTCCTTATATCTAGATATGGAGATCTAGTCCTTATATCTGGATATGTAGAAGATCTAGTCCTTATATGTAGATATGTAGATCTAGTCCTTATATCTGGATATGTAGATCTAGTCCTTATATCTAGATATGTAGAAGATCTAGTCCTTATATCTGGATATGTAGATGTAGTCCTTATATCTGGATATGTAGATCTAGTCCTTATATCTAGATATGTAGATCTAGTCCTTATATCTAGATATGGAGATCTAGTCCTTATATCTAGATATGGAGATCTAGTCCTTATATCTGGATATGTAGAAGATCTAGTCCTTATATGTAGATATGTAGATCTAGTCCTTATATCTGGATATGTAGATGTAGTCCTTATATCTGGATATGTAGAAGATCTAGTCCTTATATCTGGATATGTAGATCTAGTCCTTATATCTAGATATGTAGATCTAGTCCTTATATCTGGATATGTAGATCTAGTCCTTATATCTGGATATGTAGAAGATCTAGTCCTTATATCTAGATATGTAGAAGATCTAGTCCTTATATCTGGATATGTAGATCTAGTCCTTATATCTGGATATGTAGATCTAGTCCTTATATCTAGATATGTAGATCTAGTCCTTATATCTAGATATGTAGATCTAGTCCTTATATCTAGATATGTAGAAGATCTAGTCCTTATATGTAGATATGTAGATCTAGTCCTTATATGTAGATATGTAGATCTAGTCCTTATATCTAGATATGTAGATCTAGTCCTTATATCTAGATATGTAGAAGATCTAGTCCTTATATGTAGATATGTAGATCTAGTCCTTATATCTAGATATGTAGATCTAGTCCTTATATCTAGATATGTAGAAGATCTAGTCCTTATATCTAGATATGCAGAAGATCTAGTCCTTATATGTAGATATGTAGATCTAGTCCTTATATGTAGATATGTAGATCTAGTCCTTATATCTAGATATGTAGAAGATCTAGTCCTTATATGTAGATATGTAGATCTAGTCCTTATACCTGGATATGTAGATCTAGTCCTTATATCTGGATATGTAGATCTAGTCCTTATATCTAGATATGTAGAAGATCTAGTCCTTATATCTAGATATGTAGAAGATCTAGTCCTTATATCTGGATATGTAGAAGATCTAGTCCTTATATCTAGATATGTAGAAGATCTAGTCCTTATATCTAGATATGTAGAAGATCTAGTCCTTATATCTAGATATGTAGAAGATCTAGTCCTTATATCTGGATATGTAGATCTAGTCCTTATGTCTAGATATTTAGATCTAGTCCTTATATCTGGATATGTAGAAGATTTAATCCTTATATCTGGATATGTAGATCTAGTGCTTATATCTGGATATGTAGAAGATTTAATCCTTATATCTGGATATGTAGATCTAGTCCTTATGTCTAGATATGTAGATCTAGTCCTTATATCTAGATATGTAGATCTAGTCCTTATATCTGGATATGTAGATCTAGTCCTTAGATATGTAGATCTAGTCCTTATATCTAGATATGTAGATCTAGTCCTTATATCTAGATATGTAGAAGATCTAGTCCTTATATCTGGATATGTAGATCTAGTCCTTATATCTGGATATGTAGATCTAGTCCTTATATCTGGATATGTAGAAGATCTAGTCCTTATATCTGGATATGTAGAAGATCTAGTCCTTATATCTGGATATGTAGATCTAGTCCTTATATCTAGATATGTAGATCTAGTCCTTATATCTGGATATGTAGAAGATCTAGTCCTTATATCTAGATATGTAGATCTAGTCCTTATATCTAGATATGTAGATCTAGTCCTTATATCTGGATATGTAGAAGATCTAGTCCTTATATCTAGATATGTAGATCTAGTCCTTATATCTAGATATGTAGATCTAGTCCTTATATCTGGATATGTAGAAGATCTAGTCCTTATATCTAGATATGTAGATCTAGTCCTTATATCTGGATATGTAGAAGATCTAGTCCTTATATCTAGATATGTAGATCTAGTCCTTATATCTAGATATGTAGATCTAGTCCTTATATCTGGATATGTAGATCTAGTCCTTATATCTGGATATGTAGATCTAGTCCTTATATCTAGATATGTAGATCTAGTCCTTATACCTGGATATGTAGATCTAGTTCTTATATCTGGATATGTAGAAGATCTAGTCCTTATATCTAGATATGTAGATCTAGTCCTTATATCTAGATATGTAGATCTAGTCCTTATACCTGGATATGTAGATCTAGTCCTTATATCTGGATATGTAGAAGATCTAGTCCTTATCACTAGATATGTAGATCTAGTCCTTATATCTGGATATGTAGATCTAGTCCTTATATCTGGATATGTAGATCTAGTCCTTATATCTGGATATGTAGATCTAGTCCTTATATCTAGATATGTAGAAGATCTAGTCCTTATATCTAGATATGTAGAAGATCTAGTCCTTATATCTGGATATGTAGATCTAGTCCTTATATCTGGATATGTAGAAGATCTAGTCCTTATCACTAGATATGTAGATCTAGTCCTTATACCTGGATATGTAGATCTAGTCCTTATATCTGGATATGTAGAAGATCTAGTCCTTATATCTAGATATGTAGATCTAGTCCTTATATCTGGATATGTAGATCTAGTCCTTATATCTAGATATGTAGATCTAGTCCTTATATCTGGATATGTAGATCTAGTGCTTATGTCTAGATATGTAGATCTAGTCTTTATATCTAGATATATAGATCTAGTCCTTATATCTAGATATGTAGATCTAGTCCTTATATCTAGATATGTAGATCTAGTCCTTATATCTAGATATGTAGAAGATCTAGTCCTTATATCTAGATATGTAGATCTAGTCCTTATATCTAGATATGTAGATCTAGTCCTTATACCTGGATATGTAGAAGATCTAGTCCTTATATCTGGATATGTAGATCTAGTCCTTATATCTAGATATGTAGAAGATCTAGTCCTTATATGTAGATATGTAGATCTAGTCCTTATATGTAGATATGTAGATCTAGTCCTTATACCTGGATATGTAGAAGATCTAGTCCTTATATCTGGATATGTAGATCTAGTCCTTATATCTAGATATGTAGAAGATCTAGTCCTTATATGTAGATATGTAGATCTAGTCCTTATACCTGGATATGTAGATCTAGTCCTTATATCTGGATATGTAGATCTAGTCCTTATATCTAGATATGTAGAAGATCTAGTCCTTATATCTAGATATGTAGAAGATCTAGTCCTTATATCTGGATATGTAGAAGATCTAGTCCTTATATCTAGATATGTAGAAGATCTAGTCCTTATATCTAGATATGTAGAAGATCTAGTCCTTATATCTAGATATGTAGAAGATCTAGTCCTTATATCTGGATATGTAGATCTAGTCCTTATATCTAGATATTTAGATCTAGTCCTTATATCTAGATATGTAGAAGATTTAATCCTTATATCTGGATATGTAGATCTAGTCCTTATATCTGGATATGTAGAAGATTTAATCCTTATATCTGGATATGTAGATCTAGTCCTTATGTCTAGATATGTAGATCTAGTCCTTATATCTAGATATGTAGATCTAGTCCTTATATCTGGATATGTAGATCTAGTCCTTATATATGTAGATCTAGTCCTTATATCTAGATATGTAGATCTAGTCCTTATATCTAGATATGTAGAAGATCTAGTCCTTATATTTGGATATGTAGATCTAGTCCTTATATCTGGATATGTAGATCTAGTCCTTATATCTGGATATGTAGAAGATCTAGTCCTTATATCTGGATATGTAGAAGATCTAGTCCTTATATCTAGATATGTAGAAGATCTAGTCCTTATATTTGGATATGTACATCTAGTCCTTATATCTGGATATGTAGATCTAGTCCTTATATCTGGATATGTAGAAGATCTAGTCCTTATATCTGGATATGTAGAAGATCTAGTCCTTATATCTAGATATGTAGATCTAGTCCTTTTATCTAGATATGTAGATCTAGTCCTTATATCTGGATATGTAGATCTAGTCCTTATACCTGGATATGTAGATCTAGTCCTTATATCTGGATATGTAGAAGATCTAGTCCTTATATCTAGATATATAGATCTAGCCCTTATATCTAGATATGTAGATCTAGTCCTTATATCTAGATATGTAGATCTAGTCCTTATATCTGGATATGTAGATCTGGTCCTTAGATATGTAGATCTAGTCCTTAGATATGTAGATCTAGTCCTTATATCTAGATATGTAGATCTAGTCCTTAGATATGTGGATCTAGTCCTTATATCTAGATATGTAGATCTAGTCCTTATATCTGGATATTTAGATCTAGTCCTTATACCTGGATATGTAGATCTAGTCCTTATATCTGGATATGTAGATCTAGTCCTTATATCTGGATATGTAGAAGATCTAGTCCTTATATCTGGATATGTAGAAGATCTAGTCCTTATATCTGGATATGTAGATCTAGTCCTTATATCTAGATATGTAGATCTAGTCCTTATATCTGGATATGTAGAAGATCTAGTCCTTATATCTAGATATGTAGATCTAGTCCTTATATCTGGATATGTAGATCTAGTCCGTATATCTGGATATGTAGATCTAGTCCTTATATCTAGATATGTAGATCTAGTCCTTATATCTAGATATGTAGATCTAGTCCTTATATCTAGATATGTAGATCTAGTCCTTATATCTGGATATGTAGATCTAGTCCTTATACCTGGATATGTAGATCTAGTTCTTATATCTGGATATGTAGAAGATCTAGTCCTTATATCTAGATATGTAGATCTAGTCCTTATACCTGGATATGTAGATCTAGTCCTTATATCTGGATATGTAGAAGATCTAGTCCTTATATCTGGATATGTAGATCTAGTCCTTATATCTAGATATGTAGATCTAGTCCTTATATCTGGATATGTAGAAGATCTAGTCCTTATATCTAGATATGTAGATCTAGTCCTTATATCTGGATATGTAGATCTAGTCCTTATATCTGGATATGTAGATCTAGTCCTTATATCTGGATATGTAGATCTAGTCCTTATATCTAGATATGTAGATCTAGTCCTTATACCTGGATATGTAGATCTAGTCCTTATATCTGGATATGTAGAAGATCTAGTCCTTATATCTAGATATGTAGATCTAGTCCTTATATCTGGATATGTAGATCTAGTCCTTATATCTAGATATGTAGATCTAGTCCTTATATCTGGATATGTAGATCTAGTGCTTATGTCTAGATATGTAGATCTAGTCTTTATATCTAGATATATAGATCTAGTCCTTATATCTAGATATGTAGATCTAGTCCTTATATCTAGATATGTAGATCTAGTCCTTATATCTAGATATGTAGATCTAGTCCTTATACCTGGATATGTAGAAGATCTAGTCCTTATATCTGGATATGTAGATCTAGTCCTTATATCTAGATATGTAGAAGATCTAGTCCTTATATCTGGATATGTAGAAGATCTAGTCCTTATATCTGGATATGTAGAAGATCTAGTCCTTATATCTGGATATGTAGAAGATCTAGTCCTTATATCTAGATATGTATATCTAGTCCTTATATCTAGATATGTAGATCTAGTCCTTATATCTAGATATATAGATCTAGTCCTTATATCTAGATATGTAGATCTGCTCCTTATATCTGGATATGTAGAAGATCTAGTCCTTATATCTGGATATGTAAATCTAGTCCTTATATCTAGATATGTAGAAGATCTAGTCCTTATATCTGGATATGTAGATCTAGTCCTTATATCTGGATATGTAGAAGATCTAGTCCTTATATCTGGATATGTAGTAGATCTAGTCCTTATATCTGGATATGTAGAAGATCTAGTCCTTATATCTAGATATGTATATCTAGTCCTTATATCTAGATATGTAGATCTAGTCCTTATATCTAGATATGTAGATCTAGTCCTTATATCTAGATATGTAGATCTAGTCCTTATATCTGGATATGTAGATCTAGTCCTTATATCTAGATATGTAGAAGATCTAGTCCTTATATCTGGATATGTAGATCTAGTCCTTATATCTGGATATGTAGAAGATCTAGTCCTTATATCTGGATATGTAGAAGATCTAGTCCTTATATCTGGATATGTAGAAGATCTAGTCCTTATATCTGGATATGTAGAAGATCTAGTCCTTATATCTAGATATGTATATCTAGTCCTTATATCTAGATATGTAGATCTAGTCCTTATATCTAGATATATAGATCTAGTCCTTATATCTAGATATGTAGATCTGCTCCTTATATCTGGATATGTAGAAGATCTAGTCCTTATATCTGGATATGTAGATCTAGTCCTTATATCTAGATATGTAGATCTAGTCCTTATATCTAGATATGTAGATCTAGTCCTTATATCTGGATATGTAGAAGTTCTAGTCCTTATATCTGGATATGTAGAAGATCTAGTCCTTATATCTGGATATGTAGAAGATCTAGTCCTTATATCTAGATATGTAGGTCTAGTCCTTATATTTAGATATGTAGATCTAGTCCTTATATCTGGATATGTAGAAGATCTAGTCCTTATATCTGGATATGTAGAAGATCTAGTCCTTATATCTAGATATGTAGGTCTAGTCCTTATATTTAGATATGTAGATCTAGTCCTTATATCTGGATATGTAGAAGATCTAGTCCTTATATCTGGATATGTAGATCTAGTCCTTATACCTGGATATGTAGATCTAGTCCTTATACCTGGATATGTAGATCTAGTCCTTATATCTGGATATGTAGAAGATCTAGTCCTTATATCTAGATATGTAGATCTAGTTCTTATATCTAGATATGTAGATCTAGTCCTTATATCTGGATATGTAGAAGATCTAGTCCTTATATCTAGATATGTAGATCTAGTCCTTATATCTGGATATGTAGATCTAGTCCTTATATCTGGATATGTAGATCTAGTCCTTATATCTGGATATGTAGATCTAGTCCTTATACCTGGATATGTAGATCTAGTCCTTATATCTAGATATGTAGATCTAGTCCTTATATCTGGATATGTAGAAGATCTAGTCCTTATATCTAGATATGTAGATCTAGTCCTTATATCTAGATATGTAGATCTAGTCCTTATATCTGGATATGTAGAAGATCTAGTCCTTATATCTAGATATGTAGATCTAGTCCTTATATCTGGATATGTAGATCTAGTCCTTATACCTGGATATGTAGAAGATCTAGTCCTTATATCTAGATATGTAGATCTAGTCCTTATATCTGGATATGTAGATCTAGTCCTTATATCTAGATATGTAGATCTAGTCCTTATATCTGGATATGTAGATCTAGTGCTTATGTCTAGATATGTAGATCTAGTCTTTATATCTAGATATATAGATCTAGTCCTTATATCTAGATATGTAGATCTAGTCCTTATATCTAGATATGTAGATCTAGTCCTTATATCTAGATATGTAGAAGATCTAGTCCTTATATCTAGATATGTAGATCTAGTCCTTATATCTAGATATGTAGATCTAGTCCTTATACCTGGATATGTAGAAGATCTAGTCCTTATATCTGGATATGTAGATCTAGTCCTTATATCTAGATATGTAGAAGATCTAGTCCTTATATCTGGATATGTAGAAGATCTAGTCCTTATATCTGGATATGTAGAAGATCTAGTCCTTATATCTGGATATGTAGAAGATCTAGTCCTTATATCTGGATATGTAGAAGATCTAGTCCTTATATCTAGATATGTATATCTAGTCCTTATATCTAGATATGTAGATCTAGTCCTTATATCTAGATATGTAGATCTAGTCCTTATATCTAGATATGTAGATCTAGTCCTTATATCTAGATATGTAGATCTAGTCCTTATATCTGGATATGTAGATCTAGTCCTTATATCTAGATATGTAGAAGATCTAGTCCTTATATCTGGATATGTAGATCTAGTCCTTATATCTGGATATGTAGATCTAGTCCTTATATCTGGATATGTAGATCTAGTGCTTATGTCTAGATATGTAGATCTAGTCTTTATATCTAGATATATAGATCTAGTCCTTATATCTAGATATGTAGATCTAGTCCTTATATCTAGATATGTAGATCTAGTCCTTATATCTAGATATGTAGAAGATCTAGTCCTTATATCTAGATATGTAGATCTAGTCCTTATATCTAGATATGTAGATCTAGTCCTTATACCTGGATATGTAGAAGATCTAGTCCTTATATCTGGATATGTAGATCTAGTCCTTATATCTAGATATGTAGAAGATCTAGTCCTTATATCTGGATATGTAGAAGATCTAGTCCTTATATCTGGATATGTAGAAGATCTAGTCCTTATATCTGGATATGTAGATCTAGTCCTTATATCTAGATATGTAGAAGATCTAGTCCTTATATCTGGATATGTAGATCTAGTCCTTATATCTGGATATGTAGAAGATCTAGTCCTTATATCTGGATATGTAGAAGATCTAGTCCTTGTATCTGGATATGTAGAAGATCTAGTCCTTATATCTGGATATGTAGAAGATCTAGTCCTTATATCTAGATAAGTATATCTAGTCCTTATATCTAGATATGTAGATCTAGTCCTTATATCTAGATATATAGATCTAGTCCTTATATCTAGATATGTAGATCTGCTCCTTATATCTGGATATGTAGAAGATCTAGTCCTTATATCTGGATATGTAAATCTAGTCCTTATATCTAGATATGTAGAAGATCTAGTCCTTATATCTGGATATGTAGATCTAGTCCTTATATCTGGATATGTAGAAGATCTAGTCCTTATATCTGGATATGTAGAAGATCTAGTCCTTATATCTGGATATGTAGAAGATCTAGTCCTTATATCTAGATATGTATATCTAGTCCTTATATCTAGATATGTAGATCTAGTCCTTATATCTAGATATGTAGATCTAGTCCTTATATCTAGATATGTAGATCTAGTCCTTATATCTGGATATGTAGAAGTTCTAGTCCTTATATCTGGATATGTAGAAGATCTAGTCCTTATATCTGGATATGTAGAAGATCTAGTCCTTATATCTAGATATGTAGATCTAGTCCTTATATTTAGATATGTAGATCTAGTCCTTATATCTGGATATGTAGAAGATCTAGTCCTTATATCTGGATATGTAGATCTAGTCCTTATACCTGGATATGTAGATCTAGTCCTTATACCTGGATATGTAGATCTAGTCCTTATATCTAGATATGTAGATCTAGTCCTTATATCTGGATATGTAGAAGATCTAGTCCTTATATCTAGATATGTAGATCTAGTTTTTATATCTAGATATGTAGATCTAGTCCTTATATCTAGATATGTAGATCTTGTCCTTATATCTAGATATGTAGATCTAGTCCTTATATCTGGATATGTAGAATATCTAGTCCTTATATCTGGATATGTAGAAGATCCAGTCCTTATATCTGGATATGTAGAAGATCTAGTCCTTATATCTGGATATGTAGAACATCTAGTCCTTATATCTGGATATGTAGAAGATCTAGTCCTTATATCTAGATATGTAGATCTAGTCCTTATATCTGGATATGTAGAGCATCTAGTCCTTATATCTGGATATGTAGAAGATCTAGTCCTTATATCTAGATATGTAGATCTAGTCCTTATATCTGGATATGTAGAAGATCTAGTCCTTATATCTAGATATTTAGATCTAGTCCTTATATCTAGATATGTAGATCTAGTCCTTATATCTGGATATGTAGATCTAGTCCTTATATCTGGATATGTAGATCTAGTCCTTATACCTGGATATGTAGATCTAGTCTTTATATCTAGATATGTAGATCTAGTCCTTATATCTGGATATGTAGAAGATCTAGTCCTTATATCTAGATATGTAGATCTAGTCCTTATATCTGGATATGTAGAAGATCTAGTCCTTATATCTGGATATGTAGATCTAGTCCTTATATCTGGATATTTAGATCTAGTCCTTATATCTGGATATGTAGAAGATCTAGTCCTTATATCTGGATATGTAGAAGATCTAGTCCTTATATCTAGATATGTAGAAGATCTAGTCCTTATATCTAGATATGTAGATCTAGTCCTTATATCTAGATATGTAGATCTAGTCCTTATATCTAGATATGTAGATCTAGTCCTTATATCTAGATATGTACATCTAGTCCTTATATCTGGATATGTAGATCTAGTCCTTATATCTGGATATGTAGAAGATCTAGTCCTTATATCTAGATATGTAGAAGATCTAGTCCTTATATCTAGATATGTAGAAGATCTAGTCCTTATATCTAGATATGTAGATCTAGTCCTTATATCTAGATATGTAGATCTAGTCCTTATATCTGGATATGTAGATCTAGTCCTTATATCTAGATATGTAGATCTAGTCCTTATATCTGGATATGTAGAAGGTCTAGTCCTTATATCTGGATATGTAGAACATCTAGTCCTTATATCTGGATATGTAGAACATCTAGTCCTTATATCTGGATATGTAGAAGATCTAGTCCTTATATCTAGATATGTAGATCTAGTCCTTATATCTAGATATGTAGATCTAGTCCTTATATCTGGATATGTAGAAGATCTAGTCCTTATATCTAGATATGTAGATCTAGTCCTTATATCTAGATATGTAGATCTAGTCCTTATATCTGGATATGTAGAAGATCTAGTCCTTATATCTGGATATGTAGAAGATCTAGTCCTTACATCTGGATATGTAGAAGATCTAGTCCTTATATCTAGATATGTAGATCTAGTCCTTATATCTAGATATGTAGATCTAGTCCTTATATCTGGATATGTAGAAGATCTAGTCCTTATATCTAGATATGTAGATCTAGTCCTTATATCTGGATATGTAGAAGATCTAGTCCTTATATCATGATATGTAGATCTAGTTCTTATATCTAGATATGTAGATCTAGTCCTTATATCTGGATATGTAGAAGATCTAGTCCTTATATCTAGATATGTAGATCTAGTTCTTATATCTAGATATGCAGATCTAGTCCTTATATCTAGATATGTAGATCTAGTCCTTATATCTAGATATGTAGATCTAGTCCTTATATCTAGATATGTAGATCTAGTCCTTATATCTAGATATGTAGATCTAGTTCTTATATCTAGATATGCAGATCTAGTCCTTATATCTAGATATGTAGATCTTGTCCTTATATCTAGATATGTAGATCTAGTCCTTATATCTGGATATGTAGAATATCTAGTCCTTATATCTGGATATGTAGAAGATCCAGTCCTTATATCTGGATATGTAGAAGATCTAGTCCTTATATCTGGATATGTAGAACATCTAGTCCTTATATCTGGATATGTAGAAGATCTAGTCCTTATATCTAGATATGTAGATCTAGTCCTTATATCTGGATATGTAGAGCATCTAGTCCTTATATCTGGATATGTAGAAGATCTAGTCCTTATATCTAGATATGTAGATCTAGTCCTTATATCTGGATATGTAGAAGATCTAGTCCTTATATCTAGATATTTAGATCTAGTCCTTATATCTTGATATGTAGAAGATCTAGTCCTTATATCTAGATATGTAGATCTAGTCCTTATATCTGGATATGTAGATCTAGTCCTTATATCTGGATATGTAGATCTAGTCCTTATACCTGGATATGTAGATCTAGTCTTTATATCTAGATATGTAGATCTAGTCCTTATATCTGGATATGTAGAAGATCTAGTCCTTATATCTAGATATGTAGATCTAGTCCTTATATCTGGATATGTAGAAGATCTAGTCCTTATATCTGGATATGTAGATCTAGTCCTTATATCTGGATATTTAGATCTAGTCCTTATATCTGGATATGTAGAAGATCTAGTCCTTATATCTGGATATGTAGAAGATCTAGTCCTTATATCTAGATATGTAGAAGATCTAGTCCTTATATCTAGATATGTAGATCTAGTCCTTATATCTAGATATGTAGATCTAGTCCTTATATCTAGATATGTAGATCTAGTCCTTATATCTAGATATGTACATCTAGTCCTTATATCTGGATATGTAGATCTAGTCCTTATATCTGGATATGTAGAAGATCTAGTCCTTATATCTAGATATGTAGAAGATCTAGTCCTTATATCTAGATATGTAGAAGATCTAGTCCTTATATCTAGATATGTAGATCTAGTCCTTATATCTAGATATGTAGATCTAGTCCTTATATCTGGATATGTAGATCTAGTCCTTATATCTAGATATGTAGATCTAGTCCTTATATCTGGATATGTAGAAGGTCTAGTCCTTATATCTGGATATGTAGAACATCTAGTCCTTATATCTGGATATGTAGAACATCTAGTCCTTATATCTGGATATGTAGAAGATCTAGTCCTTATATCTAGATATGTAGATCTAGTCCTTATATCTAGATATGTAGATCTAGTCCTTATATCTGGATATGTAGAAGATCTAGTCCTTATATCTAGATATGTAGATCTAGTCCTTATATCTAGATATGTAGATCTAGTCCTTATATCTGGATATGTAGAAGATCTAGTCCTTATATCTGGATATGTAGAAGATCTAGTCCTTACATCTGGATATGTAGAAGATCTAGTCCTTATATCTAGATATGTAGATCTAGTCCTTATATCTAGATATGTAGATCTAGTCCTTATATCTGGATATGTAGAAGATCTAGTCCTTATATCTAGATATGTAGATCTAGTCCTTATATCTGGATATGTAGAAGATCTAGTCCTTATATCATGATATGTAGATCTAGTTCTTATATCTAGATATGTAGATCTAGTCCTTATATCTGGATATGTAGAAGATCTAGTCCTTATATCTAGATATGTAGATCTAGTTCTTATATCTAGATATGCAGATCTAGTCCTTATATCTAGATATGTAGATCTAGTCCTTATATCTAGATATGTAGATCTAGTCCTTATATCTAGATATGTAGATCTAGTCCTTATATCTAGATATGTAGATCTAGTCCTTATATCTAGATATGTAGATCTAGTCCTTATATCTAGATATGTAGATCTAGTCCTTATATCTAGATATATAGATCTAGTCCTTATATCTAGATATGTAGACCTAGTCCTTATACCTGGATATGTAGAAGATCTAGTCCTTATATCATGATATGTAGATCTAGTTCTTATATCTAGATATGTAGATCTAGTCCTTATATCTGGATATGTAGAAGATCTAGTCCTTATATCTAGATATGTAGATCTAGTTCTTATATCTAGATATGCAGATCTAGTCCTTATATCTAGATATGTAGATCTAGTCCTTATATCTAGATATGTAGATCTAGTCCTTATATCTAGATATGTAGATCTAGTCCTTATATCTAGATATGTAGATCTAGTCCTTATATCTGGATATGTAGAAGATCTAGTCCTTATATCTGGATATGTAGAAGATCCAGTCCTTATATCTGGATATGTAGAAGATCTAGTCCTTATATCTGGATATGTAGAAGATCTAGTCCTTATATCTGGATATGTAGAAGATCTAGTCCTTATATCTAGATATGTAGATCTAGTCCTTATATCTAGATATGTAGATCTAGTCCTTATATCTAGATATGTAGATCTAGTCCTTATATCTGGATATGTAGAAGATCTAGTCCTTATATCTAGATATTTAGATCTAGTCCTTATATCTGGATATGTAGAAGATCTAGTCCTTATATCTAGATATGTAGATCTAGTCCTTATATCTGGATATGTAGATCTAGTCCTTATATCTGGATATTTAGATCTAGTCCTTATATCTGGATATGTAGAAGATCTAGTCCTTATATCTGGATATGTAGAAGATCTAGTCCTTATATCTAGATATGTAGAAGATCTAGTCCTTATATCTGGATATGTAGATCTAGTCCTTATATCTGGATATGTAGATCTAGTCCTTATACCTGGATATGTAGATCTAGTCTTTATATCTAGATATGTAGATCTAGTCCTTATATCTAGATATGTAGAAGATCTAGTCCTTATATCTAGATATGTAGATCTAGTCCTTATATCTGGATATGTAGATCTAGTCCTTATATCTAGATATGTAGATCTAGTCCTTATATCTGGATATGTAGAAGATCTAGTCCTTATATCTGGATATGTAGAAGATCTAGTCCTTATATCTGGATATGTAGATCTACTCCTTATATCTAGATATGTAGATCTAGTCCTTATATCTAGATATGTAGATCTAGTCCTTATATCTGGATATGTAGATCTAGTCCTTATATCTAGATATGTAGATCTAGTCCTTATATCTGGATATGTAGAAGATCTAGTCCTTATATCTAGATATGTAGATCTAGTCCTTATATCTGGATATGTAGAAGATCTAGTCCTTATATCTGGATATGTAGAAGATCTAGTCCTTATATCTGGATATGTAGAACATCTAGTCCTTATATCTGGATATGTAGAACATCTAGTCCTTATATCTGGATATGTAGAAGATCTAGTCCTTATATCTAGATATGTAGATCTAGTCCTTATATCTAGATATGTAGATCTAGTCCTTATATCTAGATATGTAGATCTAGTCCTTATATCTAGATATGTAGATCTAGTCCTTATATCTGGATATGTAGAAGATCTAGTCCTTATATCTAGATATGTAGATCTAGTCCTTATATCTGGATATGTAGAAGATCTAGTCCTTATATCTGGATATGTAGAAGATCTAGTCCTTATATCTGGATATGTAGAACATCTAGTCCTTATATCTGGATATGTAGAACATCTAGTCCTTATATCTGGATATGTAGAAGATCTAGTCCTTATATCTAGATATGTAGATCTAGTCCTTATACCTGGATATGTAGAAGATCTAGTCCTTATATCTGGATATGTAGATCTAGTCCTTATATCTGGATATGTAGAAGATCTAGTCCTTATATCTAGATATGTAGAAGATCTAGTCCTTATATCTAGATATTTAGTTCTAGTCCTTATATCTGGATATGTAGATCTAGTCCTTATATCTGGATATGTAGAAGATCTAGTCCTTATATCTGGATATGTAGATCTAGTCCTTATATCTGGATATGTAGAAGATCTAGTCCTTATATCTGGATATGTAGATCTAGTCCTCATATCTGGATATGTAGATCTAGTCCTTATATCTAGATATGTAGATATAGTCCTTATATCTGGATATGTAGAAGATCTAGTCCTTATATCTAGATATGTAGATCTAGTCCTTATATCTGGATATGTAGAAGATCTAGTCCTTATATCTGGATATGTAGATCTAGTCCTTATATCTGGATATGTAGATCTAGTCCTTATATCTAGATATGTAGATCTAGTCCTTATATCTGGATATGTAGATCTAGTCCTTATATCTGGATATGTAGAAGATCTAGTCCTTATATCTGGATATGTAGATCTAGTCCTTATATCTGGATATGTAGAAGATCTCGTCCTTATATCTGGATATGTAGAAAATCTTGTCCTTATATCTGGATATGTAGATCTAGTCCTTATATCTAGATATGTAGATCTAGTCCTTATATCTAGATATGTAGATCTAGTCCTTATATCTGGATATGTAGAAGATCTAGTCCTTATATCTGGATATGTAGAAGATCTAGTCCTTATATCTGGATATGTAGATCTAGTCCTTATATCTAGATATGTAGATCTAGTCCTTATATCTGGATATGTAGAAGATCTAGTCCTTATATCTGGATATGTAGAAGATCTAGTCCTTATATCTGGATATGTAAAAGATCTAGTCCTTATATCTAGATATGTAGAAGATCTAGTCCTTATATCTAGATATGTAGATCTAGTCCTTATATCTAGATATGTACATCTAGTCCTTATATCTAGATATGTAGAAGATCTAGTCCTTATATCTAGATATGTAGAAGATCTAGTCCTTATATCTAGATATGTAGAAGATCTAGTCCTTATATCTAGATATGTAGAAGATCTAGTCCTTATATCTAGATATGTAGATCTAGTCCTTATATCTAGATATGTAGATCTAGTCCTTATATCTAGATATGTAGAAGATCTAGTCCTTATATCTAGACATGTAGAAGATCTAGTCCTTATATCTAGATATGTAGAAGATCTAGTCTTTATATCTAGATATGTAGATCTAGTCCTTATATCTAGATATGTAACAGATCTAGTCCTTATATCTAGATATGTAGATCTAGTCCTTATACCTGGATATGTAGATCTAGTCCTTATATCTGGATATGTAGATCTAGTCCTTATACCTGGATATGTAGAAGATCTAGTCCTTATATCTGGATATGTAGATCCAGTCCTTATACCTGGATATGTAGAAGATCTAGTCCTTATACCTGGATATGTAGATCTAGTCCTTATATCTAGATATGTAGATCTAGTCCTTATACCTGGATATGTAGATCTAGTCCTTATATCTAGATATGTAGATCTAGTCCTTATACCTGAATATGTAGATCTAGTCCTTATACTTGGATATGTAGCAGAGTTAGAACGGAAATTCCAGATATGGAAGCAAAACCTAGAATTGAAAGGCCTAAAAGTAAACATAGTAAAGATAGTTTTAATAAATAGGAAAGAAGAGAAGACTCTGATACCATCAAGGAAATAACCTTGCTTGATATGCCAAAAAGGAGTAGGCAGAAATGTCATAAGATGCACACAGTGCAATCTATAGAAGCATGATATATTGGTTAACAGAGAAGGTAGGGTTTGTATACAACAGATGTACAAGAGAAATAAACATTAAGAATATATGTGAAATAGATTGCCTCAGTTTCCAAGTAGACTCCCTAGAAGTGATCTAATACACTTAGTAATGTGGTTGGTGTTAAGAAGGGCGTCAAGCCATAGAAACCATGCTAAAAGGGTTGAGAGGACCGTTTAGTCATGTCACAAACATGGCAATCTCTCTAATGCTGGTGACACAAAAAATACACCAAGTACACTCTGTAGGAAGGGCATCTAGTCATAGAAAATTTGCCAAAGAAAGAGTTGAGTGGGCTCTACAGTAGTGTCAAGGACATGACAATCACCTTGGTGCCAGTGCCATAAATAAAATGTACCCAGTACACTCTGTAATGTGGTTGGTAAGGGCATCCAGCTGTAGAAACCCATACCTAAACTGGAACATATGTAAGCGAGATGTGGCCCCCAGCCTATTTAGGAGGATAGTAACTCCAATTAAATACTGACATGGTCTATGACAACCCATCCAACCATGGAAAAACAAACATTAAATGATGATAATGGTAATATATGTAATATGTGTATGTAATTGTTTTAATATTTTTTCTTCTTAATAAGTGGAAAACAAAACTTTTAACAACAAAATCATCAAAAACCTTGGTTGTAAAATCATATTCTTACATGATCAGTTTTTCTTTCATTTTCCCTCCTTAATCTGTCTTGTTTATTTATTAAATCAGTTTAAACGTCCGTATAGAGCTAGTAAGCCATAGCAGACTAGGGGAAGTATCTAGTACTTCTTATAGTTGAGAAACTAATCAATTTAACGTCCGTATAGAGCTAGTAAGCCATAGCAGACTAGGGGAAGTATCTAGTACTTCTTATAGTTGAGAAACAAAAAAACAAGCTATACAGAGATAAGTGAAATAAAAATAAAATAAAATATTCAAATAGTGAAGGCCAACGGGAGGCTAAATAAGCATAAAAAAAAAGATAAAGTAAAAATTTGTGTGTGTGACAGCTCACACCTATGCAGGTTTAGCTGGCCTCCTCCAAGGTATATCTCGTTGGAGGTGTCTTGGGTGATTTTAATGATAGGGGCCCCAGTCTTATCATCTCATTTCTACAGCTGAGTAAACTGGAGCAACGTGAAATAAAGTGTCTTGCTCAAGGAAACAACACATCACCCAGTCCGAGAATTGAACTCACAACCTTTTGATTGCAAGCCCAATGCTCTAACCACTAGGCCATGTGCCTTCACAAAGTAAAAATGGAAAGCAAGGGAAGCTGAAAAGTAGCTAGAAGGTTCTGTTGTTGACTCTCTTCATAACCTCCATGGTCTCCCGTTCTATAGTACAGTAGAAGACCTTTGAAGACCGTTTGTCACCTCAGATGTTCATAAACCAAAACTATTTTTCCCATACAAAATGTTGAGAGAGAAATACAGTGAGAGAGAAGGAGAGAGACTGTTTGAAAGACATAAATATCACCCAAGTGACACTTTCCCTGCCATTACTCCCAGCTTGTCGGCAACTGTTGTGTCAGCTTGTGTGTTCGTTACTCGAGACACTGTCAAGGAAGTCGTTTGATGTTCAGAACCAATTTGCTGATGATGAGAGGTGTTCATGAACCGAGGTTCCACTGTATTTCTGTTAGAATAAACTGCATTAATCTAGAATTAACAACTATCTTATTGGACATTACATCTAAAATAGAATATAGAGAATGCCAACTGGAGGCTAAATAAGCATTTTAAAAAAGATATAGAAGAAATGGGAAGCCATGGAAGCTGTAAAGCAGCTAAAGGTTCTGTTGTTAAATCTTTTCATAACCTCCATGTTCTCCATAGTTCTATAGTACTTCTGTTAGAATAAATTGCATTCATTAAGAATTAACAACTGTCTGATTGGACAAGCTTAACATAGCATCTAAAATCTGATATTCTGATCATCAAATTCAATATTTGTATATTGCTATGGTGATTCAGCAGATTCAGCATGGATATTTCTGAAGGAAAAGAAAATCAATAATTTACATAACTTTTGATATTGGCTTTTAAAAAAAAAAAAGAAAAAAAAACTGATCATCTATTAGCATATGTTATGATAGACTATTTTATCATAGATCTATAGGTCTTTCTGTTTGTAGTTAAAGATCAATATCTATCATATGCATTAATTTATAATGAATGTTTCTTAAATTTCTCATTATTTCTAATACTCAGTAATATTACATACTCTTGTGTCCCAAATAATAGGTGGAGGTGTGAGGGAGGGGGGGGTTTAAAAATTGGTAATTTTTATAGGTTGTTTCTTTTGATTTTTTTTAACCCTTTAACATTTAAACCGGCCATATCTGGCCAGAATTCTCCCACCTTTTCCTGTTCAAACCCACCATAATCGGCTGCTCATACTTATGCGAATATTCGTGACCCGAGTATAATATTTGACTGTTCCATGTCTTTCATTTTCATTTATCATCTGTTGACAAAGAAACCAATCTTTCATGTGCTTCAGATTTGCTTATATCAGAATTACATGTATAGTCCTGTAACTCCTAGGGCAGTCATAGAGGCACTGTATTGACACACAGCATTTCTAGGGCATCTTTTTAAAGCCCGGTGGAGCCCATCTCCTCTCCAGGTCTCAATACAGCAGATTTCTTCCAGAGAAGGATAGAGAGAGTGAGAGAGAATGAAAGTGGGAAAGAGATATAGAGGACAAATCAACCCCAATACTTGACTGGTATTTTTCATCGACCTGGAATGGAGGAAAGGCAAAGTTGACTTCAATAGGATTTGAACTCAGAGAGCTGAAATGAATACCACAAAGCCTTCTGTCTGACGTTCTACAACTCCACCAATTCACTGCCTTAATATCAGGATTGCTTTACAACAAATGTATACTCAGTCTTCGTGAGATTTATATCAAATAATTGTTTCTACTTTTGGCACAAGGCCAGCAATTACCCAGTGTATTACTGGTACTTTATTTTATCAATCCCGTAAGGATGAAAGGCAAAGTTAACCTTGACGGGATCTGAATTCAGATTGTAAAGGGACATAACTATGCTGGAAAGCATGACGTCCGACCCTCCACCGATACTGCCAATTGATTCATTTGCAAGCAAACAACCTCATTAGCCTCATTACATGAGGCTGTTTGTTCGCAAACAAATCAACAAATCCCGCCGAGGTTAACGTTGCTTTTCATCCTTATGGAGTCGATAAAATAAAGTACCAGTAATACACTGGGATAATTGCTGGCCTTGTGCCAAAAGTAGAAACAATTATTATTCAATATAAAACTCCTGAATGTATATACGTATCTGCTGTTAGAGAGAAAAACAAAATCTTCCTTTTTTTTTCAGTCTATTTAGAGGATTTTTTTTGTTTTTGTTGTTTTTTTTTTATTTTCAAAAGAAGTGTATGCCATGTTTTATCAGATTTGTTTGTTTATTTGTAGCTACTATGAATTGGATGACACAGATTACAGTTCTATCAACAAATATTTGTCTGGATTAGTGGAGAAATGTGTCTATGATTTGAGCCAATCATACTGCATTGGAATGGATGAGGTAAATATTTTTGAATAGCAGCAACATTGCAACCTATCTAGTAATTGATACTAAGTAAATCCTCCCTTGTAATGTCTGTACTAATCCTTATTTCTAAAGAACAAGCTATTATAAATATTCTTTGAAGTTTTACATATGATATGGACCATTGGTTTACATCGTTTGAAAATATAATCACAGAAGTCAACCAGAAAGATTGCAAAATATTGTTCCACAATATTTTCAGATTTGTCTGTCTTTGACAAATATTATTTCTAGGAAAATAAAGCTATTCAAAACATTTCTAAATGATGAAGATATCAATATTATATTAATGGTGGTAGTAAGAAACTCTCAGGAGAGCTGGACAGCAGAAAGTCTTCAAAGAAGAAACCCTCAGGAGAGCTGGACAGCAGAAGATCTTCAGAGAAGAAACTCTCAGGAGAGCTGGACAACAGAAGGTCTTCAAAGAAGAAACTCTGAGGAGAGCTGGACAGCGGAGGGTCTTTAGAGAAGAAACACCCTCAAGCAAGTGTTTCGGCTCTTAATAAATAATAAAAATAATATTTGCATATTATTATAACTCATCTCATGGAAAAGAATTCTTGTATTCTCCAGTTCTTCCTTGGGTAAAGAATTCTTCTATTCTCCAGTTCTTCCTTGGGTAAAGAATTCTTCTATTCTCCAGTTCTTCCTTGGGTAAAGAATTCTTCTATTCTCCAATTCTTCCTTGGGTAAAGAATTCTTCTATTCTCCAATTCTTCCTTGGGTAAGGAATTCTTCTATTCTCCAATTCTTCCTTGGGTAAGGAATTCTTCTATTCTCCAATTCTTCCTTGGGTAAAGAATTCTTCAATTCTCCAGTTGTTCCTTGGGTAAAGAATTCTTCTATTCTCCAGTTCTTCCTTGGGTAAAGAATTCTTCTATTCTCCAGTTCTTCCTTGGGTAAAGAATTCTTCTATTCTCCAATTCTTCCTTGGGTAAAGAATTCTTCTATTCTCCAATTCTTCCTTGGGTAAAGAATTCTTCTATTCTCCAGTTCTTCCTTGGGTAAAGAATTCTTCTATTCTCCAATTCTTCCTTGGGTAAGGAATTCTTCTATTCTCCAATTCTTCCTTGGGTAAAGAATTCTTCAATTCTCCAGTTCTTCCTTGGGTAAAGAATTCTTGTTTTCTCCAGTTCTTCCTTGGGTAAAGAATTCTTCTATTCTCCAATTCTTCCTTGGGTAAAGAATTCTTCTATTCTCCAATTCTTCCTTGGGTAAAGAATTCTTCTATTCTCCAGTTCTTCCTTGGGTAAAGAATTCTTCTATTCTTCAATTCTTCCTTGGGTAAAGAATTCTTCTATTCTCCAATTCTTCCTTGGGTAAAGAATTCTTCTATTCTCCAGTTCTTCCTTGGGTAAAGAATTCTTCTATTCTCCAGTTCTTCCTTGGGTAAGGAATTCTTCTATTCTCCAATTCTTCCTTGGGTAAAGAATTCTTCTATTCTCCAGTTCTTCCTTGGGTAAAGAATTCTGCTATTCTCCAACTCTTCCTTGGGTAAAGAATTCTTCTATTCTCCAATTCTTCCTTGGGTAAGGAATTCTTCTATTCTCCAATTCTTCCTTGGGTAAAGAATTCTTCTATTCTCCAATTCTTCCTTGGGTAAGGAATTCTTCTATTCTCCAATTCTTCCTTGGGTAAAGAATTCTTCTATTCTCCAATTCTTCCTTGGGTAAAGAATTCTTCTATTCTCCAGTTCTTCCTTGGGTAAAGAATTCTTCTATTCTCCAGTTCTTCCTTGGGTAAAGAATTCTTCTATTCTCCAGTTCTTCCTTGGGTAAAGAATTCTTCTATTCTCCAATTCTTCCTTGGGTAAAGAATTCTTCAATTCTCCAGTTCTTCCTTGGGTAAGGAATTCTTCTATTCTCCAATTCTTCCTTGGGTAAAGAATTCTTCAATTCTCCAGTTCTTCCTTGGGTAAAGAATTCTTGTATTCTCCAGTTCTTCCTTGGGTAAAGAATTCTTCAATTCTCCAGTTCTTCCTTGGGTAAAGAATTCTTGTATTCTCCAGTTCTTCCTTGGGTAAAGAATTCTTCTATTCTCCAATTCTTCCTTGGGTAAAGAATTCTTCTATTCTCCAGTTCTTCCTTGGGTAAAGAATTCTTCTATTCTCCAGTTCTTCCTTGGGTAAAGAATTCTTCTATTCTCCAGTTCTTCCTTGGGTAAAGAATTCTTGTATTCTCCAGTTCTTCCTTGGGTAAAGAATTCTTCTATTCTCCAGTTCTTCCTTGGGTAAAGAATTCTTCTATTCTCCAATTCTTCCTTGGGTAAAGAATTCTTCTATTCTCCAATTCTTCCTTGGGTAAAGAATTCTTCTATTCTCCAGTTCTTCCTTGGGTAAAGAATTCTTCTATTCTCCAGTTCTTCCTTGGGTAAAGAATTCTTCTATTCTCCAGTTCTTCCTTGGGTAAATAATTCTTCTATTCTCCAATTCTTCCTTGGGTAAAGAATTCTTCTATTCTCCAATTCTTCCTTGGGTAAGGAATTCTTCTATTCTCCAATTCTTCCTTGGGTAAAGAATTCTTCTATTCTTCAATTCTTCCTTGGGTAAGGAATCCTTCTATTCTCCAATTCTTCCTTGGGTAAAGAATTTTTCTATTCTCCAATTCTTCCTTGGGTAAGGAATTCTTCTATTCTCCAATTCTTCCTTGGGTAAGGAATTCTTCTATTCTCCAATTCTTCCTTGGGTAAAGAATTCTTCTATTCTCCAATTCTTCCTTGGGTAAAGAATTCTTCTATTCTCCAATTCTTCCTTGGGTAAAGAATTCTTCAATTCTCCAATTCTTCCTTGGGTAAGGAATTCTTTTATTCTCCAATTCTTCCTTGGGTAAAGAATTCTTCTATTCTCCAGTTCTTCCTTGGGTAAAGAATTCTTCTATTCTCCAATTCTTCCTTGGGTAAAGAATTCTTCTATTCTCCAGTTCTTCCTTGGGTAAAGAATTCTTCTATTCTCCAGTTCTTCCTTGGGTAAAGAATTCTTCTATTCTCCAATTCTTCCTTGGGTAAAGAATTCTTCTATTCTCCAATTCTTCCTTGGGTAAGGAATTCTTCTATTCTCCAATTCTTCCTTGGGTAAAGAATTCTTCTATTCTCCAATTCTTCCTTGGGTAAGGAATTCTTCTATTCTTCAATTCTTCCTTGGGTAAAGAATTCTTCTATTCTCCAATTCTTCCTTGGGTAAGGAATTCTTCTATTCTCCAATTCTTCCTTGGGTAAGGAATTCTTCTATTCTCCAATTCTTCCTTGGGTAAGGAATTCTTTTATTCTCCAATTCTTCCTTGGGTAAAGAATTCTTCAATTCTCCAGTTCTTCCTTGGGTAAGGAATTCTTCTATTCTCCAATTCTTCCTTGGGTAAAGAATTCTTCAATTCTCCAGTTCTTCCTTGGGTAAAGAATTCTTCTATTCTCCAATTCTTCCTTGGGTAAAGAATTCTTCTATTCTCCAGTTCTTCCTTGGGTAAGGAATCCTCCCTAGTCTATGTTTTTTAATCCATTCTCTGCTATTATTTCTCTTTGAAACTTGATAGTCTTTACAATAACTACTAAAATGTACTTTATCATCCTGATCAGTTACTGACATCTTTACCAGGCTTAAGCATGTCCCACATACTTGTGATTATGCATTTTGTAAATCACTTGTATTTTATGAGGAAGAGAAGCTGTTTATGTCAATAGAAAACTCATTTGGCTATCAATAGGCTTTTCTTTTTTTTTAAATATATTTGCTTCATCTATAACAGCATCTATTCCTTCAAACTTGCTGTGTTTACCCCCCATCTCCTGTTCAATATTACATGCTCTAGCAACTTTACCTAATATTGTTGTTCACGCTAATTCTCGACCATGTAATATAGTAATTTCCACCTTTTTTTTAAATGATAATCAATAAGCTGTTTGGAAAAGAATTAGAACACACTCTAATTGCTAAAATATATTTACATACAACGAAGTAATGTATGACAAAGTTCTGTATAATCTCAAGTGAAACTAAACATGATATATCCATTGTGCTACCTCTGTGAAATATTTGCTCAGTTACTGCTTTGCTGGAGGTTGAACACAGATACTACAACTAATTAACAAGAACAGCTTCAGCCATATCTAACTGCTTTCTCCTAGTAATGTTAACAGCATATAATGTACCCTATTTTTTTAATCCTATTAAAGGGGTTAGCTCTATTAGAACTATCCTTAGAACATCATCATTGTTTAATCATCATCGTTTAATGTCCATTTTCCATGCTAGCATGAGTAGGACTGGCTGTCCTGTTGTGAGAGATCCAGGTTAGATGACTGTCTTGTTCACACAGAACTGATTTCAGCTTTGTTTTCTATGGCTAGATGCCCTTCTTAACGCCAACCACATTTACAGTGTGTGCTGGGTGATTTTTGTCGTGACACCTACACGACCACTTTACAGTATGGACTGGGTGATTTTTGTCGTGACACTTACATGACCACTTTACAGTGTGTGCTGGGTGATTTTTGTTGTGACACCTACTCGACCACTTTACAGTGTGTGCTGGGTGATTTTTGTTGTGACACCTACATGACCACTTTACAGTGTGGCCTGGGTGATTTTTATTGTGACACCTACTCGACCACTTTACAGTGTGGACTGGGTGATTTTTGTTGTGACATCTACATGACCACTTTACAGTGTGGACTGGGTGATTTTTGTTGTGACACCAACATGACCACTTTACAGTATGAACTGGGTGCTTTTTATTGTGACACCTACATGACCACTTTACAGTGTGGACTGGGTGCTTTTTGTTGTGACACCTACATGACCACTTTACAGTGTGGACTGGGTGATTTTTGTTGTGACACCTACATGACCACTTTACAGTGTGGACTGGGTGCTTTTTGTTGTGTCTTTTACACAACCACTTTACAGTGTGAGCAGGCACTTTTTGTTGTGTCACCCACACTATCACTTTACAGTGTGGAAAGCATGCTTTTACAGTGTGGAAAGGATGCTTTTACAGTGTGAACTGGGTGCTTTTTGTCGTGACACCTACATGACCACTTTACAGTGTGGACAGGATACTTTTTTGTTGTGATACCAACATAACTTAACAGTGTAAGGGTGGTGAGGACAGAAGTGGGTGGCTGGGTGTTGGGACGTGGGAGGTTATGGCAGGGGGTATAGTAATTAAGAGATGCCTACTAGATGTGTTTGAGTCCTAGCACATGCAGTCAATACAAAAGGAAAATTCTGTGAGCTTTTTTTCTTTTAACATCCATTTTTCCATACTTAGATTCATAGAATGATTTTTCATTGAAGACTCTCTCTATCTATCTCTATCACTCTCCCCCTCTCTTTCTCTCCCTTCCCATCTCTCCCTTCCCATCTCTCCCTTCCCCTCTCTCTCTTCTCCCGAGACATACATATTTATGTTTTTATATACTTCAAGCAATGTTTGTATTGTATGTCCATGTCTGCCCAGATTGATTAAATCTAAATCTATCTAAAAACATCTGTCCCCATATCAGTTCTAGAAAGCTGTGTATGTAATGTATGTACCAGAATATTTCTAACTAGAATAATGTTTAAACTGGAGATATTTCCTCATGCACAAAGGAAATAAATTAACATAAATCATTTCCTTCATTTTAATTCAACCTCTCAAAGATTATTGGTCAGGCAACTTCATAAGAAATGTCTAACCTAACTAAAAAAAGAAAGAAATATTGAATTTATTAATTAATAATGAATTTTCATAATCTATATCTTTTAACCCTTTCATTACCATGTTTCTAATGAATGACTCTGGCTAGGATTTCCAAACAATGTTAAAAATAATCAAACTGGTATTAGAAGCAGAGAGTTAGTGGTCGTTGCAGCATCAGACAAATCTATAGCAGCATTAGTTCAAGTCCCACCGAGGTCAACTTTGTCTTTCATCTTTCTGGGGCTTGATGAAATAAAGTACCAGTTAAATTGATTTTCCCTTTCCCTCAAATTACCTCTCTGCCAATATTAGAAAAAATTATTAAGCTGGTCTTTGGAACATAACTTAACCCCTTCGTAACCACATTTCTAATGAAATACACTCTATTTTAATTAATTAATGACAAATTTTGAGATTTACTTAAATTATTAGTTATTTCATTACTAAGATAGTAACTTAATGTAAAGTTCTTATATAAAATTATGTTGGAAGATTTTAATTTAAATTGGAAACCTTTAAAATGGGTGGCTTTATTTCATAGAACCAGAGCTGGTTTGGGTCAGGTTGGTAACTAAAGGGTTAAGGAAAGTTCTTACATAAAATTATATTGGAAGGGTTTTAGATAAATATATATATATATATATACTTTAAAATAAACAGCTTCGTGTTGTAGAACTAGAGGTGATATCAAGACATTTTAAAAGTCTTTGATATTGTGTGAGTGTTGTTAATAGAATAAAATTGTAAAGACAGAGTTGGGTAATCTCTCACAGAGTTGAATCAACAAAACATATTTTGATTCCTAGTTCTAGTTGTTCCACTTCATTTATATTACTGATATCTTTCACAACAGCATGAATGTTACGCTATCCCACGTCCACTTTTGCCTTATTAAGAAATAAATATTTAATCCTTACATGTAAGTATGAAACCTGAGACATTTAGTCATTGAAAAATGGGGAGATTGAGAAGTTCACAACTTTCTAAAATGTGTTAGAATTCAGTCTCTTTCTGGGAATGAGGTAGACTTAATCCAATTTTAATACTACCACTTGGCTGTTGAGTGCTATTGGCAGAGCCTAGATTGTTGCAAGGATCCAGGCCAGATCTCAGATTTAAATATAACGCCTATCAGTCTTGGAGGCCTAAAAAAGGGATCATAATTGGTGACATTCCTCATCTGAAAAAAGAAAAGCATCAATTACAGATTTGTTTGCTGTTTGCCTATTCCTAAATCTACAATGTTTTGTGAAAAATGTTTAAGAATATTGTCTGCAAAATCTAAATACTTTAGTATTGTTAATACAAAACATTGTGAGATATGTAATAAATGACTGATAAGTTTCAGAAACCCAGTACATCATCATCATCATCACCGTTTTACGTCCGTTCTTCCATGCTAGCATGGGTTAGATGGGTTGTCCTGTTGCGGGCAGTGTCCAGTCGGCTGACCTTGTCTTGCTCATATGGGAACTGATTCTGGCTTGATTTCTACAGCTGGATGCCTTTCCTAACACCAACCTCATTTACAGTGTGGGCTGGGTGCTTTTTTGCCGTGGCACCTCCACGACCACTTTGCAGTGGAATGATAGGGACCCCAGTCCTATCATCTCATTTCTACAGCTCTGTAAACTGAAGCAATGTGAAATAAAGTGTCTTGCTCAATGAAACAACACATCACCCGGTCTGAGAATCGAACTCACAACCTTTTGATTGCAAGCCCAATGCTCTAACCACTAAGCCATGTGCCTTCACTGTACAATGTGGTAGAAATATATAAACGACAAATGATGACAAATAAAACAAATCAAAGTAATGTTTTACATAGTATATTTCAACATGATATTTCAGAGCTTTTACCCTTTTCTCAAATGTGAAATGAAAATGGTTCTAGACAAAACGAACAATGTGTTCTTCTCTAACTGGTTTACATGTCTAAAATATGTGTGTAGCCATTATAGTAGCCAATAGTGGCCATGCATTTCATTTTTTTTAAACTCTTAATATTACATACCACATGAGCAGAACAATGTTGAAATGTACAAAACAGCACTATGATTGCAGCTCATTAAAAATTGGGGTCATTACTTTAATACTACAAATTTTCACATTGGTCTGTACTTTAGTAAAGAAAAATACTATAAACATTTGAATTAACAAACTTGTTTTTAAGTCTTTTCTACCAAATCATGACAGGATGTTAAAAGTTAAACCAGTTCTTTGGAGTTGGTTTTATCTATATTCCACTAATCCTCTCTCTCTCTCTCTCTCTATATATATATATATATATATATATATATATATAAACAAGGTTTAGCAAATAATGAAAAAGTTTCAAAATAAATTTTAAAAAATTGACTTTACCTACTATAGTTACCTTTACTGATCGGTTTCGAATCCCAAAAATAAAACGGAGACCATACGGCCTTCGTTGCAAAGAAAGATTCTCGTCAGAAGGTTCTTTTCATTCAAAGAATATAAAATTCCTGAATTTAAATCACAGACTAGCGCTATCAAAACTGTTCCCGGGATGAGAGTGGATGATGTAGAAACAGGTTTATCAAGGGCCGAAGCAAAGATAGAGGCAAAAGGAGGTAGGTCAAACCAGCCACGGCTATCGCTAGCAGCAGTCAGAACGACCAAATTTGTTCTCAACATTAGTGGAGGTAGTAGTAATAGGATATGTGTTCCATCACGCACAAGGCGCTAGGTACGCATGTATTGTCCAACCAAATGCCAATGTGGTTCAATGGCGGGTTAATAAATTAACGAGCCAGAACAAATATAAAAAAGGTTTAGCAAATAATGAAAAAGTTTCAAAATAAATTTTAAAAAATTGACTTTACCTACTATAGTTACCTTTACCGATCGGTTTCGAATCCCAAAAATAAAACGGAGACCATACGGCCTTCGTTGCAAAGAAAGATTCTCGTCAGAAGGTTCTTTTCATTCAAAGAATATAAAATTCCTGAATTTAAATCACAGACTAGCGCTATCAAAACTGTTCCCGGGATGAGAGTGGCTCGTTAATTTATTAACCCGCCATTGAACCACACTGGCATTTAGTTGGACAATACATGCGTACCTAGCACCTTGTGCGTGAAGGAACACATATCCTATTACTACTACCTCCACTAATGTTGAGAACAAATTTGGTCGTTCTGACTGCTGCTAGCGATAGCCGTGGCTGGTTTGACCTACCTCCTTTTGCCTCTATCTTTGCTTCGGCCCTTGATAAACCTGTTTCTACATCATCCACTCTCATCCCGGGAACAGTTTTGATAGCGCTAGTCTGTGATTTAAATTCAGGAATTTTATATTCTTTGAATGAAAAGAACCTTCTGACGAGAATCTTTCTTTGCAACGAAGGCCGTATGGTCTCCGTTTTATTTTTGGGATTCGAAACCGATCGGTAAAGGTAACTATAGTAGGTAAAGTCAATTTTTTAAAATTTATTTTGAAACTTTTTCATTATTTGCTAAACCTTGTTTATATTTGTTCTGGCTCGTTAATTTATTAACCCGCCATTGAACCACACTGGCATTTGGTTGGACAATACATGCGTACCTAGCGCCTTGTGCGTGAAGGAACACATATCCTATTACTATATATATATATATATATATATAATATATATATATCGTTCTCAATTTATTGTGCAAAACTTCTGAAATGTTTAATGTAAATAATGTCAGGCATAAAAAGCAGTTTAAAACAGAAAACAAACAAAAAGTTCTTTTAAATGTAATCAGTCACCTGGCAGGTGATAAGTTCCTGATTCCAATCTTGCCAGTAAGCCTGTAGCTGTTTGTTGTTTCCAACTGATGTTTACAGTATCAAATTTCATTTAAAGGTAAAATTTGACATTAAAATTTAATCAATTTAAGATGTTCCTCTCAGTGAATCACCTGACTTATTCTATAGATTTTGTTCTATTATATTCCTAAATTTTTGTTGTGTCCCATGGACAAAATGGCGAAAGCACTGCTGTGGAGAACAAACAGCCAGCATTGCTCACTGTCTAAGCCACTCCACCTCATAGAGCTCCTTCCTCAGTCACGATATATCCCTCCTAATTTCTCAGAGGAAAATGACAGTTTGGAGACTGACAACACCAGCAGTCTTGACCACAACCAGTAAGAAAAGGAAGTGGTCAGTCAAGTCCCAGTATTTGGATATCTGACTGTTTCTATGGCAATTCTTTCACCATTTTCTCCACGGGGTGCAGCTGAGATATCCTGCCTAGACTGGGGTGTAGAGTTTGTTGCTGCCCTCCTTCCCATTCTTCTTACTTTTATTATTTTATTTAATAGATTGGCGGAATCAGTAGAGCATCAGACAATATGCTTTGCACCATAGAGTTATGGCCCTTTACGTTCTGAGTTCAAATCCTGCCAAGGTTAGCTTTAGATAGATAAACTAAAGTACCGGTAATGCACTGGGGTCAATTTAATCGACTTTCTCCTCCTCCAAAATTGCTGGCCTTGTGCCTAAATCAGAAACCATTATTTAATTTTTCTATTTCAAAAAAATATTTTTTGTTGCAAACTTTATACAATTTAATTGAAATTTGTTAAATAGAGATTTTCACTTGTATTTTTGTTGTAACAGGAGAATAGCAGAATCCAACCAACCACTCTCGGTAGAATAGCTTCTTATTATTACCTGAGTCATAAAACTCTCAAAATGTTTCATGAAGAACTCACGGAAGTTTGTGGAATACCAGAACTAATCAAAATCTTGTCTGTAAGTTTCTTTTTATATATTCTTATTTATATCATCATCATCATCATCATCATTTTACATTGATTTTCTATGCTAGCATGGATTAGATGGGTTGTCCTGTTTGAGGTAAGTCGGGTTAGGTGACTTGCTCATACAGGTCTGTTTCTGAGTTGGTTTCTACAGCTGGATGCCATTTCTAACATCAAACACACTTACTGTGTAAACTGGGTGCTTTTTGTCATGACACCAATATGACCACTTTACAGAGTGGGTTGGGTGCTTTTTGTTGTAACATACACCTACATGACCACATTACAGTGTAGACTGGGTTATGTATTTATATTAATTTATTTCATGTTGCTCCAGTTCACTCAGGTGTAGAAATGTGTTACAACATCACTGGTGCCAAGTTGTATCAGCCATTGCCTTTCCCTTGGACAACATTGGTGGCATGGAGAGAGAAGAGCGGCATCATGGCGACTGCTGGTTTTCCACAAACAACCTTTCCCGGGTTTGTGCTTCAGAGGGGAGCTTTCTAGGTGTAAAACCCAGGTCATTCATGACTGAAGGAGGTCTTTACCCTTTACTCATGTGAATTTACACAATATACATCATGGAGTTTGCTTGGACTTGTGTCTTAGAGGGGAAATTTCTAGGTTCACAACCCGTGGTGATTCATGACCAAAGGAGGTCTTTACCCTTTTTATATGTATTAAATAAGAAACTCTTAATCCAAAGATTTGAAGCTCACAAATAAGATATTTGAAGGGTGGGTACCGTTTGGTTTGACAGGAATCAGGAGTACAGGTTGGCATTAGTTAAATCAAATGTTTATAGTAGCTTTACTACTGGACATATTGTGTTAAAATGTTGGATTATTAGAGTAAATACTTTGTCTGATATCTGATTAATGTTTCAGCAAATATAGAAAGTTTGGTTTAGGGTGTTTGTTGAGTTTTTGTGGTTTGATTGGAGCAAGTCTTATTTACTTAAGAACATAGATTTTACATGTGGGCGGTGCTCTGGTGCAATAAGTAGCAGCAAGTGCCCACAAAATACTAGCTCTTACAACTGCGCAGAGGCCTCTATAGAAATAGTGGACAGCTTCCGTTACCTGGGTGACAAAATCAGCAGTGGGGGAGGGTCCTCTGAAAGTACAGTAGCTAGAGTCAGAACTGGATGGAAAAAGTTCAGAGAGCTTATACCACTATTAGCCGCTAAAGGGTTCTCCCTAAAATTGAAAGGCAGGTTGTATGATGCCTGCATACGAACAGCAATGTTGCATGGCAGTGAGACCTGGGCATTGTGTGCAGAGGATATACGCAGACTAGAGAGGAACGAAGCTTGCATGCTCCGCTGGATGTGTAATAGTAATATACGTGAACGGCAAAGCATAAACGAACTAAGGAAAAAATTAGAAATAAGAGGGATCAGATGTTGTTTACTCGAGAGAAGGCTACGTTGGTATGGACACGTGATGCGCATGAAAGTCGATAGCTGTATAACAAAGTGCAGGGCAATAAAGATAGACGGTAGCCACGGAATAGGCAGACCTAGAAAAACCTGGGACGAGCTGATAAACTCCGACCTCACACACTTACACCTCTCCAAGACAATGTCACTGGACCGAGACCTTTGGCGGTACTCAGTAATAGAGAAGACCCGCCTTACCTAAATACATAGTAAAACCTACTACAGCCAGTAGGCATCTCTAACAAAATACACCCCCGTCCCACCACCCCCACCCCATCCACACCACCCCCTCCTATGTAAAGTTATGTTGGTGCCGCGCCATCCAGGCCGAAACAAATGAGATCGTGTAGGTGTCACGACAAAAAAACACACAGTCCACGCTGTAATGTGGCCGTGTAGGTAACACGGTAAAAACCTCCCAGACCCACACTGTAAATGTGGTTGGTGTTAGGAAGGGCATCCAACTGTAGAAAACCTGCCAGACAGTCCTATGCGAGCAAGACAATCACTCTTGCCTCAAGTTGGAATACCCCCGTCCAAACCCATGCAAGCGTGGAACACGGACGTTAAACGTTGATGATGATGATGATAGATATTTTCTCATCTCCAGTTGGAACTTTACTGTAAGGGAAATCCTAAAGGAATTATTCTACAGAGCAGAGAACTAGAAAAACAATGACATTAAAAAACAACTGAATATATTATCTTAGCTAATTGATTAATTGATTAATTAGTGATGCAAGCCAGTAACTAAGGAGAACTATGGTGATGGATACCATAGGAGGTGTTATTTATTGATGGAAATATATTGATATTGGAATCTCATACTATTGTGAATATTAAGGTATTTGTGTCATTAAAATTATATATTTTAAAAAAATGTCAGGTGGGAGATTGGTAGTATTGGGAGAGTGTCAGACAACATGATTTGTGGCATAGAGTTATGTCCCTTTACATTCTGAGTTCAAATCCTGTCGATAATACAATGATGACATAAATATATGTCAGTATTTATTGTGTCTTAGTTACCAATGACTCAGGAATTTCCATGGGGTCAACTAGTTATTATTATTATCATCGCATAGAGTTACGGCCCTTGCCATTCTGAGTTCAAATCCCGCCGAGGTTAACTTTGCCGTTCATCCTTACGGGGTCGATGAAATAAAGTACCAGTAATGCACTGGGTAATTGCTGGCCTTGTGCCAAAAGTAGAAACAATTATTATCATCATTAACAGTGTCGGTAGAGCGTCAGACAACATGCTTTATAGCATAGATTTACGGTCCTTTACGTTCTGAGTTCAAATCCTGCTGAGGTTAGCTTTGCCTTTCATCCTTATGGTGTCGATAAAATAAAGTACCAGTAATGAACCAGGGTTGATTTAATTGACTTTCCCCTCTCCCAAAAATTGTTGGTCTTGTGCCTAAATTAGAAAACATGGCAGTATCGGTAGAGCTACGTCCCTTTACGCTCTGAGTTCAAATTCCGCGAAGGTTAACTTTACTTTTCATCCTTACGGAGTCGATAGAATAAAGTACCAGTAATGTACTGGGATAATTACTGGCCTTGTGGCAAAAGTAGAAACAATATATTAAAAAACAAACAAACAGATATTTGCACCATTTTGTAAGAGATTAACGCAAGGAAATATATCCAAGACACGCTCCGGTAATTTAGACAGAAGTATTTTTATTTTCACAGCCGTCTTCTGTCAGGGAATCCAATGGAAATACCATTACAAAGGTTTTTAATCAGTGAAGAAAATAATTTGAAAACCAACAAAGAAATCAAACACAAATTAGTTTGTGAAATATTTAAGAGATTTTCATGTGGTAAATTGGAATAAAGTAAATTTGATCCATGCAAAGAATAATCAAATAATTATATTGATTTATTTTTCTAATTTGACTGAGATGAAAATTATTTTTATTTAAGGGGAAAAATGCAAAGAAAGATAAAAAATCTTAATTTAAGATTTGTTTAGTCTGAGGACAGTTTTCCATCAAAACTCATAAATAAGTAGCAGTGTTTTACTAAAGAAATTATCTGCATAAAACCACATGCAACTTATCTTACACCATGCTTTAAGTTTAAAATTCACAGTACTCCCTAACACACACACATACACAGATTAAGTCTGTCTCGAGACCTGGGGCTCATCAGGCTGGTGCTTATCCTAGTTTCCATGGCAATAAGTGACTGAGAGTACAAGACTCCCCCTGGACAGAGTACCAGTCCATCACAGGGTTAAACCCCCAGCTATTGCTGGTACACATTTTCAGCTGAGTATACTGGGGCAACATGAAATGAACTGTTTTGCTCAAGAACACAACACACAACCCAGTCTAGGAATCAAAACCACAGCATTATGATCATAAGTCCAACACCTTACCACTAGGCCACGTACCACCACACACACACACACACACTCTGTCGCAGGCGCACACACACTCAGGTAAATGTTTGAGTATTTACAGCCGGCTGGTCATGACTATCAGTGCTGTAAACAAATACAGTGATGACATTTCATGCTAAAACAAAATCAGCTTCCATGAGTGTAAAACATAGAAGCATAATTCTTTTATTGGCCAGCTGTAATCTTAATTCCTATTAGATGCTACATACATACAGTTAATTAGGAATGGTAATTTAAAAGCACCGATTAATCTGCTCACTCCGTACAGAATAAATAGATAAATAATATAAATAAAAAGATGTTGCTAAGATATATATATATGGTGTCGGGGTCTTTGCTAGAGTGTATTGGCAATGATCTATAATATTAAAAAGATGTTGCTAAGATATGGTGTTGGGTCTTTGCTAGAGTGTATTGGCAATGATCTATAATATTAAAAAGATGTTGTAAAGATATGGTGTTGGGTCTTTGCTAGAGTGTATTGGCAATGATCTATAATATTAATACTCTGCTTGTGTACCAAAGAATGTATGTTATACTGTTAAATGTTGTGCTGGAGAGAGAGGACGTATAGTGAGTGAAATGGCAAGTAAAAAGAGAGAAAGACATGAGTGTTTATCAGAGGGGAGGGGGGTAACAGTCAAAGGTAGGGAGAAGGGAATGCTACATACACACATACACACACAGATGATATACTCAGAATTGCAGTGGCTGTTAAAGTGGTAAGGGGTTACAGGTAGGGATGTTGGTTAATATAAGTGGTAGTGATGGTGGTTGTGGTAAGGAATAAGGTAATGGTGAAGAATGTATATATTTTTTATTACACTAAAATATATATTTTTTTAGCAGATGTAGATATCTTCTTATGAGACCCCTAGAGAGAAGAAAATTGATTAAAGATATTCATCATTTTGTTTTTCCTAAGTGCAGGCTTGGCTGTGTAGTTAAGGAGCTCACTTGACAACCACATGGTTCTGGGTTAAGTCCTGCTGTGTGGCACATTGGGCAAGAATCAACTGCTATAGCTTTGTCAACAGGGCCGGCTTTATGGAGGTGGAGGGCTAATGCCCTACCATCACTGAACAGGGCCTCTCTCTCTCTCTCTCTCTCTCTCTCTCTCTCTCTCTCTCTCTCTCTCTCTCATATGTGTGTGTATATATATATCATCATTATCACTGTTTAATGTCCATTTTCCATGCTGGCATGGGTTAGACGAGTTGTGCTATTGTGAGACAAGCCAAAGCAGATGACCATGTCTTGCTCACACTGGACCGATTTTGGCTTGGTTTCTACGGCTGGATGCCCTTCCTAATGCCAACCACATTGACTGTGTGTACTGTGTGTTTTTTGTACTGTTGTATTTGTTGAGGCAATGTTTTACAGGTAAATGCCCTTCCTGACACCAACCCCTTTAGTTACTTCATGACACATGTGGTGTCCCTATTCTAAACTGGATACACAGGGATGTGGTGTCCCTATTCTAAGCGGGATACACATGGCTAACTATATGGAGTATATATCAAGGTGTTATAGAACATAACAGTGAAGGCGTGTGGCTGATTGGTTAGAGAATTGGATTCGTAATCGTGAAATTGTGAGTTCGATTCCTGGACCAGGTGATGTGTTATGTCCTTGAGCAAGACACTTTATTTCACGTTGCTCCTTCTACCTGGAGTTGCGACCGATAAATAGTATTAGCAGTTGGAAAGACCAACGGAAACATTGTTTCCTCGGTCCGATTTGAGAAAAAGTCAATCGTTCCTTTATTATAGAACATAAAGATAGAAGTGAATTTCTTAAAGCTATTTCCACAGCAAATATGTTAACAGAATGTTAATATTTTATAAAACAGTACATGTTACAGAATTGGATATGTCTAAGTCATCACCATCATCACCACCACCGTCACCACCACTATCACCACCATCACCACCATCACCATCACCACCATCATCATCATCATCATCACCACCACCATCATTACCATCATCACCACCACCATCGTCATCACCACCACCATCATCATCATCACCACCATCATCATCATCATCACCATCATCATCACCATCATCACCACCATCATCATCATTGCCATCATCATCATCACCATCATCATCATCATCATCGCCATCATTATCATCACCACCATCATCACCACCACCATCATCATCACCATCATCACCATCACCATCATCACCACCACCATCATCATCAGCATCATCATCATCATCATCATCATCATCATCATCATCATCATCATTGTCATTTTTATATCCATTTTTCCACACTTGCATGGTTTGCTGAATCCTGCCGAGGTCAACTTTGCCTTTCATCCTTACGGGGTCAATAAAATAAAGTACCAGTAATGTACTGGGGTCAATTTAATTGACTTTTCCCTCCGCCAAAATTGTTGGCCTTGTGCCTAAAATCTGAAACTGTTATTTAGCTCCAAATCAATTCTAAATGAGGAGACTGACAATCAAAAGGTATTCCAGTTGTGACCATCCCATCTTTTATTAAAACATAGTATATGTAAGACTACATTATCTTATGTGTCGTTCCGTTTTTCAAGATGGTAGAGTGTGATATCAAGGATATGTGTTTGCCATTTCAAGCAAATTCTATGAAATAAAATCTTCCAAAATAATTTCATATAAGAACCTTACATTAAGGTTCTATCTTGCCACCCTGGCCAAAACTGACCCTGGTTCTATGAAATAAAGCCATCTATTGTAAAGATTTCCAATTTAATTGAAATAGAGTGTATTTCATTAGAAATATGGTCATAAAAGGGTTTAAAATGTATGGACACATTGGATATTAGAGTCTTTGGGATATGGTCTAAAAGTAAGAAGTAATGGGATGGCCATGATTAGAATTCTCTGATCATAGTTTTGTTGGTTCAGAGCTGACCTGAATCTCGTACTAAACAACAACAACAACCATTTAATATGATCCAACATTGTACAATTCATCGTTGTGCAGTTAAAGATCAATTGATATGTCTATTAGTTGCATTAATTTATAATGAATTCTTCTTAAATTTCTGATTACTTGTAATGTTTTGTAACCTTATATATAATGTTCTTCTAAATGACATGTTCGTTTTCTTTGGTTTTAGCATCCATTCACTAAGAAATCAATTTTTCATGTATTTATTTATTTATTTCATACTAGCAGTAAAGCACGGCGTTGCTCGAGGTCGCTCAGTAGCTGTGTTAAAGTTACAATGTTAAGTTTCTTTTTTGGCTTAAAGTCTGTCTGCACGACTGTCTGTCTGCACGCCTAACGAAATTTACTGATACATATATTTTAAATAAACTTATATAATTTTTGCTTTTTTTTACGAAATATTTGCTTGTTTTACGTAGTCTTTAAATAGACTTGTTTTCAAGTAAAAATATTGTTTTAAAAGGATTTTAAATGGAAATGAAGCAAAACGGAAGCTTAGTGTTCGAACTGATGAATTTTGCAGGTCAAAATTTTGCTGGCTCGACAACTGTTCGTGTATTGTGTTAATGTCATTTTAAACGCTGAGAAAGCCAGCGTAATTTTTTTAATTTTTGCACGCAGAAAATGTAAACAGAACAAAGGGAAATAACTCGTCACTTACGCTCAAAAATCGATACATTAGATTCGATTTCGTCACATAGGGTGGGTCAATTTGAAATATTTTTTTTCCGATGTCTTCGCTAGGGCTCAATGTACAAGTATAGCAATTTCGGTGCAATTCCGTCAGAGATTCTAAGAGGAGATGTGTGCCAAAAATCGATAGACAGACAGACAACCACAGCTTTATATATATAGACTAGCAGTAAAGCCCGGCGTTGCTCGGGGTCGCTCAGTAGCTGTGTTAAAGTTACAATGTTAAGTTTCTTTCTTGGCTTAAAAACTGTAGTGTCTACTGTGCAGACTTGCATGTGGTGTTTTTGATTAATATTCCCTCAACCAACAATATGCCTTATGAAGTTAAGAAAACATAACGATAACCCGAATGTTATAACAAAAGAGGATGCTGGGGATAGAAACTGCACTGGTTATTTATTAACAAAGATCGAAAATGTAAACACTGCAACGCAGAGAAAAACATTAGCGTAACCAAATTATCAGTTATGTCTGTCTGCACGCCTATATCACCTCTCTGCACGACTGTCTGTCTGCACGCCTATATCACCTCTCTGCACGACTGTCTGTCTGCACGCGTATATCACCTCTCTGCACGACTGTCTGTCTGCACGCCTAACGACGAAATATTTGCTTGTTTTACGTAGTCTTTAAATAGACTTGTTTTCAAGTAAAAATATTGTTTTAAAAGGATTTTAAATGGAAATGAAGCAAAACGGAAGCTTAGTGTTCGAACTGATGAATTTTGCAGGTCAATATTTTGCTGGCTCGACAACTGTTCGTGTATTGTGTTAATGTCATTTTAAACGCTGAGAAAGCCAGCGTAATTTTTTACGTAAGACGCTCAATGTAAACAGAACAAAGGGAAATAACTGATAACTTACGCTCAAAAATCGATACATTATATTCGATTTCGTCACATAGGGTGGGTCAATTTGAAATTTTTTTTTTCCGATGTCTTCGCTAGGGCTCAATGTACAAGTATAGCAATTTCGGTGCAATTCCGTCAGAGATTCTAAGAGGAGATGTGTGCCAAAAATCGATAGACAGACAGACAACCACAGTTTTATATATATAGATTGCAATTTGTGAACAAAACCAATCATTGGTTTCCAAGTCACTGGTTCACTTTATTTCTGATAGCAACAATGACAAGAGAATATCTGTAACTCAGTCATCATCGTCATCGTCATCACCATCACCATCACCGTCATCATCATCATCATCATAAACACCACCACCACCATCATCATCATCATCATTGTTTTACTTTTATTGAGAGATGCAGAAGACCCAGCTTCCCTGATGCATGGCTTGAAGCATACATCTAGTATGCACCACTTTCCTCTACCCCCCTTTCATACACTTCCCACCTCTTGACAATCCATCCTTACACCCAGCCCCACCCTAGACCTACCTTTCCAATCCCCACACTACAAACATGCTTCTCCACCACCCCAGCTTCCAATCCACACTGTAAAGTGGTCAGTTTGGTGCCACAACAAAAAGCACCCAGTGCACACTGTAAAGTGGTCGGTTTGGTGCCACAACAAAAAGCACCCAGCCCACACTGTAAAGTGGTCGGTTTGGTGCTACAACAAAAAGTACCCAGTCTACACTGTAAAGTGGACGTGTTGGTGTCATGACAAAAAGTACCCAGTCTACACTGTAAAGTGGCCGTGTTGGTGTCATGACAAAAAGTACCCAGTCTACGCTGTAAAGTGGACGTGTTGGTGTCATGACAAAAAGTACCCAGTCTACACTGTAAAGTGGCCGTGTTGGTGTCATGACAAAAAGTACCTAGTCTACAATATAAAGTGGACGTGTTGGTGTCATGACAAAAAGTACCCAGTCTACACTGTAAAGTGGCCGTGTTGGTGTCATGACAAAAAGTACCCAGTCTACGCTGTAAAGTGGACGTGTTGGTGTCTTGACAAAAAGTACCCAGTCTACACTGTAAAGTGGCCGTGTTGGTATCATGACAAAAAGTACCTAGTCTACAATATAAAGTGGACGTGTTGGTGTCATGACAAAAAGTACCTTGTCTACACTGTAAAGTGGACGTGTTGGTGTCATGACAAAAAGTACCCAGTCAACAATGTAAAGTGGTCATGTTGGTGTCATGACAAAAAGTACCCAGTCTACACTGTAAAGTGGACGTGTTGGTGTCATGACAAAAAGTACCCAGTCAACAATGTAAAGTGGTCATGTTGGTGTCATGACAAAAAGTACCCAGTCTACACTGTAAAGTGGACGTGTTGGTGTCATGACAAAAAGTACCCAGTCAACAATGTAAAGTGGTCATGTTGGTGTCATGACAAAAAGTACCCAGTCTACACTGTAAAGTGGACGTGTTGGTGTCATGACAAAAAGTACCTTGTCTACACTGTAAAGTGGACGTGTTGGTGTCATGACAAAAAGTACCTAGTCTACACTGTAAAGTGGACGTGTTGGTGTCATGACAAAAAGTACCCAGTCAACAATGTAAAGTGGTCATGTTGGTGTCATGACAAAAAGTACCCAGTCTACACTGTAAAGTGGCCGTGTTGGTGTCATGACAAAAAGTACCCAGTCTACACTGTAAAGTGGCCGTGTTGGTGTCATGACAAAAAGTACCTAGTCTACAATGTAAAGTGGACGTGTTGGTGTCATGACAAAAAGTACCTTGTCTACACTGTAAAGTGGACGTGTTGGTGTCATGACAAAAAATACCTAGTCTACAATGTAAAGTGGACGTGTTGGTGTCATGACAAAAAGTACCCAGTCAACAATGTAAAGTGGTCATGTTGGTGTCATGACAAAAAACGGCCACTCCACACTGTAAAGTGGACATGTTGGTGTCATGACAAAGAGCACCCATTCCCCACTGTAAAGTGGTCATGTTGGTTCTATTATAAAAAGCACCCATCCCCCACTGTAAAGTGGTCATTTTAGTACCATGACAAAAAGGATCCAGTCCACACATGCTGGTCCCATGATAAAAAGCACCCAATCCACATTGTAAATGGGGTTGGCATTAGGAAGGGCATCCAGCTGTAGAAACCAAGCCCAAAACAGTTCTTTATGAGTAAGACATGGTCATCTGATCTGACTTGTCTTACAATAGGACAACTCATCTAACCTATGCTAGCATAGAAAAATGGACGATAAATGGTGATGATGATGATGATGATGATGATTGTGGTGATGATGATGATGATGCAGAATAATTTTCTAACTCCAATAGAGAAAATTTAAATTAACTTTGAAAACTAGAAAGCAGAGAAACCATTTGTCTATTCATTCCACATATCAGTGTTTCATAGAAATATAACTGGAAGGTTTTTAAAAGAGGAATTCTTGAAAACAAAAGTCAGATTGACATTTTAGTTCCCAGTAAATCAGGAGCCAATCTAATTTTGAAATAATAACATATTGTTATATTGGAGTTGTGAATGGGGAAAGATAAAAAAACAATTTAAAACTTGTTTTATTTGGCACAGAACCAATTCCTGTAACCCTTTTGGAACCATAATGAAAAATATGTTGGGAACTTGTAAAATAACCAACTTTTAGTGAAGTTGGTGTTTGGAACATAATTTAAAGGTTTTTACATAATATAGTAGAAGGTTTTAATGTAAATATGAACATTTTAAATCTGACTGTTTGTACCATGAAATCGGGGACAGTAACAGACAGCATCAGGTTGTTGGTACCATAAAATAGGGGACAGTAGCAGACTGTTGTGTATTTAGATCTAGATATATTATAACAACAACCAGTAATTTCAATATTATAACACAACTGCTCTGTATTTACATCTAGTTATTAAATGATAAGTATTACTTAATCTATAATAATATAAAAGAACAAGACTCTATCAAAACTAAACAATGATGTAATTGTATTCTTTATCTCCAAAATGAGTTATATTAAAGAATTTTTTTTTAAAACTCTTTAAAATATCAAAATTTTGGGTGGTGGGTGGAAGTTAGTGTGTGTGAGGGTGGAAGGGTGCATTATTTTCATGACTTACAAGTGAAAACATGTCTAAGTATTCTTTGAGTGGGTGGGAGTCTCTTTGTTTCTGCAGTTACACTAGAGGATGTAACAACACTCATAGTCAAATAATAGCAAGTAGTGTCCCTGCATTGTTCTTTCAGGGAGTGGGGTAGGGTTATATCTCAGTTCTATAGGGCCTTCTATTGTGTGGTGAAGTGTGAGAGCATGGAATAAAATCAGTCCTGTGTGAACGAAACACAAACCTCCAGCCTGATCTCTCAGAAAGGGACAGCCTGCCCTACCCATGCTAGCATGAAAAATGGACGTTAAATGATGATAATGATGGTAATGTCATAGTTATTCTGGCCCAGTATATTCTGGGTTCAAATTCCACCGTGACCTACTACGGTTGGAGACTTAATTAGTCACTTGGTTCACCATGTTGTTCCTCTGTCAGAGTACTCGTTAGCATGCAGGAATGTCTGTAAGTGAGATACAAACTCCTAGCCTTGTCAGAGGGAACATATGTGAGATAATGATGGGGAGAAGGGGACAGCCTGTCTGAGAGGTTGGTAGCTTCACTTGAGTACTGGCTTTGTCTGTGATGACCTGTTCAACCTTTGCTAATAAGGAAAACAAACATTAAATGTTGATGATGGTGATGGTGATGATGTAGTGTGTACTGCTGTAAAGTTATTCCAGACAATGACATGATGAGTCATGTCAAGACAAAACTTTCTTTAAATAACCAGTTAAAGCTATTTCACTTCACATGTTTCTCTCTCTTCCTTCTTACATCCATTGTCTCTTAAACATATAGAGACAGATGAAGAGAAATTATCATCATCTATTTACCACGCTAGCATGGGTTAGACAAATTGTCCCGTTGTGAAACAAGTCAGGTCAGGTGATCCTGATTTGCTCATACAGAACTAATTTTGGCTTTGTCTCTACAGCTGGATGCCCTTCATAATACCAACCACTTTACAGTGTGGACTAGTTGCTTTTTGTTGTGGCACCAAAATACCACTTTACAGTGTGGACTGGGTACTTTTTGTGAAAAAATGCACGACAGAAAGCAGAGGGGGGAGGGGGTGTAAGAGAAAGGTGAAGAGAGTTTAACCCTTTTGATACCAAACTGCTTGAAACCACCCCTCGTTTTACCATATATATGCACCTTTGTTAAGTTGAAGTGCACCTGAGTACAGGATACAATACTTTGCATTATTATTTTTATCGGACGCCATGCTTTCCAGCATAGTTACGTCCCTTTACGATCTGAGTTCAAATCCTGCCGAGGTTGACTTTGCCTTTCATCCTTACGGGGTCGATAAAATAAAGTACCAGTAATGCAATGGATAATTGCTGGCCTTGTGCCTAAAGTAGAAACAATTATTTTTATTTATTCAAAACTGTTTATTTGGACGTGTTTATATCTATCTAAAAAATCTCCTGTCATAAGTTATGTAAAAACGTTTCTTAAGCTATGGTTGAAACACCTAGTTAATAAGGGTTTCTGGTTTAAGCACCAGGCCAACAATTTTCGGGGAGAGTAAATCAATTAAATTGACCCCAGTATGTGACTGGTACTTTATTTTATCAACCCTGTAAGGATGAAAGGCAAAGCTAACCTTGGCAGGATATAAATTCCCAGTGTAAAGGGGCGTAACTATATGCCACAAAGCATGTTGTCCAAAACTCTATTACTGCCAATCCACTGCCCTATACCTATTTGATAATAAGAAAATTACTTATATTACTAAATCCTTCCAAATTCTTGATTATTTTCAAAATTATTTAGAAATCAAAGGCTGTCTCAGCTTTCATTAGAAACATGGTAATGAAAATTCATTATTTATTAAGGCAGTGGATTGGCAGTATCGGTAGAGGGTCGGATGCCATGCTTTCCAGCATAGTTACGTCCCTTAACGATCTGAGTTCAAATCCCGCTGAGGTTGACTTTGCCTTTCATCCTTACGGGGTCGATAAAATAAAGTACCAGTAATGCACTGGGTAATCGCTGGCCTTGTGCCAAAAATTAGAAACAATTATTTATTAATGAATTCAATATGTGATTCAGTGGTGGTGGTGGTGATGGCAGTGGTGGTGGTGGTGGTGGCGGTAGTGGTGGCACTGGTGGTGGTGGCATAGGCGGCAGTGGTGGCAGTGATAGCACTGGTGGTGGTGGCATGGCTTAGGTATTTTAACCCTAGCAGCACCAGTCCCTCTGCAGATCTGACAACAACTAAAATTATATATATATACACACACACATAAATATATATATATATACAGGAAAGGTGTAGGTAGGAACTCCATTCTTTGCCCCAAATGCAAACAATGGGTACACAAGAGATGTAGCGGGATCTCAGGAAGCTTAATTAAGAATGTAGGCTTCACATGCAGCAGCTGTACTGGGACAGCAAGCAACAAACAGCCACAGGAAACAAGTACCACCAATCTCTGGGAGGGCTCTGTAGAGACAGTAGACAGCTTCTGCTACCTAGGTGACCGAATTAGCAGCGGAGGTGGGTGTTCAGAAAGTACAATAACTAGGGTAAGAACGGGATGGAAGAAGTTCAGGGAACTACTGCCACTGCTAGCTGCAAAAGGCTTCTCCCTCAAAATGAAAGGCAGACTGTATGATGCATGTATCCGAACAGCAATGTTACATGGTAGTGAGACCTGGGCGCTGAAGGTGGAAGACTTACGTAGATTAGAGAGAAACGAAGCCTGCATGCTCCGATTGATGTGTAATAGTAATATACGCGAATGACAAAGCATAAATGAATTGAGAGAGAGACTGAGCATAAGAGGAATCAAATGCTGTGTGCAGGAGAGGCGGTTGCGTTGGACATGTGATGCGTATGAAGGATGACAGCTGCATAAAAAGGTGCAGAGCACTAGAAGTCGATGGAAACCGCAGAGTGGGGAGACCCAAGATGACCTGGGATGAGGTGATAAAAGCCGACCTTACCCAATTACACCTCTCAAAGGTTATGACACACGACCGTGACCTCTGGCGTCATGCAGTAATACAAGCTGAAGCATATAGACAATATGCCCCCACACCCTTCCACTGCAAGGTGGTCGTGGAGGTGCCACGGCAAAAAAGCACCCAGCCCACACTGTAAAGTGGACGTGTAGGCACCACGAAAAAGCACCCAGCACTCACTGTAAATGGGGTTGGTGTTAGGAAGGGCATCCAGCTGTAGAAATCAAGCCAAATCAGTTCTGTATGAGCAAGGCATGGTCAGCTGACCAGACACTGCCCACAACAGGACAACCCGTCTAACCCATGCTAGCATGGAAGAACGGACGTAAAACGGTGATGATGATACAGGGTGCGGACGATATTTGTTCGCAAGATTACTGTCTAGGAAAATATAGCACAGTAGTTTTATTTTTTAAGATATATTTATCAAACTTGGGTCAGTTTGTCTTCATGACTTGTTCTTTCGATCTCACTCGATAAACTCACCATTGGCTTTGATGACGGCCTCAAGGCGGCCTCGGAACCGGCTACAGGCCTTCGTCACTGTCCCCTGACTTAGGCCCCTAAAGGCACTTGTGATCCTGGCCTTCAGATCGTCTTTCGTATTGCAGCTAGATCTGTTGGTGTCTCGTTCCACTGCGCCCCACACAAAGAAGTTGAGGGGGTTGCAGTCAGGCGAGCTGGGAGGCCAGATGTCAGGTGAAGTGTGGTCGATGAAGTTCTCTGACAGCCAGGCTTGGGTCTTTCGGCTGGTATGGCAGGGCGCTGAGTCTTGCTGCCACACGTACAGCCTACCTGCAGCTACCTGGTCGATCCAGGGCTTTACTACCTCACTCAGAACGCGGATGTAGCCATCGGTGTTCAGCTTGAGGCCCTCAGGGAAGAAGTGAGGTGGCATGACGTCACCTTAACTACTGACGACACCTAAGACCAATGTTGTCACTGGAAACTTTGTCTGCATGACTATGGGCACATCTTTGGATGAGACAGCGAGCCACCTGTTGTTCTGGGAGTTGATCTTCTGGTCTTGGCAGAAGTTTTTCTCGTCGGAGAAGAAGCACAGCATGTCTGGCTCCAGAGGGTGTTTCAACTTGTTGATCAGCTTCTTTGCGTGCTTCAGTTGCTTTTCTTGCATCGCCTTTGACAGAAATTGTCCTTTCCTCATCTTGTATGAAACGTAGCAAATGTCTTCATGTACCACCAGCCTAATGAGCTTTTCATCCACGCCTTTCTCCCTTGCAATGGCACGCATCGACTTGCTAGGTTCATTGTTGATGATATCCTGAACTTCAGCGACGAACTCGGGCGTTCTGAAGGCGTCAGTTCGTCGATCATGTGTTTTCCTCTCTGATGTTGCTTCGTAGTCGAATCCTGAATCTTCCAATTCCTTTCTGATCTTTTCCACCATTCTCCTGCTGACGCTGAGAAAGTCTGAAATTTCCTTATTTGTCCTCCCGGTGCGGATTCCAAGAAGAACTCCACAAATTTGAAGGTTCAAAATTATTCATAATCAATTATTCTGAAAATAAATAATGGAAATATAGTCACTGTTTTTATGAAGACAAGAGTGACAACAGAAGTAAAAAAAAATTTGCATAAAATTACCAGTTGAAAATTGCGAACAAATATCGTCCACACCCTGTACATATATACACACACACACACACATATATATATCATCATCATCATCATCAAGCGGACGTAAAATGATGATGATATATATATATAGAGAGAGAGAGAGAGAGAAAGATGAGGATGATGATGGCTGCAACTCGATTTTTAGTAATACTATCGCCTGACATCAAAGCTTGAGCTGCACGGATGTGGCTTTTTAGTCCTGCTAGAGACTTGCACAATCTTGCATAGATGCTGCACATACATGCACATGTAAGAACTCTACCAACTTACCACTTCATTGCAACATTAAAGTCAGAATTACAAAAGCCGTCATGTAAAACATGTTTGTGTAGGATTCAAAATGATTTCTTAGTTATTAATGTAGATATAAGAGTGTTAAGATAACAAGGAGATATTGTTAGAAGTTTTACTACATAACAGTAATTGTAGTGAGATATAAACATACGATGGTTGTTTGATTTTCATCAGATTCTTATATTTTTGGCTTCCTTTCATGTTTTGTTTTGAATAGATTAACAAACATCTAGTTTTAAATATCCCAAACATATTATATTCTTAAATAAACTTTCAGAATCAAATTATATCATAATTTGAAACTATATGATAGAGATTTAAATCAGTGAAACAAAAAGAATATGTACAAGGGTAAGTAAAAATTATCCCCACTTTTGTCATAATATATCTTTAGGTCACCTGCCTTCTGCTCATGTGTGCTTATAGTTGGTACTATTGTGGTTTTCTTGCTGCTGTTACAGTGTAAACATGGCTATTCCACTAGCAGTGAGCACCCAGATGTTTCTACTCCATACTCTGTCTTTTAGATTCTGGCTCATAGTGATGGACTCACGTTTCGTTTTCTGTGACTATTCTTCACCTTTATTGTTGTAGTAATAAAATAAACATTGGCAGACCTCAACACATTTGTACTTGTGTTCTGTGGTAAGCTCTCTTGGTACCCATCTTGCACTGACTTTATGGAAGCTAGGCTCATCATGGATGATTTGATAGACAGAACCATGGCTAATCTGCAAAGAACATGCTACCTTATCGATGATAACTCGCCGATTCACCATTACCATTTCTCGAGTTTGCTGAATCTTCTCAGTGGTGGAGGTTGACAGACATCCTGCTCCTTCTACATGTGTCACGCTTATCCAGCCACTTTTAAACTTCTCGTTCCATGCATAAACACTTCTACATGGAAGCGCACTGTCACGGTATTGTGTTAAAAGCTTCCGATGAATTTCAGCCCCTGACAAACCTTCTGACCAGAGAAATCTGATCACTTCTCTCTGTTCCTCCTTGATGGACACTACTAGCGAATCAGCCATGTTTACGCTATAACAGCTGCAAGAAAACTGGTGCAATCAAGTTCAAATTTTGATCACATGACCACAATAGTACCACCTATATGCACATATGAGCAGATGGCAGTGTGACAAACCTAAAGATATATTATAGTGAAAGTGCAAATAATTTATGACTTACCCTCATATTTATGTGTTCTGCAAACGTCAGCGTGAGTTTCTAAATTGCTATCAGATATTTATCAAATGTTGTTTGTAGCATGTTTAAACTAGAACTGTAATAGTGTTCAGCTAATTTATTATTCACAGCTTCCATTACAGTTTTGGGATGGAGTGGGTGGGGGGTGGGGGCTTATGTATATATACTGTACATGTGTATTATTATTATTAAGGCGGTGGATTGGCAGTATCAGTAGAGCATTGGACAACATGCTTTACAGTATAGAGTTATGGCCCTTTACATTCTGAGTTCAAATCCCGCCGAGGTTAGCTTTGCCTTTCATCCTTACGGGGGTCAATAAAATAAAGTACCAGTAATACACTGGGATAATTGCTGGCCTTGTGCCAAAAGTAGAAACAATTATTATCAACTCGCGCTCTTTTATCACTAATATGAGACTAAGAAAGAAATTAAAAACATGATCATACTAACATATTTAGAGTCAATAGTGTAGTAAAAACTAAAGATTATTGAACAAGTTTCCACATTATTTGAAGGGCTTGAGCCCCAAAAGCCCTTTAGTGCTGCAGAGCTTATTATGTATATTTTGTTCTATAGCAGTTCAGTCCTTCCAATTTTATGTTAATGAATTAATATCAATCAGGCTAGAGAAAATAAAAGGTAGTCCAAGTAAAGTATAATTCCATTTACAGGAAACCAATTTTAGACTCATTCTCTCCTATATACATATACAGGTTTGAACACAAAAGGACCAAACTGCCACTGCCTCCATCTCTCCTGCTCTACCTATCCCTCACTATTGTGAGCAGTTCAGTCAACCCTTTAGCATTCAACCCGACCGTATCTGGCCAGAAATGTCTCACTTCTTTCTGTTCAAACCAGCTGAAACTGGCCACTTATACTGATGTTAACGTAGTGTTCTCAAAATAAATAATATCAAAATCTCATAGATTCGATATTATGTGAGATAAATATCTCTATATATAAAAGCAAGTCGGTCTGTGTGTCTGTCTGTCTGTGTACAAATACTAGGCTCCTTTTAACTTTTGAAGTACTAGGCCGATTTCAACCAAATTTGGCACACATGTTGCTTATATGCCAGAGCAGGTTTTGGACAAAAACAAATTTTAAAAAATATTGGGGCCGATATTGAGGCCGAAAATTCGATTTTGTGTGTGTATCTGTCAGTGTACAAATACTAGGCTCCTTTTAACTTTGAAGTACTAGGCCGATTTGGCACGTGCTATTGGGGCGACCTCTCATTGGCTAGCCAATTAGCTGACATAAGCTGACATGTTCTCAGAAATTGCTAGCTAAGCCATAAACGACCTTGAACAATTCAGGCTGTCATTCATTTCCCGAGCAATGCCGGGTACATCTGCTAGTGTAAGATAAAGTGTTTACTACAAAAATACAATAGAATATATAGAGTAATGTGAATGTTAACGGGTTAAATCTTCAGGACTTTTACAAATAACTAAAATGAGGTTGCAAGAATTGCTACTAATATTTCTCAGTGATATAAACCTATTTTAAAGTCCTTCTTTCTACAGTTTTATTCACATAAACACTTTGTCAGTTCATTTAAGGGGCTGTTTCAAGTGATTTTATTTTCTCTGTCAATTCAACTCCTAATTCAACAGTACATTATATAACAGCTAATATTATGGTTGTTGTTGTTGTTGTTGTTGCTCTTCTTCTCCCCCACCACCATCCACCTCCACCACTGCTACCCCCACCACCACCACTACCACCACCTCCACCACCACCATCCACCATTGCTACCACTGCTACCACCACTAGCACCACCACCACTGCTACCACCACCTCCACCACCACCATCCACCACCACTATCACCACCTCCCCTACCAACACCACCACTACCATCACCACCACTGCTACCACCACCTCCACCACCACCACAACAGCTACCACCACCTCCACCACCACTGCTACCACCACTACCAGCACCACCACCACCACCACCAACATCACCACCACTGCTACCACCACCACCATCTGCTGCCTCCACTACCACCACTACTACTACCACCACTTCCACCACCATCACTACTACCACCACTTCCACCACCATCACTGCTGCCACCACTACCACCACCACTTCTGCCACCACTACCACCACCTCCAACACCACCACAACCCACCACCACTACCACCACCTCCACCACTACCACTGCTAAGACCACCTCCACCACCACCACTGCTACCACCACCTCCACCACCACCACCACTGCTACCACCACCACCACCTCCACCACCACACAACACTGTCAGTTAAACATGGAATTCTGTTGAGCTGTAGGTTCAAGAAGTAGAAATAGAAGATGTTTCTTGGTTTCTACTTTGAACTTACTGAGAAAAATAAGTTAGCAACAAGGTAATTACTATGTTAGGATTGAGAATAAAAGTACATTCTTCAAAGAAGAGAAATCAGCTGAAGATTATATGGAAGAAATCTATGTTTACATAAAGCTTCTGAAGTTATATCGTTAGTTTAATGAAGTATTTTGAGTTGATAATGTTATTGTAACTAGCATTGATTGAACAATAAAGACATTTTATACTGCTGGCTCAGGAAATAAGTTTCTAGCAATGTGTTTAGGAAACTAACTTAATACATTCCTCCATATATATATATATGTATATATATAGTTGTGTATAATGGTAGCTATGGTGCTTCCATAGGCGGTATATATATATATATATATATATAGAGAGAGAGAGAGATAAATAGATATATATATACATACATACACAACCCTTGCTAGCAGGGAAAGCGGACATTAAATGATGATATATATACATATATATAAGCATTTATATAATATATATATATATAGTTATGTATGTATCTCTCTCTCACTCTTTCTCTCTCTCTCTCTCTATATATATATATATATATATATTTATATATACCGCCTATGGAAGCACCATAGCTACCATTATACACAACTATATATATACATATATATATATATGGGGGAATGTATTAAGTTAGTTATGCAAACAGGAAAAAGCGGACGTAAAATGATGATGATGATATATATATATATATAGAGAGAGAGAGGGGTACATATGTATATATGCATATGGGTGTGTATGCATGTATATATTATATATATATACACACACCCATATGCATAGATACATATGTATCTATCTCTTTCTCTCTATATATATATTACAAATTAGCTAATATATATGCTGTCACTAATGTAATCCTCTACTTTTCTGATCGTTATCTAAAATCCCCCCTTCTAAAGTTTGAAGCTTACATCAATTCCTGCAGCTCCCTTACATCTATTATCAATTCTGCTATAACTCAGATTCTAAAGACCTCCAGCTAAGAATTTCATATATTTCTGAAATTCAATATTGTTATCACATTATTCAGGCTATGATTTCATTGTATTCATAAACACACATTCAGCTTCTGTATTAGTTTGTAAATATACTTCACAAACATACCTACACAATATCTCCCTTGAAGAAAGAACAAAACAATTAAATTACGAAGACAACACCAGTCCTGCTTAAAAGAAACTGGATTTCATCTTTGCTTTTAGCTAAATTTCATTTTAACAATCATTTTACCCAGTTTTTCTATCATAGTGATGCCACGAATTTCCTGGTTTTTTAATCATCATCATCATCATCACTGTTTAATGTCCATTTTTCCATGTTAGCATGGGGTAGACGAGTTGTCCCATTTCAGAAAAGTCAGATCAGGTGACCATGTCTTGCTCATACAGAACTGTTTCTGGCTTGGTTTCTATGGCTGGATGCCCGTCCTAATGCCAACCACATTTGCAGTGTGGATTGGGTGTTTTTTATTGTGGCACCAAAATGGCCAACTGACAGGTTTGAGTGGATGATTTTTATCATGGCACCAAAACGACCACTTTACAGTGTGAACAGGGAGCTTTTGGTCATGGCACCAAAACCACTTTACAGTGTACGCAGGGTGCTTTTTATCATGCCACCAAAACCACTTTACAGTGTTGGCTGGGTCAGGGGGGAAGGAAACTAAAAAGATTGGCATCAGGAAAGGTATCTGGTTGTAAAGAAATGTTTCAAAACATCCTTTCCAACCCATGCCAACATGGATGTGGACATAGAAACAACAATGATGACGATATATGGTGTGCTATAAACAAAGATTGATAAAATAAGTAGAGGAGTTAATATGATTGACTATAAACCGCTGAAAGTATTTGAATGTAGCATGGCCACAGTCAAATGATTGTAGCATGGCCACAGTCGAATGACTGTAGCATGGCCACAGTAAAATGACTGTAGCATGGCCACAGTCGAATGACTTTAGCATGGCCACAGTAAAATGACTGTAGCATGGCCACAATCTAAAGACTGTAACATGGCCACAGTCAAATGACTGTAGCTTGGCCACAGTCGAATGACTGTAGCCTGGCCATAGTCGAATGACTGTAGCCTGGCCATAGTCGAATGACTGTAGCCTGGCCATAGTCGAATGACTGTAGCCTGGCCATAGTCGAATGACTGTCGCCTGGCCACAGTTGAATGACTGTAGCCTGGCCACAGTTGAATGACTGTAGCCTGGCCACAGTCGAATGAATGTAACATGGCCACAGTCTAATGACTGTAGCATGGCCACAGTCTAAAGACTCTAGCATGGCCACAGTCTAAAGACTCTAGCATGGCCACAGTCTAAAGACTGAAATATAAAAAATTAAAGGAGTAAACACTTTCAACTTGGGACCTTTTTCCTCTCATCATCATCATCATCATTATCATTTAATGTCTGCTTTCCCTGCTAGCAAGGGTTGGATAGGTCTACATAGACTAAGTCAGTACTGAAGTGGAGCTACTGACCTGACAGATAGGGCAAGGGGTCTGCATCTTGCTTATGTACTGTCATACATTCTATCAAGTGCTCAGGAAGAGTTGTGTCCCTTGACACAACTGAAGAGTCCTCCCAACCCCTTGCTTTCTACAGCTGGATGCCCTTCCTAACACCAACCACCTTACAGCGTATACTGTGTGCTTTTATTGCGTAGATCACCAGCACTAGGGAGGTTGTCCTGTCCTTGAGACAACTGAAGGGTCCTACCAACCCTTTCCTACCATCACATGCATAAAACAAAACACTTAACCATACTTCTTTTAATTCATCATCACCATCATGCCATCATCATCATGTCATCATCATCATCGTTTAACGTCCATCTTCCACGCTAGCATGGGTTAGACGGGAGTTGTCCCACTTTAGGCAAGGTTGGTCGGGTGACCGTGTCTCGCTCGTATAGGACTATCTGGCAGGTTTTCTACGGCTGGATGCCCTTCCTAACACCAACCACATTTACAGTGTGGAACTGGGAACTTTTTACCATGTTACCTACACGACCACATTACAGCATGGACTGTGTGTTTTTTGTCGTGACACCTACATGACCACATTACAGGGTGGACTGTGTTTTTTGTCGTGACACCTACATGACCACATTACAGAGTGGACTGTGTGCTTTTTTGTCGTTGACACCTACAGGACCACATTACAGCGTAGACTGTATGTTTTTTTGTTGTGACACCTACACAATCTCATTAGTTTGGACTGTATGTTGTGGTACATGTATCTATATAAACTTATTGTGCTACTCATTTAATTCATTTAATGAAAATAATATTTCTTTCCTCCTAGAATTCCCAAGAATATGCTGAGTTACCAGTTCGTCACAATGAAGATCAACAAAATAGGTTAGTTACAAACCATATATATATATGTTATGTGAAATTTTGGGGGAGTTTTTAAAAATATTTTTTTGTTAAAACAATATTGGGTTTGATCGAGTCAAAGCGAGAGTGTATTTGAATATATATAAAAATAAGAAAACTCATTGCTAGAACAGCCTTTAACACAGCTAAATACTGTCAAAGACAGTGATGGGAAAAGATGCCTCAGAGGACCAGTGCCAGATTTAGGACAAATGAGGCCCTGTCTAGCCTCATAACAACCCATCTAATTTAGGACAAATGAGGCCCTATCTAGCCTCATAACAACCCATCTAATTTAGGACAAATGAGGCCCTATCTAGCCTCATAACAACCCATCTAATTTAGGACAAATGATGCCCTATCTAGCCTCATAACAACCCATCTAATTTAGGACAAATGATGCCCTATCTAGCCTCATAACAACCCATCTAATTTAGGACAAATGAGGCCCTGTCTAGCCTCATAACAACCCATCTAATTTAGGACAAATGAGGCCCTATCTAGCCTCATAACAACCCATCTAATTTAGGACAAATGAGGCCCTATCTAGCCTCATAACAACCCATCTAATTTAGGACAAATGATGCCTTATCTAGCCTCATGACAACCCATCTAATTTAGGACAAATGAGGCCCTATCTAGCCTCATAACAACCCATCTAATTTAGGACAAATGAGGCCCTATCTAGCCTCATAACAACCCATCTAATTTAGGACAAATGATGCCCTATCTAGCCTCATAACAACCCATCTAATTTAGGACAAATGATGCCCTATCTAGCCTCATAACAACCCATCTAATTTAGGACAAATGAGGCCCTGTCTAGCCTCATAACAACCCATCTAATTTAGGACAAATGAGGCCCTATCTAGCCTCATAACAACCCATCTAATTTAGGACAAATGAGGCCCTATCTAGCCTCATAACAACCCATCTAATTTAGGACAAATGATGCCCTATCTAGCCTCATAACAACCCATCTAATTTAGGACAAATGAGGCCCTATCTAGCCTCATAACAACCCATCTAATTTAGGACAAATGAGGCCCTATCTAGCCTCATAACAACCCATCTAATTTAGGACAAATGAGGCCCTGTCTAGCCTCATAACAACCCATCTAATTTAGGACAAATGATGCCCTATCTAGCCTCATAACCCATCTAATTTAGGACAAATGAGGCTCTGTCTAGCCTCATAACACCCCATCTAATTTAGGACAAATGAGGCCCTGTCTAGCCTCATAACAACCCATCTAATTTAGGACAAATGAGGCCCTATCTAGCCTCATAACAACCCATCTAATTTAGGACAAATGATGCCCTATCTAGCCTCATAACAACCCATCTAATTTAGGACAAATGAGGCTCTGTCTAGCCTCATAACAACCCATCTAATTTAGGACAAATGAGGCCCTATCTAGCCTCATAACAACCCATCTAATTTAGGACAAATGAGGCCCTATCTAGCCTCATAACAACCCATCTAATTTAGGACAAATGAGGCCCTATCTAGCCTCATAACAACCCATCTAATTTAGGACAAATGAGGCCCTGTCTAGCCTCATAACAACCCATCTAATTTAGGACAAATTATGCCCTATCTAGCCTCATAACAACCCATCTAATTTAGGACAAATGAGGCTCTGTCTAGCCTCATAACAACCCATCTAATTTAGGACAAATGAGGCCCTGTCTAGCCTCATAACAACCCATCTAATTTAGGACAAATGAGGCCCTATCTAGCCTCATAACAACCCATCTAATTTAGGACAAATGATGCCCTATCTAGCCTCATAACAACCCATCTAATTTAGGACAAATGATGCCCTATCTAGCCTCATAACAACCCATCTAATTTAGGACAAATGAGGCCCTGTCTAGCCTCATAACAACCCATCTAATTTAGGACAAATGAGGCCCTATGTAGCCTCATAACAACCCATCTAATTTAGGACAAATGAGGCCCTATCTAGCCTCATGACAACCCATCTAATTTAGGACAAATGAGGCCCTATCTAGCCTCATAACAACCCATCTAATTTAGGACAAATGAGGCCCTATCTAGCCTCATAACAACCCATCTAATTTAGGACAAATGATGCCCTGTCTAGCCTCATGACAACCGATCTAATTTAGGACAAATGAGGCCCTGTCTAGTCTTATGACATAACAACCCATCTAATTTAGGACAAATGAGGCTCTGTCTAGCCTCATAACAACCCATCTGATTTAGGACAAATGAGGCCCTGTCTAGCCTCATAACAACCCATCTAATTTAGGACAAATGAGGCCCTATCTAGCCTCATAACAACCCATCTAATTTAGGACAAATGATGCCCTGTCTAGCCTCATGACAACCCATCTAATTTAGGACAAATGAGGCCCTATCTAGCCTCATAACAACCCATCTAATTTAGGACAAATGATGCCCTGTCTAGCCTCATGACAACCCATCTAATTTAGGACAAATGAGGCCCTGTCTAGTCTTATGACATAACAACCCATCTGATTTAGGACAAATGAGGCCCTGTCTAGTCTTATGACATCACAACCCATCTAATTTAGGACAAATGAGGCTCTGTCTAGCCTCATAACAACCCATCTAATTTAGGACAAATGATGCCCTATCTAGCCTCATAACAACCCATCTAATTTAGGACAAATGAGGCCCTATCTAGCCTCATAACAACCCATCTAATTTAGGACAAATGATGCCCTGTCTAGCCTCATGACAACCCATCTAATTTAGGACAAATGAGGCCCTATCTAGCCTCATAACAACCCATCTAATTTAGGACAAATGATGCCCTGTCTAGCCTCATGACAACCCATCTAATTTAGGACAAATGAGGCCCTGTCTAGTCTTATGACATAACAACCCATCTGATTTAGGACAAATGAGGCCCTGTCTAGTCTTATGACATCACAACCCATCTAATTTAGGACAAATGAGGCCCTGTCTAGCCTCATAACAACCCATCTGATTTAGGACAAATGAGGCCCTGTCTAGCCTCATAACAACCCATCTAATTTAGGACAAATGAGGCCCTGTCTAGCCTCATAACAACCCATCTGATTTATGCAAGGGTGGAAAATAGATGTTAAATGATGATAATGATGATGATGATGATCTTCTACAATAGATATTAATGTCTTATACAGAAAATTAAGATTGTATGATAGTTGTACTTTTCTAACAGGTGTTAGGGTTTAGGGTTAGAGTGAAATGGTTACAAGAATCAGAATTGTCAGACATATTCTTACATCACAAGACTATTTGTACCAATAAAGTAATATTAACCTTTTCTTAATTTAGTATTACAAGTAGCTCTATGTAGTATAGTTCTTATCTTTTAAACTAATATAATCTGTTATAGTTTGTAGCATTAATATTCTTTGGAGAAGCACAAATCATCATAATTCATCATCATCATCATCATCACTGTTTATTGTCCATTTTTTTTCATGCTAGCATGGGTTAGAAGAGTTGTCCTGTTGTGAGGCAAGTCAGATTAGATAACCGTGTTTTGTACATGCAAAACTGTTTCTGGCTTGGTTTCTACAGCTGGATGCCTTTCCTAACACCAGTGTGGGCTGGGTACTTTACAGGTTGACTGGGCATTTATTGTCGTGTCACCAACTTCACAGTGGGAACTGGGCACTTTTTATCGTGGCATCAAAATGACCAACTGACGGGTTTGGCTGGGTGCCTTTTGTCATGACACCAACGTGACCACTTTACAGTGTGGACTGGGTGCTTTCTGTCATAGCACCAACATGACTATGTTACAGTGTGGACTTTGCGCCTTTTGTCATTTTTAAAAAACAACAAACTTTATGTTTAGGAAACCATTATTATTCTATTAGATAAAGAAGCTGTGTTTGCACAAACAATAGAAAAATGCTTTCTAATATTTTGTTCAATCCTTTTCTAGTCTGAGTTTAGTCTCTGCCAAAATCAACATTACCTTTCATCTCCCTGGCAATGAATAAATTAAGTAGTTTCTCATCAAAGAAGTTATCTTTATGCCAAATTAGATGAAATTATTATTACTGTACATAAAAAGGATGGTGAGGATTGTGTGTAGACAGGGTCATTAGAGGATCAGACAAATTCTTAAGCAGTATTTGTTCCAGCTCTTTATGGTGTGTTTACAATGTTTCTGAGGCACCTTAACCTTATCATCATCATCATCATATGTCTACTTTTCCACACTAGCATGGGTTAGGCAGGTTGTCATTTTATGAGACAAGTCAGGTTCGGAAACCATGTCTTGCTCATACTGATCTGTATTTTGGCTTGGTTTCTATAGCAAGATGCCCTTCCTAACATCAACCACATTACAGTGTGGACTGGACACTTTTTATCATGGCACTGAAATGACCACCTTACAGGGTTAACTAAGTGCTTTTTGTTGTGTCATCAAAACGACCACCTTACAGGGTGGACTGGGTGCTTTTTGTTGTCATCAACACAACCACCTTACAGAGTGTACTGGGTGCTTTTTCTCATGTCAACAACACTACCACCTTACAGTGTGGACTGAGTGCTTTTGTTGTTGTGGCACCGGATCAGCATACAGGATGTGCTTTTTGTCATAGCAACAGCATTGTGGGAGATCAGATGTCAAGCATGTCCAGCTTTCATGGGCTGGGCAGGTGAGTTGTCTCAAGGCTGGAGAGGTGGAAGGGGGCAGGAAACCAAGTTCAATAAAGTGCACAGGATATTTAGCAGATGAGAGCAAGGTATTAAGACGAGGGAGAGTGGGTGGGGTGGTGTGGAGAGGGGATTGGTGCAGACTAGAGTGTCTTCTACGTGTTTGTTTCATTTCATTTTGTGCAAATGGGAAGGTGGGTCTTCTGCAATACAGCTTGACACCAGAGATCTTCACTTGAGAGAATCATAAATGGCACACAGTCTTATTTCCCTTCTTTATACATACATCTGAGGCCTTCATCATCATCATTTTACGTCCGCTTTTCCCTGCTTGCAAGGGTGGGACGAGTCCTATTCAGCACAGCATCTCTCCACTTGTCACGGTCCTTCGTCATCTCCACCGTGAGCTTCAGCGATCTGAGGGCTGCTCTCACCACCTCCGCCCATGTTTTTCGTGGTCCTCCTCTACTATGTCTTCCTTCTACTGGCATTTATTGTGTATATATTTTACCCATTACTTTAAATTTCTTCTTCCCAGTGAACTTGCTCAACAGTTACCATTGGAAGTAAGTGCTCACACAATGGACTCCTCCCATACTAAGACCAACCTCCTCCTTCAGGCACATTTCTCTTCTCTTGTTCTACCTTCCTCAGATTACTACACTGATACTAAATCAGTTCTTGACCAAGCAATTCGAATTATTCAGGTAAGTTATTCTTCTCTTTTATTTATTTCTTAACCCTTTAGCATTTACATTACTCTATATTTATTATTGTAAATTCACAGTAAAAGCTTTGTCTTACATAATTATCTCACATAGTATCGAATCTATGAGATTTTGATATTATTTATTTTGTGAACAATACCTTAACATCAGTATGAGGGGACAATTACGACCGGTTTGAACAGAAAAAGGTGAGAAGATTATGGCCGGTTTTAATGTTAAAAGGTTAACCCTTTCATGACTGCATTTATAATGAAATACCCTCTATTTTAATTAATTAATGAAGAATTTTGAGGGATTTACTAAAATTATTTATTATTTCATTACTGATAGTAACTCAATGTAAGGTTCTTATATAAAATTATGTTGGAAGATTTTAATTTAAATTGGAAAACTTTAAAATGAGTGGTTTTATTTCATAGAATCAGAGCTGGTTTTGGCCAGGTTGGTAACTAAAGGGTTAATATTGTTCTTCCTTAAAGGAAAAAGAAAATTACAAATAAAGAAATTTCTGTTTCTAAATTTAATGTTTAATTATTTAAGTTGTCTTGTACTGTTGCATACTTTCTTAGAAATGACAATATACTGTCATTGTCCTATTAAGACTGGAGTGAAGGACATAATGAAGATTGTCAAGAAGGGCAAACATAGATGTGATGACCACATCTCTTGTATCAGAGACAACAGGTGGACTATTGGAGTAGATACCTGGGCTGGCTGTATCTCTGTCAGAGACAACAGGTGGACTATTGGAGTAAATACCTGGGCTGGCTGTATCTCTGTCAGAGACAACAGGTGGACTATTGGAGTAGATACCTGGGCTGGCTGTATCTCTGTCAGAGACAACAGGTGGACTATTGGAGTAGATACCTGGGCTGGCTGTATCTCTGTCAGAGACAACAGGTGGACTATTGGAGTAGATACCTGGGCTGGCTGTATCTCTGTCAGAGACAACAGGTGAACTATTGGAGTGACAGAGTAGACACCTGGGCTGGCCATGTCTCTCATGTCAGAGACAATAGGTGGACTATTGGAGTGACATAGTAGATACCTGGGCTGTGGAGAAGAACCAGAGGGTGGCCAAAGGCAAGATGTGAAGGCTCATAGCTTAGTGGTTAGAGCATTGGGCTTGCAATCGACAGGTTGTGAGTTCAATTCTCGGACCGGGTGATGTGTTCTTTCGTTGAGCAAGACACTTTATTTTACGTTGCTCCAGTTTACTCAACTGTAGAAATGAGATGATAGGACTGGGGTCCCTATCATTAAATCACCCAAGAGACCTCCAACGAGATATACCTTGGAGGAGGCCAGCTAAACCTGCATAGGTGTGAGCTGTCACACACACACACACACACACACACACACACACACAAGATGGCACCCTAATCTGACCTGATGCCTTGACCCCACATGGTCAGGGATTAGAAGCAGCGATGGTAACCAGAGAGGGGTTCCACTAACAGAAGTGAGAAGGTCTTGGATTTTGGATTGGGGACAGACACACACACAATATCCTCAAAAAATGATGTCTAGAAAATTATCTGAATATTTATATCTGATCTCTTAAACATTTAATCTTATCTGTGAGTTCCATCTTATCTGCCCTAATGAATCCATGGATGAAAAAGTCTCTACTTGGTCGCTTGACCTGCTAGAAATAGCAGTCAAATCATCCTCAATTCACCCTATCATGTTAGGGAAAAACAACATTGTATAATCTACTGAGAAATACATTATGTGTATAAAATAGATTGGATGATTATACTGGAATGCCTTTGATTATAGGTTATTGATCATAGATAAACAACAATAACCTATATCTATTGCTATTTACCTTTGTCATCATCACCACAACCACCACCATCATCATCATCGTTTTACATCCCCCACTATGCTAGCATGGGTTGCCATAGATTGTCATGGTCTGAGTCAGTTCTTATTTGAAGTTACTGCCCTCTTAAATCAGAACATCACTTCGCACTTGTTCATTCCAAGTTTGACATGGTTTCAATGGCTGGATGTCTTTCCAAATACCAACCACTTTACAGAGTCCACTGGGTGTATTTTATCATGTCACCAACACTAGAAAGGTTGTCAAGTCCTCAACACAACTAAAGAGTCATTACCCTACATTATGTACTGGATTGGCAGTATCAGTAGAGGGTCGGACGCCATGCTTTCCAGCATAGTTACGTCCCTTTACGGTCTGAGTTCAAATCCCGCCGAGGTTAACTTTGCCTTTCATCCTTACGTGGTCGATAAAATAAAGTACCAGTAATGTACTGGGTAATTGATGGCCTTGTGCCTAAAGTAGAAACAATTATGTATTATAACTGAAAATTTCATCTTGTGGTGTTTGTCCCACTCCTGCATTTAAATGAAGGGCTGGAGAAAATAAAAGTCCAGATGGTCACAGCTGGAATGCCTTTAGTCTGAGTTTGCTCGATAAAAGCTTGCCTGGGGTAAACAAAAGCAAGTACTTCAGTCTGATCACAATATTAGAAGTTTGTTTAGCAATAAATTTCATTTCTCTTTCCTTTTCTTCTTTTTTTTTTTCTACAACCATTACTATGATAATGTACACTACTGTGATGATGATGTGGAATGTAAAGGTTTCAATTCAAAATAAGGTTTAATTCATGATATATTTACTGTTGGCATACATTGCTGTTGCTGATAGAACCATCTGATAGAACCAGCTGATAGAATTCAACTGGTTCCACTCGATATAAATGTTTAATAAACCCTTTTGATACCAGCCCAGCCAAAACCAGCTCTGGCTCTATGAAACAAAGCCTTCTGTTTGTTTTTTTGTTAGCAGGTTTATTTTCCATTGCTAGCTAGGAATGTCAGGACTAATGCCACCAATGTTGTCCAAAGGAAAGGCAAAGGCTGATATGACAGCATATACACAGCATATATACAACATATATACAGCATATATACAACATATATACAGCATATATACAGCATATATACAACATATCATCATCATCATCATCATCACCGTTTTACGTCCGTTCTTCCACGCTAGCATGGGTTAGACGGGTTGTCCTGTTGTGGGCAGTGTCTGGTCGGCTGACCATGCCTTGCTCATACAGGAACTGATCCGGCTTGATTTCTACAGCTGGATGCCCTTCCTAACACCAACCTCATTTACAGTGAGTGCTGGGTGCTTTTTCGTGGCGCCTACACGTCCACTTTACAGTGTGGGCTGGGTGCTTTTTTGCCGTGGCACCTCCACGACCACCTTGCGGTGGGGGGGGGGGGGGCATATTGTTTATATGCTTCAGCATGTACCCATGGGAGGTCGGGTACCCTGTATTACTGCGTGACGCCAGAAGTCACGGTCGTGTGTCATTGACTTTGAGAGGTGTAGTTGGGTAAGGTCGGCTTTTATCACCTCATCCCAAGTCATCTTGGGTCTCCCCACTCCGCGGTTTCCATCAACTTCTAGTGCTCTGCACCTTTTTATGCAGCTGTCATCCTTCATACGCATCACATGTCCATACCAGCGTAACCGCCTCTCCTGCACGCAGCATTTGATTCCTCTTATGCTCAGTCTCTCTCTCAATTCCTTTATGCTTTGTCGTTCACGTATATTACTGTTACACATCCATCGGAGCATGCAGGCTTCGTTTCTCTCTAATCTACGTAAGTCTTCCACCTTCAGCGCCCAGGTCTCACTACCATGCAACATCGCTGTTCGGATACACGCATCATACAGTCTGCCTTTCATTCTGAGGGAGAAGCCTTTTGCAGCTAGCAGTGGTAGTAGTTCCCTAAACTTCTTCCATCCCGTTCTTACCCTAGTTATTGTACTTATACAACATATACACAGCATATATACAACATATATACAGCATATATACAGCATATATACAACATATATACAACATATATACAACATATATACAGCATATATACAGCATATATACAACATATATACAGCATATATACAGCATATATACAACATATATACAGCATATATACAGCATATATACAACATATATACAACATATATACAACATATATACAGCATATATACAGCATATATACAGCATATATACAACATATATACAGCATATACACAGCATATATACAACATATACACAGCATATACACAGCATATATACAACATATACACAGCATATATACAGCATATACACAGCATATATACAACATATATACAGCATATACACAGCATATATACAACATATATACAACATATATACAGCATATATACAACATATATACAGCATATATACAGCATATATACAACATATATACAACATATATACAACATATACACAACATATACACAGCATATATACAACATATACACAGCATATATACAACATATATACAACATATATACAACATATACACAACATATATACAACATATACACAGCATATATACAACATATATACAACATATATACAACATATATACAGCATATATACAGCATATATACAACATATATACAGCATATATACAGCATATATACAACATATACACAGCATATATACAACATATACACAGCATATATACAGCATATATACAGCATATATACAACATATATACAACATATATACAACATATATACAGCATATATACAGCATATATACAGCATATATACAACATATATACAGCATATATACAACATATATACAGCATATATACAACATATATACAGCATATATACAGCATATATACAACATATATACAACATATATACAACATATATACAGCATATACACAGCATATATACAACATATATACAACATATATACAACATATATACAACATATATACAACATATATACAGCATATACACAGCATATATACAACATATACACAGCATATACACAGCATATATACAACATATATACAACATATATACAGCATATACACAGCATATATACAGCATATACACAGCATATATACAACATATATACAGCATATACACAGCATATATACAACATATATACAACATATATACAGCATATATACAACATATATACAGCATATATACAGCATATATACAACATATACACAGCATATATACAACATATATACAGCATATACACAGCATATATACAACATATATACAGCATATATACAGCATATATACAACATATATACAACATATATACAACATATACACAGCATATATACAGCATATACACAGCATATATACAACATATACACAGCATATATACAACATATACACAGCATATATACAACATATACACAGCATATATACAACATATACACAGCATATATACAACATATATACAACATATATACAACATATACACAACATATATACAACATATACACAGCATATATACAACATATATACAACATATATACAACATATACACAGCATATATACAGCATATACACAGCATATATACAACATATATACAACATATATACAGCATATATACAACATATATACAACATATATACAACATATACACAGCATATATACAACATATATACAACATATATACAACATATACACAGCATATATACAACATATATACAGCATATATACAACATATATACAACATATATACAGCATATATACAGCATATATACAGCATATATACAACATATATACAACATATACACAGCATATATACAACATATATACAGCATATATACAACATATATACAGCATATATACAGCATATATACAACATATATACAACATATACACAGCATATATACAACATATATACAGCATATATACAACATATATACAACATATATACAGCATATATACAACATATATACAACATATATACAACATATACACAGCATATATACAACATATATACAGCATATATACAACATATATACAACATATATACAGCATATATACAGCATATATACAGCATATATACAGCATATAGACAGCATATACACAGCATATATACAACATATATACAGCATATATACAACATATATACAACATATATACAACATATATACAGCATATATACAACATATATACAACATATATACAACATATACACAGCATATATACAACATATATACAGCATATATACAACATATATACAACATATATACAACATATATACAACATATATACAGCATATATACAACATATATACAACATATATACAACATATATACAACATATACACAGCATATATACAACATATATACAACATATATACAACATATACACAGCATATATACAACATATATACAGCATATATACAACATATATACAACATATATACAGCATATATACAGCATATATACAACATATACACAGCATATATACAACATATATACAGCATATACACAGCATATATACAACATATATACAGCATATATACAGCATATATACAACATATATACAACATATATACAACATATACACAGCATATATACAGCATATACACAGCATATATACAACATATACACAGCATATATACAACATATACACAGCATATATACAACATATACACAGCATATATACAACATATACACAGCATATATACAACATATATACAACATATATACAACATATACACAACATATATACAACATATACACAGCATATATACAACATATATACAACATATATACAACATATACACAGCATATATACAGCATATACACAGCATATATACAACATATATACAACATATATACAGCATATATACAACATATATACAACATATATACAACATATACACAGCATATATACAACATATATACAACATATATACAACATATACACAGCATATATACAACATATATACAGCATATATACAACATATATACAACATATATACAGCATATATACAGCATATATACAGCATATATACAACATATATACAACATATACACAGCATATATACAACATATATACAGCATATATACAACATATATACAGCATATATACAGCATATATACAACATATATACAACATATACACAGCATATATACAACATATATACAGCATATATACAACATATATACAACATATATACAGCATATATACAACATATATACAACATATATACAACATATACACAGCATATATACAACATATATACAGCATATATACAACATATATACAACATATATACAGCATATATACAGCATATATACAGCATATATACAGCATATAGACAGCATATACACAGCATATATACAACATATATACAGCATATATACAACATATATACAACATATATACAACATATATACAGCATATATACAACATATATACAACATATATACAACATATACACAGCATATATACAACATATATACAGCATATATACAACATATATACAACATATATACAGCATATATACAGCATATATACAGCATATATACAACATATATACAACATTTATACAGCATATAGACATCATATATACAGCATATATACAGCATATATACAACATATATACAACATATATACAACATATATACAACATATATACAGCATATATACAGCATATATACAGCATATATACAACATATATACAACATATATACAACATATAGACAGCATATATACAGCATATATACAGCATATATACAGCATATATACAGCATATATACAGCATATATACAGCATATATACAGCATATATACAGCATATATACAACATATATACAACATATATACAGCATATATACAACATAAAGGATCGATCGACTTTTGTCAAATCGGTCACAACTCCAGGTAGAAGGAGCAACGTGAAATAAAGTGTCTTGCTCAAGGACATAACGCATCGCCTGGTCCAAGAATCGAACTCACAACCTCAAGATTGTGAATCCAATTCTCTAACCACTCAGCCACACGCCTTCACAGTGATATACAGCATATATACAATGGAATTCCGTTATAACAAAATTCACGGAGAATGAAAAAAAATTTGTTGTAACAAAAAATTCTTTATAACGAGATCGACCTAACACACGTGTGGTCGGGGATTGAAAAAATGTTATACTGAAAAAAATGTTATAATGGTATTCGTTATAACAAAATGTTACCTATATATATATATATATATATATATATATATACATACATTATATATACATTATATACAACACTAGGTTAACTTTGCCTTTCATCCTTAAGGGCTCGATACAATAAAGATCAGTAACGTACTGGGGTCGATTTAATCGACTCCCTCCCCCCAAAAAAAAATTACTGGCCTTGTGCCTATATTAGAGATCATTATATACAACACTATATATGATGTTATCCAAGGGAAAGGCAATGGCTGATATAGCTTGGCACCAGTGACGTCATAACTCATTACTGCAGTTGAGTGAATTGCAGCAATGTGAAATAAAATGTCTTACTCAAGGACACAATGCATCACCTGGTCTGGGAATCGAACTTACAACCTCCTCATTGTGAATCCAATTCTCTAACCCCTAAGCCACATTTAATTTAGGTGTCATGACAAAAAGCACCCAGTATTCACTGTAAATGTGATTGACATTAGGAAGGGGATCCAGCCAGAGAAACCAAGTGAAAATCGGTTCTGTATGAGCAAGACATGGTCCCCTGACCTGGCATTTCTTACAACAGGACAATTCATCTAACCCATGCTAGTGTGGAAAAGTGGATGTTAAACGGTGATGATGATGATGATGATAATGATGATTTCCAACATAATTTTGTACAAGAACCATATGTTAAGTTACTATCTTAGTAATGAAATAATTAATAATTTTTTAGTAAATCCCTTTTCATTAATTAACAAAAATAGAGAGCATTTCATTAGGAATATGGTCATGATAGGGTTAAATGTTATAACCATATTGTAAAAATCACCATAGCAAGTTTTTAAAAATATTTTATCTAAAGGTGATATCTTAGATTTCCATGAAAATCATATCTTGTATTTGAAAACAGCCTTGATCGTATACTGATATATCTATTCCCATGTTTATCTTATATCTTATCCATTGCCCTGAGGTGAGACAGTAAGCATAACATCACGCCAGCAGTCTCTGTTTCTCATCAAGGTTTGTAGGTCTTCCTTGTCAATTCCAGTGTCTCTTGCTATGGTTTCCTGGTATTTCCGGTAAAGGAGATCTCTCACAAGAGGTCTGAAACCATCTCATCTTTTACATGGAAGCAGTGACTAGCAAACCTTGATGTTTAATATATTGTTACATAGGCTGGTGGAATTCAGAAAATATATTTTTTCATAACAGTTTTGGGTCATATTAATATTCATGAAATAGAAACTGATATAGGGTGGAAAGTTCAGTAAGACAACCTCTCTAGAGCTGGTGGCACAAATTATACACCCAGTCAATGCTGTAAAGTGGTTTGTGATTTGAAGGGCATCCAGCCAGAAAAAAAAAACCCTGCCAAAATTAAGGAAAGCCCAACATACAAGATATGAAATAAATAAAATTTCTACAAAACAACTGGAACTAATGCAGTCATAGAGTTATTCTGTCTCCTGCCTTCCAGAGGTGTTCTGCTAGAGAGCGGGTTGCAGGCAATGTTGAATTTAGACCTTTGGGGGGCCTCTCATACACAAAAAATTAGAATACACAGCAAACCCCCCAATTTTACATATCAAAATTAACTTGGCACAAGTAATTGGAATTGAAAAGTTATACATACAGGTATTAAATTAAAAAATTCTAACAATGCCCAGCTGAGGGCACAAATACTTTACTGCAGGGGGCTCGGTGCAATTCCTCCCCATTAAATCCGGCCATGGTCGCAGGTGGCAGATAGTCATATGGCCACCAGATATGATGTTTAGTTGCAATATAAGTGGGCACCTGTTGGACGAATAAACAACCCTGGACCAACAGCAGTAAACTACTAGAGGAGATGTACGAATGGGTGACACCTGTAGCTCCCTAGAAAACTCCCGCAATCCAGTGATGTAGTTCTAACGAGGTAATTAAAGGCCACCTTTTAAAAAGCGGGTCTGAGAAAATACCAGATTGGTGACTGGCATGAATAAGACTCCAATATAGTGAGAGGTAGCAAAAAGCTCTTAGCCTTAGGTCCTCCGATGCCCTGGAGCATATTGAAGAATGAGTTTTCTCCAATTGACATGATATATTGCGGCATCCTGCATAGTTTCCAAGTCCAGTCCAATCCTCTGGAGATCTCCTTTGAAAGTTGAGCGTCAGGTTTTTTTGGGGTCTTCCTTTTTTCTGCTTGTCATCAACTGGGATCCATCTCATTGCCAGAGAGGGGTTTCAGTACTCAGACATGCACAGAATGTGTCAGGCATCTTTCAGCAATGATGTCAGTCAGTAGCCTCTGTTTACTTCCCTTCAGCACCTCTACATTAGTAATCTCGTCTCGGTAAGTGACTTTCAGGAGTTTTCTTAGGTATCTTTGTTGGAAAACTTTGAGCTTCTTTAGAATTTTTGAATAATAAAAAAAGCAAGAAGTTATCCTAGTGTTATTCTGGGACATTTCTTATTGGTTTCTAAATGTCCAAGATCCAGATTTTTCTAAATAGTGAAAGAATTTATGAATATTAATTTATTCTAATTGATATTCACTCTTCTTTTTTAATTAAAAAAAATATTCTAAATAATTCATTAGAAACTATATTGGTTTTATAAATGGTTGGTCTTAAGAAGGGTGCAGTGGTGGTGTGGGGGGTTGAATGTGGGGTAGCAGCAGTGTATGTCAAGGTGGCAGGGTGAGGATGGTGGTGGTGGTAGTGATGGTGGTGGTAGCAGCAGTGTATGTCGAGGTGGCAGCAGAGGGGTGGTGGTGGTAGTGATCATGATGAACTATTTTAAATTATGGAATTAAGGTTATTGTAAATTAACCTTATAAATGGATGTTTTTTTGTAAAACGATAAATATGATAATGAGGTTAGTGGTGGTGGTGGTGGTGTGTGGAGGGTGGTGGTGTGTGGATGGTGGTGGTAGTAGTGGTGGTGGTGGTAGTAGTGATGGTAGTAGTGGTAGTAGTAGTGGTGGCAGTGGCAGTAGAAGTAACAGTGTTTATGATAAACATTTTAAAATATTGTAATTAAAGTTATTGATGTTTTTATAAAATGGTGAAAATGGTTTTGAGGATGGTGTTGTTGTTGTTGTGGTGGTGGGGGTGGGGTGATGGATGTGGTGGTGATAATGGTGGAGGTGGTGGTGGTGGAGGTGATGATGGTGGTGGTGGTGGAGGCAGTAACAACAGCAGCTATGATAATTATTTTTTTTTATTTTGTAATTAATGTTATTTTAACTTCACCTTATAAATAGATTTTTGTTTTGTTTTATTAATTTATTTCTAGGCCCTTCTAGATACAAGTGCTGATCAAGGTTGGCTTGTGACCAGTCTTTGCATCATCAACCTACTTCAGATGGTTTTACAAGGACATTGGTGTCATCAGTCAACCCTATTTTGTTTACCACATGTTATGACTTATCATTTGGAATGTTTCAAGTAAGTAACAAAACTAATTTATTCAAAAAACACATCGACAAAAGTTATAAACTATTAAATCAATCCTACAGGGGTCGATGAAATAAAGTACCAAGTACTGGGATTGATTTAATGGTAGTGGTGGTGGTAGTAGTGATGTTGGTGGTGCTGGTGATGGTGGTGGTGGTGTTGGTGGTCAATCCACTGTTATCAGCTATATTATATTGATTTCTAATTTAGGTACAAGCCTAGCAAATTAGATGGGAAGGGCAAAGTTAATTAAATCAATCCCAGTACTTGGTACTTTATTTCATCGACCCCTGTAGGATGAAAGGTAAAGTAAACCTCAGCAGGATTTGAACTCAGAATATAACGAGCCAGAACACAAATACCACAATGGCATTTTATCTGATGCTCTACCTATTTTACCCTTTCCCCACCCTCAGCTATGATATATTATCAAATGATTGATGACAACACTTCAGTAATATCCTAATTATAAAGATATTTCCATGACCAAGCTGTCTAACCTATTGAACAGAAATTTACCAGAAATATCTTCATATTTTAGTATTTTTATTGATTAAAACAGACAAAGAGTGGATATAAAAATAACAGAATAAATTAGTGTGTCTAGAGTTTATTATAGACTTTTTCTGCTGAAAGACTGCAGCAAATATTGTTTCTACTTCTGGCACAAGGCCAGCTTTTACTCAGTGTATTACTGGTACTTTATTTTATTGACCCCCGTAAGGATGAAAGGCAAAGTTAACCTCGGTGGGATTTGAACTCAGACCGTAAAAGGACGTAACTATGCTAGAAAACATGGCGTCCGACCTTCTACCGATACTGCCAATTCACTGTATACTGCAGCAAATAATGAAGTCAGTTCAGTAAAGAATTTAGGGCTAAAAATGTCAACAGAGACATGGTAAGGTGAAGTTCCCTTAACTGTTAATAGAGTTGTAGGGTCTCCATCCTAACAAACAGTATGTCTTGGGCATTTTGAAACCTGGCAGAGCTCAACTCTCTCCAGGTTGAAACACAGCCTTGTTTCTTCCAGAGAAAGAGAGAATTGAACCCAGTACTGGACTGGTGCTGTGTTGATCTTGAGATGATAAAGGGTAAAGTTGATCTTGGTGTGAGAGCAGTAAACCAGAATGAATCCCAAGACATTTTTAATTACACACCCTAATGACTCTGTCAATTCACCACCATACAATGAAGAAGATTTTAATAATGTGAATCAATGAGATGGATTTAATGTGGTGACAATAAAAATGAATGCTTTTAGATTATGTTTTGATAGCTTAAAATCTGTTCTTGTGTGAAGTTGGTAAATAATTTAAATACCAAAAATAGTTAGTCATTTTCATTTGGTTGTCGTATAAAAATTGATTTTGTTGGAGCTGATTTCATTGTTTTATAAATATATTTAGTTAATATAAAGGATGATGTGCTCAAGGGAAGAGATGCTATGAAATAGCTTATAAAATAGGGGGAAGATACTTAAAAGATAGAAAAAGAAGTTCCCAGCAGCCACTATGAAAAATTGAACCCCATATCTCCCAGACACCAGCTAGACACTTTAAACCTTTAAACTATAGCATCTCCTCACATTAGCACATCATCCTTTACATTAACACTATATTCTCCGTGCTTAAATGTCTGAAAGATTGGCTACATATATTCTTTATATAATGAATAAACAATGTTGTCTCTGATCGAGACGAAGCGAGAGTGTATTTAAATTCATATAAAAATGAGAAAATTCATCACTATAAACAGCCGTTAAAACAGCTAAATGCTGTCAAAGATAGTGATGGACAAAAATGCCTCAGAGGACAGTGACCAGCAGCCAGTGGTCAACAGAGAGACAATCCACACGGTGGGTGACAGGTAGATGAAATATAGAAAATATTGAAAGAGGAGGGGGACAAGGAGAAGTACACTGGTGCACAGAAGTGACTAGAAGAAGGAAATAAAGAAAGGTGATGTACAAGACAAGTTTACACACTTTATTTTGATATCTTATATATTTTTATTTATTTTTCCTTTTACTAACAACAGAAAACCAAATGGAAATGATTTAATTGAGTGTTTACCTGAATTGATGGCATATTGTGATGGCAAATTTGAACTGTTGTTTTCAATGTTAAAAGATGACATGAGTCGAAGTCATATTGAACAGGTAAGAAATAGATTTTTAATACACTTACATTTTGTTGAACTTATTATTTATTATATTTTACAGTCTGTATATCAAAATACTGTGGCCACTTTACATGGTGGACTGGGTGCTTTTTGTCATGATAGTAACACGATCACTTTACTGGGCGGACTAGGTGCTTTTTGTCATGTTACCATCATGACCACTTTACAGTGTAGACTGATCAAAATCATCAAATCTTTGTATGAAGTTGATTAGAAAATCATGATTGATAATATATCTATTGAAGAACCTATAATTTAAGCCTGTGTTCATTGAGACAGTCTTTTTATTTCTCTTTCTCTTATGGCAATAAAGTATAGGATAGAGTTCCTTTGAAAGTCAGAAGACTTGAATTTCATTACAGAGTTCAATCAAAGACAACATTATTTCTAGATTTTAAATGTATCCTCTTATCAAGTGAGGTGGAGCTTGTCAAATTGGATCAAGGAAACAATGTTTCTATTGGTCTTTCCATTGCTGATACTATCTACTGGTCGCAACTCCTGGTTGAAGGAGTAACATGAAATAAAGTGTTTTGCTCAAGGACATAACACATTGCCTGGCCTGGGATTCAAACTCAAAACCTCATGATTGTAAATCCAATTCTCTAACCACTAAGCTATGCTAGAGGATACATTTAAAATCTAGAAATAATGTTGTCTTTGTCTAATAACAGCTCAATATCTTTGATCAAATATTAAGTTGAAATCTTCCTGAGCCTGGAGGCTCATTAGGCTGGTGCTTATCCCGGTTTCCTCAGCATTGAGTGACAAAGGGTATAAGACTTCCTCCTGGACAGAATGCCAGTCCATTGCAGAGTTAACTCCCAGTTACTGCTAGTACTCATTTTCAGCTCAGTGTACTGGAGCAACATGAACTCAAATCCACAACATCATGATTGTAAGTCTAACACCCTAAGCACTAGGCTATGTACCTTCATTCAAGGTAAGATACTGATAGTCAGGTCTTGCCAAAGAAACAATGTTTTCATTAGTCTTTCTATTGCTGATACTATCTGTGGGTAACAACTCCTGGCAGAAGAAGCAATGTGAAATAAAACATTTTGCTCAAGAATATAATGCATGACCCAATCCAAGAATCATACTTATGGTGTTATGATTGTAAGTCTGACACCTTAACCACTAGGCCACATGCCTTCACTTGGTCAAATATACAGTAAAGAAATTAGTAGTAACTGAATATTATATAGATAGTATAATGGAAATGTCAGTTATGTTTGGCACTAAACCAACACTGTTATTATACTCAACATATTTTTATAATAGACAATGTTTGTAATCTACAGGTGGTGTCTATAGATTGAATGATTTTATATTTGAAGTAGTATATATTCCATAATTCACTTAGAATTGAAGAGCCTATCCTTTTCTATGGTTCTGAAACTTGGACCTTGCTCTCCTGTACAGAGCCATTAAGATGGATGTTACACTACCCTTCTGAGAAAGACTCAAAAGCTAACCCATCCCATGATCAATCAGATATACAGAAAATCCCAAAAGTAAATGCATGGGTGATTGAACATGGTACAAGGTTTACTGGTCACTGCTTCTATGCAAAAGCTGAGATGGTTTTAGACCTGTTGTTGTTGTAGATCTCCTCTACCAGAAGTCTCAGATACCAGGATACCATAGCAACAGACACTGGAATTGACAATAAAAGATTGTTATTGTTCCAATCAGTTCATAAAGCACTGAGCAAACACCCTAAAGTGAATGGCAACCTGCACTCCTAGCTGTCGAAACAGCCGGAGCTCAGCCGTTGGGGTCCTGACTCTTTTCCATATATATATATATACATATATATAGTAATAATAATTACGAAGACCACAATCCGAAGAGGGCTTGATAAGGATTATATATATATATATATATATATATATATATATATATATATATATAAATCCGTAGAGCAAATATTTATTATTAGTACAGATTAAAGTTTGAACAAAGAATTTCTGCTTTCACCCTGTTACGGGATCTTATGAAGATCTGTACTACTAATATATATATATATATAAGTGAAGGTATAGTAATTTGCTTCACAACCACCACATGGTTCTGGGAAAGTATCTACATGGCACCTTTGGTAAAGAGAGACTGTACAGAAGCCTGTTGTGTATGTATAGTGTATGACAGTGTGTATGTGTGTAGTGTATGACTGTGTGTGTGTGTGTAGTGTAAGACAATGTGTTGAGTTGTGTCTGTTTAACTGAAAAGGTAACATATTCAATAAACCGAGATCAATAAAATAATGTACCACACTGAAATAGCTACTAAGTTCAATGATTTACTAACCAAACCCCTTGAACATGTTTCTCCAACATGGCTGCAGTCACACTGAAATAACTACTAAGTTCAATGATTTACTAACCAAACCCCTTGAACATGTTTCTCCAACATGGCTGCAGTCACACTGAAATAGCTACTAAGGTCAATGATTTACTAACCAAACCCCTTGAACATGTTTCTCCAACATGGCTGCAGTCACACTGAAATAACTACTAAGGTCAATGATTTACTAACCAAACCCCTTGAACATGTTTCTCCAACATGGCTGCAGTCACACTGAAATAAGTACTAAGTTCAATGATTTACTAACCAAACCCCTTGAACATGTTTCTCCAACATGGCTGCAGTCACACTGAAATAGCTACTAAGTTCAATGATTTACTAACCAAACCCCTTGAACATGTTTCTCCAACATGGCTGCAGTCACACTGAAATAAGTACTAAGTTCAATGATTTACTAACCAAACCCCTTGAACATGTTTCTCCAACATGGCTGCAGTCACACTGAAATAGCTACTAAGTTCAATGATTTACTAACCAAACCCCTTGAACATGTTTCTCCAACATGGCTGCAGTCACACTGAAATAAGTACTAAGTTCAATGATTTACTAACCAAACCCCTTGAACATGTTTCTCCAACATGGCTGCAGTCACACTGAAATAAGTACTAAGTTCAATGATTTACTAACCAAACCCCTTGAACATGTTTCTCCAACATGGCTGCAGTCACACTGAAATAAGTACTAAGTTCAATGATTTACTAACCAAACCCCTTGAACATGTTTCTCCAACATGGCTGCAGTCACACTGAAATAACTACTAAGGTCAATGATTTACTAACCAAACCCCTTGAACATGTTTCTCCAACATGGCTGCAGTCACACTGAAATAACTACTAAGGTCAATGATTTACTAACCAAACCCCTTGAACATGTTTCTCCAACATGGCTGCAGTCACACTGAAATAACTACTAAGGTCAATGATTTACTAACCAAACCCCTTGAACATGTTTCTCCAACATGGCTGCAGTCACACTGAAATAACTACTAAGTTCAATGATTTACTAACCAAACCCCTTGAACATGTTTCTCCAACATGGCTGCAGTCACACTGAAATAAGTACTAAGGTCAATGATTTACTAACCAAACCCCTTGAACATGTTTCTCTAACATGGCTGCAGTCACACTGAAATAACTACTAAGGTCAATGATTTACTAACCAAACCCCTTGAACATGTTTCTCCAACATGGCTGCAGTCACACTGAAATAACTACTAAGTTCAATGATTTACTAACCAAACCCCTTGAACATGTTTCTCCAACATGGCTGCAGTCACACTGAAATAAGTACTAAGGTCAATGATTTACTAACCAAACCCCTTGAACATGTTTCTCTAACATGGCTGCAGTCACACTGAAATAACTACTAAGGTCAATGATTTACTAACCAAACCCCTTGAACATGTTTCTCCAACATGGCTGCAGTCACACTGAAATAACTACTAAGTTCAATGATTTACTAACCAAACCCCTTGAACATGTTTCTCCAACATGGCTGCAGTCACACTGAAATAAGTACTAAGGTCAATGATTTACTAACCAAACCCCTTGAACATGTTTCTCTAACATGGCTGCAGTCACACTGAAATAACTACTAAGGTCAATGATTTACTAACCAAACCCCTTGAACATGTTTCTCCAACATGGCTGCAGTCACACTGAAATAACTACTAAGTTCAATGATTTACTAACCAAACCCCTTGAACATGTTTCTCCAACATGGCTGCAGTCACACTGAAATAAGTACTAAGGTCAATGATTTACTAACCAAACCCCTTGAACATGTTTCTCTAACATGGCTGCAGTCACACTGAAATAAGTACTAAGGTCAATGATTTACTAACCAAACCCCTTGAACATGTTTCTCCAACATGGCTGCAGTCACACTGAAATAACTACTAAGTTCAATGATTTACTAACCAAACCCCTTGAACATGTTTCTCCAACATGGCTGCAGTCACACTGAAATAAGTACTAAGTTCAATGATTTACTAACCAAACCCCTTGAACATGTTTCTCCAACATGGCTGCAGTCACACTGAAATAAGTACTAAGTTCAATGATTTACTAACCAAACCCCTTGAACATGTTTCTCCAACATGGCTGCAGTCACACTGAAATAAGTACTAAGTTCAATGATTTACTAACCAAACCCCTTGAACATGTTTCTCCAACATGGCTGCAGTCACACTGAAATAAGTACTAAGGTCAATGATTTACTAACCAAACCCCTTGAACATGTTTCTCCAACATGGCTGCAGTCACACTGAAATAACTACTAAGATCAATGATTTACTAACCAAACCCCTTGAACATGTTTCTCCAACATGGCTGCAGTCACACTGAAATAAGTACTAAGGTCAATGATTTACTAACCAAACCCCTTGAACATGTTTCTCCAACATGGCTGCAGTCACACTGAAATAACTACTAAGATCAATGATTTACTAACCAAACCCCTTGAACATGTTTCTCCAACATGGCTGCAGTCACACTGAAATAAGTACTAAGGTCAATGATTTACTAACCAAACCCCTTGAACATGTTTCTCCAACATGGCTGCAGTCACACTGAAATAACTACTAAGATCAATGATTTACTAACCAAACCCCTTGAACATGTTTCTCCAACATGGCTGCAGTCACACTGAAATAAGTACTAAGGTCAATGATTTACTAACCAAACCCCTTGAACATGTTTCTCCAACATGGCTGCAGTCACACTGAAATAACTACTAAGATCAATGATTTACTAACCAAACCCCTTGAACATGTTTCTCCAACATGGCTGCAGTCACACTGAAATAAGTACTAAGGTCAATGATTTACTAACCAAACCCCTTGAACATGTTTCTCCAACATGGCTGCAGTCACACTGAAATAAGTACTAAGTTCAATGATTTACTAACCAAACCCCTTGAACATGTTTCTCCAACATGGCTGCAGTCACACTGAAATAAGTACTAAGGTCAATGATTTACTAACCAAACCCCTTGAACATGTTTCTCCAACATGGCTGCAGTCACACTGAAATAACTACTAAGATCAATGATTTACTAACCAAACCCCTTGAACATGTTTCTCCAACATGGCTGCAGTCACACTGAAATAACTACTAAGATCAATGATTTACTAACCAAACCCCTTGAACATGTTTCTCCAACATGGCTGCAGTCACACTGAAATAACTACTAAGGTCAATGATTTACTAACCAAACCCCTTGAACATGTTTCTCCAACATGGCTGCAGTCACACTGAAATAACTACTAAGGTCAATGATTTACTAACCAAACCCCTTGAACATGTTTCTCCAACATGGCTGCAGTCACACTGAAATAACTACTAAGGTCAATGATTTACTAACCAAACCCCTTGAACATGTTTCTCCAACATGGCTGCAGTCACACTGAAATAACTACTAAGGTCAATGATTTACTAACCAAACCCCTTGAACATGTTTCTCCAACATGGCTGCAGTCACACTGAAATAACTACTAAGTTCAATGATTTACTAACCAAACCCCTTGAACATGTTTCTCCAACATGGCTGCAGTCACACTGAAATAACTACTAAGGTCAATGATTTACTAACCAAACCCCTTGAACATGTTTCTCCAACATGGCTGCAGTCACACTGAAATAACTACTAAGGTCAATGATTTACTAACCAAACCCCTTGAACATGTTTCTCCAACATGGCTGCAGTCACACTGAAATAACTACTAAGATCAATGATTTACTAACCAAACCCCTTGAACATGTTTCTCCAACATGGCTGCAGTCACACTGAAATAACTACTAAGGTCAATGATTTACTAACCAAACCCCTTGAACATGTTTCTCCAACGTGGCTGCAGTCACACTGAAATAACTACTAAGTTCAATGATTTACTAACCAAACCCCTTGAACATGTTTCTCCAACATGGCTGCAGTCACACTGAAATAACTACTAAGATCAATGATTTACTAACCAAACCCCTTGAACATGTTTCTCCAACATGGCTGCAGTCACACTGAAATAAGTACTAAGTTCAATGATTTACTAACCAAACCCCTTGAACATGTTTCTCCAACATGGCTGCAGTCACACTGAAATAAGTACTAAGTTCAATGATTTACTAACCAAACCCCTTGAACATGTTTCTCCAACATGGCTGCAGTCACACTGAAATAACTACTAAGATCAATGATTTACTAACCAAACCCCTTGAACATGTTTCTCCAACATGGCTGCAGTCACACTGAAATAAGTACTAAGTTCAATGATTTACTAACCAAACCCCTTGAACATGTTTCTCCAACATGGCTGCAGTCACACTGAAATAACTACTAAGATCAATGATTTACTAACCAAACCCCTTGAACATGTTTCTCCAACATGGCTGCAGTCACACTGAAATAAGTACTAAGTTCAATGATTTACTAACCAAACCCCTTGAACATGTTTCTCCAACATGGCTGCAGTCACACTGAAATAACTACTAAGATCAATGATTTACTAACCAAACCCCTTGAACATGTTTCTCCAACATGGCTGCAGTCACACTGAAATAAGTACTAAGGTCAATGATTTACTAACCAAACCCCTTGAACATGTTTCTCCAACATGGCTGCAGTCACACTGAAATAACTACTAAGTTCAATGATTTACTAACCAAACCCCTTGAACATGTTTCTCCAACATGGCTGCAGTCACACTGAAATAACTACTAAGTTCAATGATTTACTAACCAAACCCCTTGAACATGTTTCTCCAACATGGCTGCAGTCACACTGAAATAAGTACTAAGGTCAATGATTTACTAACCAAACCCCTTGAACATGTTTCTCCAACATGGCTGCAGTCACACTGAAATAAGTACTAAGTTCAATGATTTACTAACCAAACCCCTTGAACATGTTTCTCCAACATGGCTGCAGTCACACTGAAATAACTACTAAGTTCAATGATTTACTAACCAAACCCCTTGAACATGTTTCTCCAACATGGCTGCAGTCACACTGAAATAACTACTAAGGTCAATGATTTACTAACCAAACCCCTTGAACATGTTTCTCTAACATGGCTGCAGTCACACTGAAATAACTACTAAGATCAATGATTTACTAACCAAACCCCTTGAACATGTTTCTCCAACATGGCTGCAGTCACACTGAAATAACTACTAAGATCAATGATTTACTAACCAAACCCCTTGAACATGTTTCTCCAACATGGCTGCAGTCACACTGAAATAACTACTAAGATCAATGATTTACTAACCAAACCCCTTGAACATGTTTCTCCAACATGGCTGCAGTCACACTGAAATAACTACTAAGATCAATGATTTACTAACCAAACCCCTTGAACATGTTTCTCCAACATGGCTGCAGTCACACTGAAATAACTACTAAGGTCAATGATTTACTAACCAAACCCCTTGAACATGTTTCTCTAACATGGCTGCAGTCACACTGAAATAACTACTAAGGTCAATGATTTACTAACCAAACCCCTTGAACATGTTTCTCCAACATGGCTGCAGTCACACTGAAATAACTACTAAGATCAATGATTTACTAACCAAACCCCTTGAACATGTTTCTCCAACATGGCTGCAGTCACACTGAAATAACTACTAAGGTCAATGATTTACTAACCAAACCCCTTGAACATGTTTCTCCAACATGGCTGCAGTCACACTGAAATAACTACTAAGGTCAATGATTTACTAACCAAACCCCTTGAACATGTTTCTCCAACATGGCTGCAGTCACACTGAAATAACTACTAAGGTCAATGATTTACTAACCAAACCCCTTGAACATGTTTCTCTAACATGGCTGCAGTCACACTGAAATAACTACTAAGGTCAATGATTTACTAACCAAACCCCTTGAACATGTTTCTCCAACATGGCTGCAGTCACACTGAAATAACTACTAAGGTCAATGATTTACTAACCAAACCCCTTGAACATGTTTCTCCAACATGGCTGCAGTCACACTGAAATAACTACTAAGGTCAATGATTTACTAACCAAACCCCTTGAACATGTTTCTCCAACATGGCTGCAGTCACACTGAAATAACTACTAAGGTCAATGATTTACTAACCAAACCCCTTGAACATGTTTCTCCAACATGGCTGCAGTCACACTGAAATAACTACTAAGGTCAATGATTTACTAACCAAACCCCTTGAACATGTTTCTCCAACATGGCTGCAGTCACACTGAAATAACTACTAAGGTCAATGATTTACTAACCAAACCCCTTGAACATGTTTCTCCAACATGGCTGCAGTCACACTGAAATAACTACTAAGTTCAATGATTTACTAACCAAACCCCTTGAACATGTTTCTCTAACATGGCTGCAGTCACACTGAAATAACTACTAAGATCAATGATTTACTAACCAAACCCCTTGAACATGTTTCTCCAACATGGCTGCAGTCACACTGAAATAAGTACTAAGTTCAATGATTTACTAACCAAACCCCTTGAACATGTTTCTCCAACATGGCTGCAGTCACACTGAAATAACTACTAAGGTCAATGATTTACTAACCAAACCCCTTGAACATGTTTCTCTAACATGGCTGCAGTCACACTGAAATAACTACTAAGGTCAATGATTTACTAACCAAACCCCTTGAACATGTTTCTCCAACATGGCTGCAGTCACACTGAAATAACTACTAAGGTCAATGATTTACTAACCAAACCCCTTGAACATGTTTCTCCAACATGGCTGCAGTCACACTGAAATAACTACTAAGGTCAATGATTTACTAACCAAACCCCTTGAACATGTTTCTCCAACATGGCTGCAGTCACACTGAAATAACTACTAAGGTCAATGATTTACTAACCAAACCCCTTGAACATGTTTCTCCAACATGGCTGCAGTCACACTGAAATAACTACTAAGTTCAATGATTTACTAACCAAACCCCTTGAACATGTTTCTCCAACATGGCTGCAGTCCAATAACTGAAGCTATTACAATAGAAATCTGTTAAAATCAGTTAATATTTTTGTACCTTCTTCTTTTTAAAGGTGTATCAAGTTATTACCAAACTACCTCAGCTAGAAGTAAAGATGCACCTGAAAAGGAATTCTACAGGTGATGCTACAGATAACAGTAACATTGAAGAAATTAACCTTACTGCAGGTAACATTTCCACTTTGATTTCTAAAAAACTTGTCACATTTCACCATTGCTTTGTTTTAGTTTTTACTATGATTCTAGCTGGTTCTTCACAGCAACACGTTTGCCATCTTAGTTGAGATATGTTGTTCAGTAACGAGGTGATACATTGGTAAAGTTGTTAGAAAGTAATATAAAATGTTTTGTAGTATTCATTTCAGCTCTCTGTTCTCTGAGTTCAAATCTCGCCAAGGTCAACTTTGCCTTTCACCCATTTGAAGTTGATAAAAAGGTGCCAGTCAAGTGCTGATAGTTCTCCCAACACCCTTTTTTGTCAGGTTTTCAGCAGCTAGATGTTCCTCCTATCACCAACCACTTTACAGAGTATACTGGGCGCATTTATGTAAATCTCCAACAGTAGAGAGGTTGTCACTATAAGCGCAACAATTGTATTGATATTAGAAAGTCATCACAGTTATATATGGTTTATAACAATGGCTTAGTGTTTAGAGCATTCGGCTTGCAATCATGAAGTTAGGAGTTTGATTCTCAGACCAGGTGGTGCATTGTCCTTGAGTAAGACACTTTATTTCACGTTGCTCCAGTTTACTCAGCTGTGGAAATGAGTTGCGATGTCACTGGTGCCAAGCTGTATCAGCCATTGCCTTTCCCTTGGACAACATCGGTGGCATGGAGAGGGGAGACTGGTATGTATGGTTGATTGCTTGTCTTCCACAAACACCCTTGCCTGGTCTTGTGTCTCAGAGGGGGACTTTCTAGGTGAAAATCTCATGGTCGTTCGGGACTAAATGGGGTCTTTACCCTTTACCCACCAATGTGTGAAAATAATACAATAAATTATACATATAACAATCTTCTGCACAGTTTCCATTTACCAAAAATGAACTCAGAAAGCATTGGTTAACCCAAGACTGTAGTACTGTTTACTTCATAATTAATATTTTGGTCTATTTTCAAACAATGCTAAAATCTAGATATAGCTACAATGTTTCACTTCTCACAGTATATATAGAAGGTATGTATATGTATATGTATCATCATCACCGTTTTACGTCCATTCTTCCACACTACCATGGCTTAGACAAGTTGTCCTGTTGTGGACAATGCCAGGTTGGGTGACCTTGTCTTGCTCATACGGGAACTGATTTCGGCTTGATTTCTACAGCTGGATATATATATATATATATATATATATATGTATGTATGCCAGCACCAACAGTTTCCAAGAGATGTCAACATGAATGGACCTGTTATTTTTATCTAAAGACACTTTTTCCAATTCCAACCCGCCCGTCCCCTCAAACTATCTTATTTCTCATTCTTTCTTCTGATGAAGGACTAGCGTCCAAAACGTCAAGACCCTCTTCCTGCTATTTCAAGTGTTAACCTAATATATTCCTTCCATATACTGTACCGATTGTGTTATTTCTGTTTATCTTTTACATACATACATATATATATATACAATGATATTAAATAAATGGAAACTATATTTATAAAACCATATTTATTCTATTATATATATTTCAAGGGTACCAAAACTTTGGTACGCTTTCATCAGATAGTTTGTTTTATAAATTTTGACATAACCAAGAAAAGATATCTTAACGGTTCAAGTTTTCCTTGGATAGTTAACTGGAACCATTAAGATATCTTTTCTTGGTTATGTCAAAATTTATAAAACAAACTTTGTATTTTATCTGATGAAAGCATACCAAAGTTTTGGTACCCTTGAAATATATATAATAGAATAAATATGGTTTTATAAATATAGTTTCCATTTATTTAATATCCTTGAATATTATACTCCAGAAAATCTGTCGAGTGCTCTGAATCAGTTATAAACATTTATATTTGTTGAATTACCAACAAATTGAATATCCCTTTTGCTTATATATATGTGTATATATATGTATATATGTATGTATATATATATATATATATGTATATATATATGTATATATATATATATATATATATATATATATATATGTGTATATATATATATATATATATATATATGTGTGTGTGTATATATATATATATATATATGTATATATATGCTGTCATGTCACTGGTACAATATTTCACTACTAACAATATAACATGTTACTTACAATACTTGATATTATTGACTATGTAGGGCGGTGGATTGGCAGTATCGGTAGAGTCGGACGCCATGCTTTGCAGCATAGAGTTACGGCCCTTTATGTTCAGAGTTCAAATCCCACTGAGGTTAACTTTGCCTTTCATCCTTACGGGGTCGATAGAATATAGTACCAGTAATACACTGGGTAATTGCTGGCCTTGTACCAAAAATAGAAACAATTATTGACTATTATAAGGATTTAATCAAATATATAACTCCATTGATACAGGAGGACTTCGTAATACGAAACAGTGGCTTAAAGTCTTTGCTGACCAAGAATACACTTTACAGTTGGAGATAACGAGGATTAATAAAACAAAAGTAAGTATTGTAAAATATTAACTTTCTATTTTTCATTTTTTCTTTTTTATTTCTTTTTACATTTGTTGTAAGAAATCTACTGGGGTGGATATAACCAACTTTCCCCCTACTCCAAAATTACTGGCCTTGTGCCAAATATAGAAATAATGATTATTATGTGTTGGATTGGCAGTATCGGTAGAGGGTCGGACGCCATGCTTTGTTAGAGTTACGGTCCTTTATGATCTGAGTTCAAATCCCACCGAGGTTAACTTTGTCTTTCATCCTGACGGGGTCGATAAAATAAAGCACCAGTAATGCACTGGGGTCGATTTAATCAATTTTCCCCTCCCCCAAATGCCTATACTAGAAATCATTATTATTATCATTATTATCATTATTATTATTTTCTTTCAGAAATTTGATACCAAAGCTTATGTTCCCAAATTTCCAAAAGGTAAAGATGAAGGCTGGATACTAATAATAGGAGAGATTGAGTCCCAGGAACTGATTGCATTAAAAAGAGTTGGTTATATACGTTATCGTAGTCGACCTCAACTGGCATTCTTCACTCCAGAAAAACCTGGTCGTTTCATTTACACCTTCTATCTGATGAGTGACTCCTACCTTGGACTGGATCAACAATATGATATCTTCTTGGATGTTCTGTCTTCATAACGTATATATATTTTAAGAAAAAAAAACAAATGAATAAAGAATTTAGAAACTTTGTTATCAAAAGACTGAAAAATATGTTGTTTCTTTCTCATTAGAACGAGTAAATGGTGTGAAAAATATTCTGAGTCAAGAAAACTTAATACTACTTTTTAAATTCTGTTTGAAAGTTGTTCTTTTGTATCAGTTAAATTCAAACTGCCTTCAACTAGATTTTGATACAGGCAAATATTGTTTGAATTATGCACCCTGTACACTCTGTAATCATCATCATCATCATATGGCAATGTAGGGCAGAGAGGGCACTTCAGTCATGTTAAAGACATAATGACCTCTCTAGTGTTGGTACCACACTAAATTGCCCTCTGTAAAGTGGTTGGTGTTAGAAAGGGCATCGAGCCATAGAAACTATGCTGACCCTCATAAAAAGCCTTGTATCACAGAACCAGGGCCAGTTTTGGATGATTTGGTATCAAAATGGTTAAGTGAAAGTGGTACAGAGTTAACAAGTCCAGGGAAGCCAAGACTACTACTACTAACACTACTACTACTACCAATACTACTACTGTTGGTAGTGATAGTGATCACTGGTAGCATTTGATAGAAGAGTTAGCTTAGTGAGAGGCTATTGGTCAAACATTATTAGAAAATGAACACTTAATGGAGTGCATAGCTGATAGACCAGAGAATCACTCCGGGTAGAGCCGCTACTTCTCCAAATTGAGTTAGGACATGGGTTTAGAATGTCTCAGGAAAGAATCGCTGGACAGATTTTACGGTCAGAACCAACTGGCAGGAGACCCAGGGGTAGACCCTGAGCAAGATGGTTGGTTAATATGAGCTGAGCTTGGCTGGTCACGCTTGGGGATCCAGCCGGATCAGTTGGAGACAGTTGCTTCTGACAGGACCCGCTGGAAGGAGTGTTTGAGGACTCTGCTCCCATAACTCTCTCAGGAATAAGTGGGTAAAGAAGAAGAAAAAGAATAATTGTAGGAATCATAATATTTGTTCTAGGATAGGGTCTACAGTGTGTGTGTGTGTGTGTGTGTCATAGGGTCTAGAGTGTGTGTGTGTCCTACCAGGTGTGTGTGTGTGTCAGAGCGTCTACTGTGTGAGAGAAGGTCTATGTGTGAACATTGTGTGGTTTTACTGTGTCAGGTATTTAAACTGTACTCTAGGAGGTTTAATTAAGTATGAGGTGACAGAAGTAAAATAGAGGAGGATGGCTGATATTAATGAGTTGAGAGAGAAGCTGGGTATAAGAGATATCAAATATAGTGTACAAGAGTGAGGACTGCTCTGGTATAGACATGTCATGATGATCGTTGGGTGAAGAAATGCTAGGAATTCCCAGTTGAGAGATGAAGACTAAGGGCAGAAGTGGTAGGAATTTATCTCATTCAAACACTGAACTTCACAGAGAAAATGAGAAAGGAAAGGTATCAGGTGGAAGGAGGCTGTGTTGGAAAAGGCTCGTCCCAGCCATGCATCCATGGTAAAGAGTATGTGAAAGATGGGGATGATGGTGATGCTGGCAGCGGTGGTGGTGGTGATGGTCGTGGTCGTGGTCATGGCGGTGATGATGATGGACGCAGCGGTGATAGTGGTGGAGAGGATGGTGATGATGATATTGGTAGTGATGGTGATGGTCGTGGTCATGGCAGCGGTGATAGTGGTGGACAGGATGGTGGTGGTGATGGTGATGGTTGTTGGCATGGTGGTGATGATGGTCGTGATGATAATGGAAACTCTAAGGCTGAAGCAGATTTCATTTCTTTTGTTGTTAATTTGTGTAGGAGTGATGTGAAAAGAAGACTTAAACTGTGAGGTGACAGTCTACATATGTGGTGGGAAAGAGGTAGAGTTGGAGGTGACAGTCTACATATGTGGTGGGAAAGAGGTAGAGTTGGAGGTGACAGTCTACATATGTGGTGGAAAGAGGTAGAGTTGGAGGTGACAGTCTACATATGTGGTGGGAAAGAGGTAGAGTTGGAGGTGACAGTCTACATATGTGGTGGGAAAGAGGTAGAGTTGGAGGTGACAGTCTACATATGTGGTGGGAAAGAGGTAGAGTTGGAGGTGACAGTCTACATATGTGGTGGGAAAGAGGTAGAGTTGGAGGTGACAGTCTACATATGTGGTGGGAAAGAGGTAGAGTTGGAGGTGACAGTCTACATATGTGGTGGGAAAGAGGTAGAGTTGGAGGTGACAGTCTACATATGTGGTGGAAAGAGGTAGAGTTGGAGGTGACAGTCTACATATGTGGTGGGAAAGAGGTAGAGTTGGAGATGACAGTCTAAATATGTGGTGGGAAAGAGGTAGAGTTGGAGGTGACAGTCTACATATGTGGTGGGAAAGAGGTAGAGTTGGAGGTGACAGTCTACATATGTGGTGGGAAAGAGGTAGAGTTGGAGATGACAGTCTAAATATGTGGTGGGAAAGAGGTAGAGTTGGAGGTGACAGTCTACATATGTGGTGGGAAAGAGGTAGAGTTGGAGGTGACAGTCTACATATGTGGTGGGAAAGAGGTAGAGTTGGAGGTGACAGTCTACATATGTGGTGGGAAAGAGGTAGAGTTGGAGGTGACAGTCTACATATGTGGTGGAAAGAGGTAGAGTTGGAGGTGACAGTCTACATATGTGGTGGGAAAGAGGTAGAGTTGGAGGTGACAGTCTACATATGTGGTGGAAAGAGGTAGAGTTGGAGGTGACAGTCTACATATGTGGTGGGAAAGAGGTAGAGTTGGAGGTGACAGTCTACATATGTGGTGGGAAAGAGGTAGAGTTGGAGATGACAGTCTAAATATGTGGTGGGAAAGAGGTAGAGTTGGAGGTGACAGTCTACATATGTGGTGGGAAAGAGGTAGAGTTGGAGATGACAGTCTAAATATGTGGTGGGAAAGAGGTAGAGTTGGAGGTGACAGTCTACATATGTGGTGGGAAAGAGGTAGAGTTGGAGGTGACAGTCTACATATGTGGTGGGAAAGAGGTAGAGTTGGAGGTGACAGTCTACATATGTGGTGGGAAAGAGGTAGAGTTGGAGGTGACAGTCTACATATGTGGTGGGAAAGAGGTAGAGTTGGAGATGACAGTCTAAATATGTGGTGGGAAAGAGGTAGAGTTGGAGGTGACAGTCTACATATGTGGTGGGAAAGAGGTAGAGTTGGAGGTGACAGTCTACATATGTGGTGGAAAGAGGTAGAGTTGGAGGTGACAGTCTACATATGTGGTGGGAAAGAGGTAGAGTTGGAGGTGACAGTCTACATATGTGGTGGAAAGAGGTAGAGTTGGAGGTGACAGTCTACATATGTGGTGGGAAAGAGGTAGAGTTGGAGGTGACAGTCTACATATGTGGTGGGAAAGAGGTAGAGTTGGAGATGACAGTCTAAATATGTGGTGGGAAAGAGGTAGAGTTGGAGGTGACAGTCTACATATGTGGTGGGAAAGAGGTAGAGTTGGAGGTGACAGTCTACATATGTGGTGGGAAAGAGGTAGAGTTGGAGATGACAGTCTAAATATGTGGTGGGAAAGAGGTAGAGTTGGAGGTGACAGTCTACATATGTGGTGGGAAAGAGGTAGAGTTGGAGATGACAGTCTAAATATGTGGTGGGAAAGAGGTAGAGTTGGAGGTGACAGTCTACATATGTGGTGGGAAAGAGGTAGAGTTGGAGGTGACAGTCTACATATGTGGTGGGAAAGAGGTAGAGTTGGAGGTGACAGTCTACATATGTGGTGGGAAAGAGGTAGAGTTGGAGGTGACAGTCTACATATGTGGTGGGAAAGAGGTAGAGTTGGAGATGACAGTCTAAATATGTGGTGGGAAAGAGGTAGAGTTGGAGGTGACAGTCTACATATGTGGTGGGAAAGAGGTAGAGTTGGAGGTGACAGTCTACATATGTGGTGGGAAAGAGGTAGAGTTGGAGGTGACAGTCTACATATGTGGTGGGAAAGAGGTAGAGTTGGAGGTGACAGTCTACATATGTGGTGGGAAAGAGGTAGAGTTGGAGATGACAGTCTAAATATGTGGTGGGAAAGAGGTAGAGTTGGAGGTGACAGTCTACATATGTGGTGGGAAAGAGGTAGAGTTGGAGATGACAGTCTAAATATGTGGTGGGAAAGAGGTAGAGTTGGAGGTGACAGTCTACATATGTGGTGGGAAAGAGGTAGAGTTGGAGGTGACAGTCTACATATGTGGTGGGAAAGAGGTAGAGTTGGAGGTGACAGTCTACATATGTGGTGGGAAAGAGGTAGAGTTGGAGGTGACAGTCTACATATGTGGTGGGAAAGAGGTAGAGTTGGAGATGACAGTCTAAATATGTGGTGGGAAAGAGGTAGAGTTGGAGGTGACAGTCTACATATGTGGTGGGAAAGAGGTAGAGTTGGAGATGACAGTCTAAATATGTGGTGGGAAAGAGGTAGAGTTGGAGGTGACAGTCTACATATGTGGTGGGAAAGAGGTAGAGTTGGAGGTGACAGTCTACATATGTGGTGGGAAAGAGGTAGAGTTGGAGGTGACAGTCTACATATGTGGTGGGAAAGAGGTAGAGTTGGAGGTGACAGTCTACATATGTGGTGGGGAAGAGGTAGAGTTGGAGATGACAGTCTAAATATGTGGTGGGAAAGAGGTAGAGTTGGAGGTGACAGTCTACATATGTGGTGGGAAAGAGGTAGAGTTGGAGGTGACAGTCTACATATGTGGTGGGAAAGAGGTAGAGTTGGAGGTGACAGTCTACATATGTGGTGGGAAAGAGGTAGAGTTGGTGGTGACAGTCTACATATGTGGTGGGAATGATGTAGAGTTGGAGGTAACAGTCTACATATGTGGTGGGAATGATGTACAGTTGGAGGTGACAATCTACATATGTGGTGGGTCTGATGTAGTGTTGGAGGTGACAGTCTACATATGTGGCAGGAATGATGTAGAGTTGAGGTGACAGTCTACATATGTGGTGGGAATGATGTAGAATTGAAGGGGACAGTCTACATATGTGGTGGGAATGATGTAGAGTTGGAGGTGACAGTCTACATATGTCTTGGGAATGATGCAGAGTTGCAGGTAACAGTCTACATATGTGGTGGGAATGATGTACAGTTGGAGGTGACAGTCTATATATGTCGTGGGAATGATGTAGAGTTGGAGGTAACAGTCTACATATGTGGGGGGAATGATGTACAGTTGGGGGTGACAGTCTATATATGTGGTGGGAATGATGTAGAGTTGGAGGTGACAGTCTACATATGTGGTGGGAATGATGTACAGTTGGAGGTGACAGTCTATATATGTGGTGGGAATGATGTACAGTTAGAGGTGACAGTCTACATAGGTGGTGGGAATGATGTACAGTTGGAGGTGACAGTCTGCATATGTGGTGGGAATGATGTAGAGTCGGAGGTGACAATCTACATATGTTGTGGGAATGATGTAGAGTTGGAGGTGACAGTCTACATATGTGGTGGGAATGATGTAGAGTTGGAGGTAACAGTCTACATATGTGGTGGGAATGATGTAGAGTTGGAGGTGACAAACTACATATGTGGTGGGAATGATGTAGAGTTGGAGGTGACAGTCTACAGATGTGGTGGGAAAGAGGTAGAGTTGGGGGATGACAGTCTACATATGTGGTGGGAATGATGTACTGTTGGAGGTGACAATCTACATATGTGGTGGGAATGATGTACTGTTGGAGGTGACACTCTACATATGTGGTGGGAATGATGTAGAGTTGGAGGTGACAGTCTACATATGTGGTGGGAATGATGTAGAGTTAGAGGTGACAGTCTACAAATTAAGTGGGAATGATGTAGGGTTGGAAGTAACAGTCTACATATGTGGTGGGAATGATGTACAGTTGGAGGTGACAGTCTACATATGTGGTGGGAATGATATAGAGTTGGAGGTGAGTCTACATATGTGGTGGGAATGATGTAGAGTTGGAGGTGATAGTCTACATATGTAGGTGGGAAAGAGGTAGAGTTGGAGGTGACAGTCTACATATGTGGTGGGAACGATGTAGAGTTAGAGGTGACAGTCTACATATGTGGTGGGAAAGAGGTAGAGTTGGAGGTGAGAGTCTACATATGTGGTGGGAAAGAGGTAGAGTTGGAGGTGATAGTCTACATATGTGGTGGGACTGTTGTACAGTTGGAGATGACAGTCTACATATGTGGTGGGAATGATGTAGAGTTGGAGGTGACAGTCTACATATGTGGTGGGAATGATGTAGAGTTAGAGGTGACAGTCTACAAATTAAGTGGGAATGATGTAGGGTTGGAAGTAACAGTCTACATATGTGGTGGGAATGATGTACAGTTGGAGGTGACAGTCTATATATGTGGTGGGAATGATGTACAGTTGGAGGTGACAGTCTACATAGGTGGTGGGAATGATGTACAGTTGGAGGTGACAGTCTGCATATGTGGTGGGAATGATGTAGAGTCGGAGGTGACAATCTACATATGTTGTGGGAATGATGTAGAGTTGGAGGTAACAGTCTACATATGTGGTGGGTCTGATGTACAGTTGGAGGTGACAGTCTACATATGTGGTGGGAATGGTGTAGAGTTGGAGGTGACAGTCTACATATGTGGCAGGAATGATGTAGAGTTGAAGGTGACAGTTTACATATGTGGTGGGAATGATGTAGAGTTGAAGGGGACAGTCTACATATGTGGTGGGAATGATGTAGAGTTGGAGGTGACAGTCTACATATGTGGTGGGAATGATGTACTGTTGGAGGTGACACTCTACATATGTGGTGGGAATGATGTAGAGTTGGAGGTGACAGTCTACATATGTGGTGGGAATGATGTAGAGTTAGAGGTGACAGTCTACAAATTAAGTGGGAATGATGTAGGGTTGGAAGTAACAGTCTACATATGTGGTGGGAATGATGTACAGTTGGATGTGACAGTCTACATATGAGGTGCGAATGATGTACAGTTGGAGGTGACAGTCTACATATGTAGTGGGAATGATGTACAGTTGGAGGTGACAGTCTACATATGTGGTGGGAATGATGTAGAGTTGGAGGTGACAATCTACATATGTGGTGGGAATTATGTAGAGTTGGAGGTGACAATCTACATATGTGGTGGGAATTATGTAGAGTTGGAGGTGACAGTCTACATATGTGGTGGGAATGGTGTAGAGTTGGAGGTGACAATCTACATATGTGGTGGGAAGGATGTAGAGTTGGAGGTGACAGTCTACATATGTGGTGGGAAAGAGGTACAGTTGGAGGTGACAGTCTACATATGTGGTGGGAATGATGTAAAGTTGGAGGTGACAGTCTACATATGTGGTGGGAATGATGTACAGTTGGAGGTGACAGTCTATATATGTGGTGGGAATGATGTACAGTTGGAGGTGACAGTCTACATAGGTGGTGGGAATGATGTACAGTTGGAGGTGACAGTCTGCATATGTGGTGGGAATGATGTAGAGTCGGAGGTGAAAGTCTACATATGTTGTGGGAATGATGTAGAGTTGGGGGTGACAGTCTACGTTTGTGGTGTGAATGATGTAGAGTTGGAGGTAACAGTCTACATATGTGGTGGGTCTGATGTACAGTTGGAGGTGACAGTCTACATATGTGGTGGGAATGGTGTAGAGTTGGAGGTGACAGTCTACATATGTGGCAGGAATGATGTAGAGTTGGAAGTGACAGTTTACATATGTGGTGGGAATGATGTAGAGTTGGAGGTGACAGTCTACATATGTGGTGGGAAAGAGGTAGAGTTGGAGGTGACAGTCTACATATGTGGTGGGAAAGAGGTAGAGTTGGAGGTGACAGTCTACATATGTGGTGGGAAAGAGGTAGAGTTGGAGGTGACAGTCTACATATGTGGTGGGAAAGAGGTAGAGTTGGAGATGACAGTCTAAATATGTGGTGGGAAAGAGGTAGAGTTGGAGGTGACAGTCTACATATGTGGTGGGAAAGAGGTAGAGTTGGAGGTGACAGTCTAAATATGTGGTGGGAAAGAGGTAGAGTTGGAGGTGACAGTCTACATATGTGGTGGGAAAGAGGTAGAGTTGGAGGTGACAGTCTACATATGTGGTGGGAAAGAGGTAGAGTTGGAGATGACAGTCTAAATATGTGGTGGGAAAGAGGTAGAGTTGGAAATGACAGTCTACATATGTGGTGGGAAAGAGGTAGAGTTGGAGATGACAGTCTAAATATGTGGTGGGAAAGAGGTAGAGTTGGAGGTGACAGTCTACATATGTGGTGGGAAAGAGGTAGAGTTGGAGGTGACAGTCTACATATGTGGTGGGAAAGAGGTAGAGTTGGAGGTGACAGTCTACATATGTGGTGGGAAAGAGGTAGAGTTGGAGGTGACAGTCTACATATGTGGTGGGAAAGAGGTAGAGTTGGAGATGACAGTCTAAATATGTGGTGGGAAAGAGGTAGAGTTGGAGGTGACAGTCTACATATGTGGTGGGAAAGAGGTAGAGTTGGAGATGACAGTCTAAATATGTGGTGGGAAAGAGGTAGAGTTGGAGGTGACAGTCTACATATGTGGTGGGAAAGAGGTAGAGTTGGAGGTGACAGTCTACATATGTGGTGGGAAAGAGGTAGAGTTGGAGGTGACAGTCTACATATGTGGTGGGAAAGAGGTAGAGTTGGAGGTGACAGTCTACATATGTGGTGGGAAAGAGGTAGAGTTGGAGGTGACAGTCTACATATGTGGTGGGAAAGAGGTAGAGTTGGTGGTGACAGTCTACATATGTGGTGGGAATGATGTAGAGTTGGAGGTAACAGTCTACATATGTGGTGGGAATGATGTACAGTTGGAGGTGACAATCTACATATGTGGTGGGTCTGATGTAGTGTTGGAGGTGACAGTCTACATATGTGGCAGGAATGATGTAGAGTTGAGGTGACAGTCTACATATGTGGTGGGAATGATGTAGAATTGAAGGGGACAGTCTACATATGTGGTGGGAATGATGTAGAGTTGGAGGTGACAGTCTACATATGTCTTGGGAATGATGCAGAGTTGCAGGTAACAGTCTACATATGTGGTGGGAATGATGTACAGTTGGAGGTGACAGTCTATATATGTGGTGGGAATGATGTAGAGTTGGAGGTGACAGTCTACATATGTGGTGGGAATGATGTACAGTTGGAGGTGACAGTCTATATATGTGGTGGGAATGATGTACAGTTAGAGGTGACAGTCTACATAGGTGGTGGGAATGATGTACAGTTGGAGGTGACAGTCTGCATATGTGGTGGGAATGATGTAGAGTCGGAGATGACAATCTACATATGTTGTGGGAATGATGTAGAGTTGGAGGTGACAGTCTACATATGTGGTGGGAATGATGTAGAGTTGGAGGTAACAGTCTACATATGTGGTGGGAATGATGTAGAGTTGGAGGTGACAAACTACATATGTGGTGGGAATGATGTAGAGTTGGAGGTGACAGTCTACAGATGTGGTGGGAAAGAGGTAGAGTTGGGGGATGACAGTCTACATATGTGGTGGGGATGATGTACTGTTGGAGGTGACAATCTACATATGTGGTGGGAATGATGTACTGTTGGAGGTGACACTCTACATATGTGGTGGGAATGATGTAGAGTTGGAGGTGACAGTCTACATATGTGGTGGGAATGATGTAGAGTTAGAGGTGACAGTCTACAAATTAAGTGGGAATGATGTAGGGTTGGAAGTAACAGTCTACATATGTGGTGGGAATGATGTACAGTTGGAGGTGACAGTCTACATATGTGGTGGGAATGATATAGAGTTGGAGGTGAGTCTACATATGTGGTGGGAATGATGTAGAGTTGGAGGTGATAGTCTACATATGTAGGTGGGAAAGAGGTAGAGTTGGAGGTGACAGTCTACATATGTGGTGGGAACGATGTAGAGTTAGAGGTGACAGTCTACATATGTGGTGGGAAAGAGGTAGAGTTGGAGGTGAGAGTCTACATATGTGGTGGGAAAGAGGTAGAGTTGGAGGTGATAGTCTACATATGTGGTGGGACTGATGTACAGTTGGAGATGACAGTCTACATATGTGGTGGGAATGATGTAGAGTTGGAGGTGACAGTCTACATATGTGGTGGGAATGATGTAGAGTTAGAGGTGACAGTCTACAAATTAAGTGGGAATGATGTAGGGTTGGAAGTAACAGTCTACATATGTGGTGGGAATGATGTACAGTTGGAGGTGACAGTCTATATATGTGGTGGGAATGATGTACAGTTGGAGGTGACAGTCTACATAGGTGGTGGGAATGATGTACAGTTGGAGGTGACAGTCTGCATATGTGGTGGGAATGATGTAGAGTCGGAGGTGACAATCTACATATGTTGTGGGAATGATGTAGAGTTGGAGGTAACAGTCTACATATGTGGTGGGTCTGATGTACAGTTGGAGGTGACAGTCTACATATGTGGTGGGAATGGTGTAGAGTTGGAGGTGACAGTCTACATATGTGGCAGGAATGATGTAGAGTTGAAGGTGACAGTTTACATATGTGGTGGGAATGATGTAGAGTTGAAGGGGACAGTCTACATATGTGGTGGGAATGATGTAGAGTTGGAGGTGACAGTCTACATATGTGGTGGGAATGATGTACTGTTGGAGGTGACACTCTACATATGTGGTGGGAATGATGTAGAGTTGGAGGTGACAGTCTACATATGTGGTGGGAATGATGTAGAGTTAGAGGTGACAGTCTACAAATTAAGTGGGAATGATGTAGGGTTGGAAGTAACAGTCTACATATGTGGTGGGAATGATGTACAGTTGGATGTGACAGTCTACATATGAGGTGCGAATGATGTACAGTTGGAGGTGACAGTCTACATATGTAGTGGGAATGATGTACAGTTGGAGGTGACAGTCTACATATGTGGTGGGAATGATGTAGAGTTGGAGGTGACAATCTACATATGTGGTGGGAATTATGTAGAGTTGGAGGTGACAATCTACATATGTGGTGGGAATTATGTAGAGTTGGAGGTGACAGTCTACATATGTGGTGGGAATGGTGTAGAGTTGGAGGTGACAATCTACATATGTGGTGGGAAGGATGTAGAGTTGGAGGTGACAGTCTACATATGTGGTGGGAAAGAGGTACAGTTGGAGGTGACAGTCTACATATGTGGTGGGAATGATGTAAAGTTGGAGGTGACAGTCTACATATGTGGTGGGAATGATGTACAGTTGGAGGTGACAGTCTATATATGTGGTGGGAATGATGTACAGTTGGAGGTGACAGTCTACATAGGTGGTGGGAATGATGTACAGTTGGAGGTGACAGTCTGCATATGTGGTGGGAATGATGTAGAGTCGGAGGTGAAAGTCTACATATGTTGTGGGAATGATGTAGAGTTGGGGGTGACAGTCTACGTTTGTGGTGTGAATGATGTAGAGTTGGAGGTAACAGTCTACATATGTGGTGGGTCTGATGTACAGTTGGAGGTGACAGTCTACATATGTGGTGGGAATGGTGTAGAGTTGGAGGTGACAGTCTACATATGTGGCAGGAATGATGTAGAGTTGGAAGTGACAGTTTACATATGTGGTGGGAATGATGTAGAGTTGAAGGGGACAGTCTACATATGTGGTGGGAATGATGTAGAGTTGGAGGTGACAGTCTACATATGTGGTGGGAATGATGTATTGTTGGAGGTGACACTCTACATATGTGGTGGGAATGATGTAGAGTTGGAGGTGACAGTCTACATATGTGGTGGGAATGATGTAGAGTTGGAGGTAACAGTCTACATATGTGGTGGGTCTGATGTACAGTTGGAGGTGACAGTCTACATATGTGGTGGGAATGGTGTAGAGTTTGAGGTGACAGTCTACATATGTGGCAGGAATGATGTAGAGTTGGAGGTGACAGTTTACATATGTGGTGGGAATGATGTAGAGTTGAAGGCGACAGTCTACATATGTGGTGGGAATGATGTAGAGTTGGAGGTGACAGTCTACATATGTGGTGGGAATGATGTAGAGTTGGTGGTGACGGTCTACATATGTGGTGGGAATTGGTAGAGTTGGAGGTGACAGTCTACATATGTGGTGGGAACGATGTAGATTTGGAGGTGACAGTCTACATATGTGGTGAGAAAGAGGTAGAGTTGGAGGTGACAATCTACATATGTGGTGGGAATGGTGTAGAGTTGGAGGTGACAGTCTACATATGTGGCAGGAATGATGTAGAGTTGGAGGTGACAGTTTACATATGTGGTGGGAATGATGTAGAGTTGAAGGGGACAGTCTACATATGTGGTGGGAATGATGTAGAGTTGGTGGTGACAGTCTACATATGTGGTGGGAAAGAGGTAGAGTTGGTGGTGACAGTCTACATATGTGGTGGGAATGATGTAGAGTTGGAGGTAACAGTCTACATATGTGGTGGGAAAGAGGTAGTGTTGGAGGTGACAGTCTACATATGTGGTGGGAATGATGTAGAGTTGGGTGTGACAATCTACATACGTGGTGGGAAAGAGGTAGAGTTGGAGGTGACAGTCTACATATGTGGTGAGAAAGAGGTAGAGTTGGAGGTGACAGTCTACATATGTGGTGGGAATGATGTAGAGTTGGAGGTGACAGTCTACATATGTGGTGGGAATTATGTAGAGTTGGAGGTGACAGTCTACATATGTGGTGGGAATGATGTATAGTTGGAGGTGACAGTCTACATATGTGGTGGGAATGATGTAGAGTTGGAGGTGACAATCTACATATGTGGTGGGAAGGATGTAGAGTTGGAGGTGACAGTCTACATATGTGGTGGGAAAGAGGTAGAGTTGGAGGTAACAGTCTACATATGTGGTGGGAATGATGTAGAGTTGAAGGTGACAGTCTACATATGTGGTGGGAATGATGTAGAGTTGGAGGTAACAGTCTACATATGTGGTGGGAATGATGTACAGTTGGAGGTGACAATCTACATATGTGGTGGGTCTGATGTAGTGTTGGAGGTGACAGTCTACATATGTGGCAGGAATGATGTAGAGTTGAGGTGACAGTCTACATATGTGGTGGGAATGATGTAGAATTGAAGGGGACAGTCTACATATGTGGTGGGAATGATGTAGAGTTGGAGGTGACAGTCTACATATGTCTTGGGAATGATGCAGAGTTGCAGGTAACAGTCTACATATGTGGTGGGAATGATATACAGTTGGAGGTGACAGTCTATATATGTCGTGGGAATGATGTAGAGTTGGAGGTAACAGTCTACATATGTGGTGGGAATGATGTACAGTTGGAGGTGACAGTCTATATATGTGGTGGGAATGATGTAGAGTTGGAGGTGACAGTCTACATATGTGGTGGGAATGATGTACAGTTGGAGGTGACAGTCTATATATGTGGTGGGAATGATGTACAGTTGGAGGTGACAGTCTACATAGGTGGTGGGAATGATGTACAGTTGGAGGTGACAGTCTGCATATGTGGTGGGAATGATGTAGAGTCGGAGGTGACAATCTACATATGTTGTGGGAATGATGTAGAGTTGGAGGTGACAGTCTACATATGTGGTGGGAATGATGTAGAGTTGGAGGTAACAGTCTACATATGTGGTGGGAATGATGTAGAGTTGGAGGTGACAAACTACATATGTGGTGGGAATGATGTAGAGTTGGAGGTGACAGTCTACAGATGTGGTGGGAAAGAGGTAGAGTTGGGGGATGACAGTCTACATATGTGGTGGGAATGATGTACTGTTGGAGGTGACAATCTACATATGTGGTGGGAATGATATAGAGTTGGAGGTGACAGTCTACATATGTGGTGGGAATGATGTAGAGTTAGAGGTGACAGTCTACAAATTAAGTGGGAATGATGTAGGGTTGGAAGTAACAGTCTACATATGTGGTGGGAATGATATAGAGTTGGAGGTGAGTCTACATATGTGGTGGGAATGATGTAGAGTTGGAGGTGATAGTCTACATATGTAGGTGGGAAAGAGGTAGAGTTGGAGGTGACAGTCTACATATGTGGTGGGAACGATGTAGAGTTGGAGGTGACAGTCTACATATGTGGTGGGAAAGAGGTAGAGTTGGAGGTGAGAGTCTACATATGTGGTGGGAAAGAGGTAGAGTTGGAGGTGATAGTCTACATATGTGGTGGGACTGATGTACAGTTGGAGATGACAGTCTACATATGTGGTGGGAATGATGTACAGTTGGAGGTGACAATCTACATATGTGGTGGGCATGATGTAGAGTTGGAGGTGACAAACTACATATGTGGTGGGAATGATGTAGAGTTGGAGGTGACAGTCTACATATGTGGTGGGAAAGAGGTAGAGTTGGGGGATGACAGTCTACATATGTGGTGGGAATGATGTACTGTTGGAGGTGACACTCTACATATGTGGTGGGAATGATGTAGAGTTGGAGGTGACAGTCTACATATGTGGTGGGAATGATGTAGAGTTAGAGGTGACAGTCTACAAATTAAGTGGGAATGATGTAGGGTTGGAAGTAACAGTCTACATATGTGGTGGGAATGATGTACAGTTGGAGGTGACAGTCTATATATGTGGTGGGAATGATGTGCAGTTGGAGGTGACAGTCTACATAGGTGGTGGGAATGATGTACAGTTGGAGGTGACAGTCTGCATATGTGGTGGGAATGATGTAGAGTCGGAGGTGACAATCTACATATGTTGTGGGAATGATGTAGAGTTGGAGGTAACAGTCTACATATGTGGTGGGTCTGATGTACAGTTGGAGGTGACAGTCTACATATGTGGTGGGAATGGTGTAGAGTTGGAGGTGACAGTCTACATATGTGGCAGGAATGATGTAGAGTTGGAGGTGACAGTCTACATATGTGGTGGGAATGATGTAGAGTTAGAGGTGACAGTCTACAAATTAAGTGGGAATGATGTAGGGTTGGAAGTAACAGTCTACATATGTGGTGGGCATGATGTACAGTTGGATGTGACAGTCTACATATGAGGTGGGAATGATGTACAGTTGGAGGTGACAGTCTACATATGTAGTGGGAATGATGTACAGTTGGAGGTGACAGTCTACATATGTGGTGGGAATGGTGTAGAGTTGGAGGTGACAGTCTACATATGTGGCAGGAATGATGTAGAGTTGGAAGTGACAGTTTACATATGTGGTGGGAATGATGTAGAGTTGGAGGTGACAGTCTACATATGTGGTGGGAAAGAGGTAGAGTTGGAGGTGACAGTCTACATATGTGGTGGGAAAGAGGTAGAGTTGGAGGTGACAGTCTACATATGTGGTGGGAAAGAGGTAGAGTTGGAGGTGACAGTCTACATATGTGGTGGGAAAGAGGTAGAGTTGGAGATGACAGTCTAAATATGTGGTGGGAAAGAGGTAGAGTTGGAGGTGACAGTCTACATATGTGGTGGGAAAGAGGTAGAGTTGGAGGTGACAGTCTAAATATGTGGTGGGAAAGAGGTAGAGTTGGAGGTGACAGTCTACATATGTGGTGGGAAAGAGGTAGAGTTGGAGGTGACAGTCTACATATGTGGTGGGAAAGAGGTAGAGTTGGAGATGACAGTCTAAATATGTGGTGGGAAAGAGGTAGAGTTGGAAATGACAGTCTACATATGTGGTGGGAAAGAGGTAGAGTTGGAGATGACAGTCTAAATATGTGGTGGGAAAGAGGTAGAGTTGGAGGTGACAGTCTACATATGTGGTGGGAAAGAGGTAGAGTTGGAGGTGACAGTCTACATATGTGGTGGGAAAGAGGTAGAGTTGGAGGTGACAGTCTACATATGTGGTGGGAAAGAGGTAGAGTTGGAGGTGACAGTCTACATATGTGGTGGGAAAGAGGTAGAGTTGGAGATGACAGTCTAAATATGTGGTGGGAAAGAGGTAGAGTTGGAGGTGACAGTCTACATATGTGGTGGGAAAGAGGTAGAGTTGGAGATGACAGTCTAAATATGTGGTGGGAAAGAGGTAGAGTTGGAGGTGACAGTCTACATATGTGGTGGGAAAGAGGTAGAGTTGGAGGTGACAGTCTACATATGTGGTGGGAAAGAGGTAGAGTTGGAGGTGACAGTCTACATATGTGGTGGGAAAGAGGTAGAGTTGGAGGTGACAGTCTACATATGTGGTGGGAAAGAGGTAGAGTTGGAGGTGACAGTCTACATATGTGGTGGGAAAGAGGTAGAGTTGGTGGTGACAGTCTACATATGTGGTGGGAATGATGTAGAGTTGGAGGTAACAGTCTACATATGTGGTGGGAATGATGTACAGTTGGAGGTGACAATCTACATATGTGGTGGGTCTGATGTAGTGTTGGAGGTGACAGTCTACATATGTGGCAGGAATGATGTAGAGTTGAGGTGACAGTCTACATATGTGGTGGGAATGATGTAGAATTGAAGGGGACAGTCTACATATGTGGTGGGAATGATGTAGAGTTGGAGGTGACAGTCTACATATGTCTTGGGAATGATGCAGAGTTGCAGGTAACAGTCTACATATGTGGTGGGAATGATGTACAGTTGGAGGTGACAGTCTATATATGTCGTGGGAATGATGTAGAGTTGGAGGTAACAGTCTACATATGTGGGGGGAATGATGTACAGTTGGAGGTGACAGTCTATATATGTGGTGGGAATGATGTAGAGTTGGAGGTGACAGTCTACATATGTGGTGGGAATGATGTACAGTTGGAGGTGACAGTCTATATATGTGGTGGGAATGATGTACAGTTAGAGGTGACAGTCTACATAGGTGGTGGGAATGATGTACAGTTGGAGGTGACAGTCTGCATATGTGGTGGGAATGATGTAGAGTCGGAGATGACAATCTACATATGTTGTGGGAATGATGTAGAGTTGGAGGTGACAGTCTACATATGTGGTGGGAATGATGTAGAGTTGGAGGTAACAGTCTACATATGTGGTGGGAATGATGTAGAGTTGGAGGTGACAAACTACATATGTGGTGGGAATGATGTAGAGTTGGAGGTGACAGTCTACAGATGTGGTGGGAAAGAGGTAGAGTTGGGGGATGACAGTCTACATATGTGGTGGGAATGATGTACTGTTGGAGGTGACAATCTACATATGTGGTGGGAATGATGTACTGTTGGAGGTGACACTCTACATATGTGGTGGGAATGATGTAGAGTTGGAGGTGACAGTCTACATATGTGGTGGGAATGATGTAGAGTTAGAGGTGACAGTCTACAAATTAAGTGGGAATGATGTAGGGTTGGAAGTAACAGTCTACATATGTGGTGGGAATGATGTACAGTTGGAGGTGACAGTCTACATATGTGGTGGGAATGATATAGAGTTGGAGGTGAGTCTACATATGTGGTGGGAATGATGTAGAGTTGGAGGTGATAGTCTACATATGTAGGTGGGAAAGAGGTAGAGTTGGAGGTGACAGTCTACATATGTGGTGGGAACGATGTAGAGTTAGAGGTGACAGTCTACATATGTGGTGGGAAAGAGGTAGAGTTGGAGGTGAGAGTCTACATATGTGGTGGGAAAGAGGTAGAGTTGGAGGTGATAGTCTACATATGTGGTGGGACTGATGTACAGTTGGAGATGACAGTCTACATATGTGGTGGGAATGATGTAGAGTTGGAGGTGACAGTCTACATATGTGGTGGGAATGATGTAGAGTTAGAGGTGACAGTCTACAAATTAAGTGGGAATGATGTAGGGTTGGAAGTAACAGTCTACATATGTGGTGGGAATGATGTACAGTTGGAGGTGACAGTCTATATATGTGGTGGGAATGATGTACAGTTGGAGGTGACAGTCTACATAGGTGGTGGGAATGATGTACAGTTGGAGGTGACAGTCTGCATATGTGGTGGGAATGATGTAGAGTCGGAGGTGACAATCTACATATGTTGTGGGAATGATGTAGAGTTGGAGGTAACAGTCTACATATGTGGTGGGTCTGATGTACAGTTGGAGGTGACAGTCTACATATGTGGTGGGAATGGTGTAGAGTTGGAGGTGACAGTCTACATATGTGGCAGGAATGATGTAGAGTTGAAGGTGACAGTTTACATATGTGGTGGGAATGATGTAGAGTTGAAGGGGACAGTCTACATATGTGGTGGGAATGATGTAGAGTTGGAGGTGACAGTCTACATATGTGGTGGGAATGATGTACTGTTGGAGGTGACACTCTACATATGTGGTGGGAATGATGTAGAGTTGGAGGTGACAGTCTACATATGTGGTGGGAATGATGTAGAGTTAGAGGTGACAGTCTACAAATTAAGTGGGAATGATGTAGGGTTGGAAGTAACAGTCTACATATGTGGTGGGAATGATGTACAGTTGGATGTGACAGTCTACATATGAGGTGCGAATGATGTACAGTTGGAGGTGACAGTCTACATATGTAGTGGGAATGATGTACAGTTGGAGGTGACAGTCTACATATGTGGTGGGAATGATGTAGAGTTGGAGGTGACAATCTACATATGTGGTGGGAATTATGTAGAGTTGGAGGTGACAATCTACATATGTGGTGGGAATTATGTAGAGTTGGAGGTGACAGTCTACATATGTGGTGGGAATGGTGTAGAGTTGGAGGTGACAATCTACATATGTGGTGGGAAGGATGTAGAGTTGGAGGTGACAGTCTACATATGTGGTGGGAAAGAGGTACAGTTGGAGGTGACAGTCTACATATGTGGTGGGAATGATGTAAAGTTGGAGGTGACAGTCTACATATGTGGTGGGAATGATGTACAGTTGGAGGTGACAGTCTATATATGTGGTGGGAATGATGTACAGTTGGAGGTGACAGTCTACATAGGTGGTGGGAATGATGTACAGTTGGAGGTGACAGTCTGCATATGTGGTGGGAATGATGTAGAGTCGGAGGTGAAAGTCTACATATGTTGTGGGAATGATGTAGAGTTGGGGGTGACAGTCTACGTTTGTGGTGTGAATGATGTAGAGTTGGAGGTAACAGTCTACATATGTGGTGGGTCTGATGTACAGTTGGAGGTGACAGTCTACATATGTGGTGGGAATGGTGTAGAGTTGGAGGTGACAGTCTACATATGTGGCAGGAATGATGTAGAGTTGGAAGTGACAGTTTACATATGTGGTGGGAATGATGTAGAGTTGAAGGGGACAGTCTACATATGTGGTGGGAATGATGTAGAGTTGGAGGTGACAGTCTACATATGTGGTGGGAATGATGTATTGTTGGAGGTGACACTCTACATATGTGGTGGGAATGATGTAGAGTTGGAGGTGACAGTCTACATATGTGGTGGGAATGATGTAGAGTTGGAGGTAACAGTCTACATATGTGGTGGGTCTGATGTACAGTTGGAGGTGACAGTCTACATATGTGGTGGGAATGGTGTAGAGTTGGAGGTGACAGTCTACATATGTGGCAGGAATGATGTAGAGTTGGAGGTGACAGTTTACATATGTGGTGGGAATGATGTAGAGTTGAAGGCGACAGTCTACATATGTGGTGGGAATGATGTAGAGTTGGAGGTGACAGTCTACATATGTGGTGGGAATGATGTAGAGTTGGTGGTGACGGTCTACATATGTGGTGGGAATTGGTAGAGTTGGAGGTGACAGTCTACATATGTGGTGGGAACGATGTAGATTTGGAGGTGACAGTCTACATATGTGGTGAGAAAGAGGTAGAGTTGGAGGTGACAATCTACATATGTGGTGGGAATGGTGTAGAGTTGGAGGTGACAGTCTACATATGTGGCAGGAATGATGTAGAGTTGGAGGTGACAGTTTACATATGTGGTGGGAATGATGTAGAGTTGAAGGGGACAGTCTACATATGTGGTGGGAATGATGTAGAGTTGGTGGTGACAGTCTACATATGTGGTGGGAAAGAGGTAGAGTTGGTGGTGACAGTCTACATATGTGGTGGGAATGATGTAGAGTTGGAGGTAACAGTCTACATATGTGGTGGGAAAGAGGTAGTGTTGGAGGTGACAGTCTACATATGTGGTGGGAATGATGTAGAGTTGGGTGTGACAATCTACATATGTGGTGGGAAAGAGGTAGAGTTGGAGGTGACAGTCTACATATGTGGTGAGAAAGAGGTAGAGTTGGAGGTGACAGTCTACATATGTGGTGGGAATGATGTAGAGTTGGAGGTGACAGTCTACATATGTGGTGGGAATTATGTAGAGTTGGAGGTGACAGTCTACATATGTGGTGGGAATGATGTATAGTTGGAGGTGACAGTCTACATATGTGGTGGGAATGATGTAGAGTTGGAGGTGACAATCTACATATGTGGTGGGAAGGATGTAGAGTTGGAGGTGACAGTCTACATATGTGGTGGGAAAGAGGTAGAGTTGGAGGTAACAGTCTACATATGTGGTGGGAATGATGTAGAGTTGAAGGTGACAGTCTACATATGTGGTGGGAATGATGTAGAGTTGGAGGTAACAGTCTACATATGTGGTGGGAATGATGTACAGTTGGAGGTGACAATCTACATATGTGGTGGGTCTGATGTAGTGTTGGAGGTGACAGTCTACATATGTGGCAGGAATGATGTAGAGTTGAGGTGACAGTCTACATATGTGGTGGGAATGATGTAGAATTGAAGGGGACAGTCTACATATGTGGTGGGAATGATGTAGAGTTGGAGGTGACAGTCTACATATGTCTTGGGAATGATGCAGAGTTGCAGGTAACAGTCTACATATGTGGTGGGAATGATATACAGTTGGAGGTGACAGTCTATATATGTCGTGGGAATGATGTAGAGTTGGAGGTAACAGTCTACATATGTGGTGGGAATGATGTACAGTTGGAGGTGACAGTCTATATATGTGGTGGGAATGATGTAGAGTTGGAGGTGACAGTCTACATATGTGGTGGGAATGATGTACAGTTGGAGGTGACAGTCTATATATGTGGTGGGAATGATGTACAGTTGGAGGTGACAGTCTACATAGGTGGTGGGAATGATGTACAGTTGGAGGTGACAGTCTGCATATGTGGTGGGAATGATGTAGAGTCGGAGGTGACAATCTACATATGTTGTGGGAATGATGTAGAGTTGGAGGTGACAGTCTACATATGTGGTGGGAATGATGTAGAGTTGGAGGTAACAGTCTACATATGTGGTGGGAATGATGTAGAGTTGGAGGTGACAAACTACATATGTGGTGGGAATGATGTAGAGTTGGAGGTGACAGTCTACAGATGTGGTGGGAAAGAGGTAGAGTTGGGGGATGACAGTCTACATATGTGGTGGGAATGATGTACTGTTGGAGGTGACAATCTACATATGTGGTGGGAATGATATAGAGTTGGAGGTGACAGTCTACATATGTGGTGGGAATGATGTAGAGTTAGAGGTGACAGTCTACAAATTAAGTGGGAATGATGTAGGGTTGGAAGTAACAGTCTACATATGTGGTGGGAATGATATAGAGTTGGAGGTGAGTCTACATATGTGGTGGGAATGATGTAGAGTTGGAGGTGATAGTCTACATATGTAGGTGGGAAAGAGGTAGAGTTGGAGGTGACAGTCTACATATGTGGTGGGAACGATGTAGAGTTGGAGGTGACAGTCTACATATGTGGTGGGAAAGAGGTAGAGTTGGAGGTGAGAGTCTACATATGTGGTGGGAAAGAGGTAGAGTTGGAGGTGATAGTCTACATATGTGGTGGGACTGATGTACAGTTGGAGATGACAGTCTACATATGTGGTGGGAATGATGTACAGTTGGAGGTGACAATCTACATATGTGGTGGGCATGATGTAGAGTTGGAGGTGACAAACTACATATGTGGTGGGAATGATGTAGAGTTGGAGGTGACAGTCTACATATGTGGTGGGAAAGAGGTAGAGTTGGGGGATGACAGTCTACATATGTGGTGGGAATGATGTACTGTTGGAGGTGACACTCTACATATGTGGTGGGAATGATGTAGAGTTGGAGGTGACAGTCTACATATGTGGTGGGAATGATGTAGAGTTAGAGGTGACAGTCTACAAATTAAGTGGGAATGATGTAGGGTTGGAAGTAACAGTCTACATATGTGGTGGGAATGATGTACAGTTGGAGGTGACAGTCTATATATGTGGTGGGAATGATGTGCAGTTGGAGGTGACAGTCTACATAGGTGGTGGGAATGATGTACAGTTGGAGGTGACAGTCTGCATATGTGGTGGGAATGATGTAGAGTCGGAGGTGACAATCTACATATGTTGTGGGAATGATGTAGAGTTGGAGGTAACAGTCTACATATGTGGTGGGTCTGATGTACAGTTGGAGGTGACAGTCTACATATGTGGTGGGAATGGTGTAGAGTTGGAGGTGACAGTCTACATATGTGGCAGGAATGATGTAGAGTTGGAGGTGACAGTCTACATATGTGGTGGGAATGATGTAGAGTTAGAGGTGACAGTCTACAAATTAAGTGGGAATGATGTAGGGTTGGAAGTAACAGTCTACATATGTGGTGGGCATGATGTACAGTTGGATGTGACAGTCTACATATGAGGTGGGAATGATGTACAGTTGGAGGTGACAGTCTACATATGTAGTGGGAATGATGTACAGTTGGAGGTGACAGTCTACATATGTGGTGGGAATGGTGTAGAGTTGGAGGTGACAGTCTACATATGTGGCAGGAATGATGTAGAGTTGGAAGTGACAGTTTACATATGTGGTGGGAATGATGTAGAGTTGGAGGTGACAGTCTACATATGTGGTGGGAAAGAGGTAGAGTTGGAGGTGACAGTCTACATATGTGGTGGGAAAGAGGTAGAGTTGGAGGTGACAGTCTACATATGTGGTGGGAAAGAGGTAGAGTTGGAGGTGACAGTCTACATATGTGGTGGGAAAGAGGTAGAGTTGGAGATGACAGTCTAAATATGTGGTGGGAAAGAGGTAGAGTTGGAGGTGACAGTCTACATATGTGGTGGGAAAGAGGTAGAGTTGGAGGTGACAGTCTAAATATGTGGTGGGAAAGAGGTAGAGTTGGAGGTGACAGTCTACATATGTGGTGGGAAAGAGGTAGAGTTGGAGGTGACAGTCTACATATGTGGTGGGAAAGAGGTAGAGTTGGAGATGACAGTCTAAATATGTGGTGGGAAAGAGGTAGAGTTGGAAATGACAGTCTACATATGTGGTGGGAAAGAGGTAGAGTTGGAGATGACAGTCTAAATATGTGGTGGGAAAGAGGTAGAGTTGGAGGTGACAGTCTACATATGTGGTGGGAAAGAGGTAGAGTTGGAGGTGACAGTCTACATATGTGGTGGGAAAGAGGTAGAGTTGGAGGTGACAGTCTACATATGTGGTGGGAAAGAGGTAGAGTTGGAGGTGACAGTCTACATATGTGGTGGGAAAGAGGTAGAGTTGGAGATGACAGTCTAAATATGTGGTGGGAAAGAGGTAGAGTTGGAGGTGACAGTCTACATATGTGGTGGGAAAGAGGTAGAGTTGGAGATGACAGTCTAAATATGTGGTGGGAAAGAGGTAGAGTTGGAGGTGACAGTCTACATATGTGGTGGGAAAGAGGTAGAGTTGGAGGTGACAGTCTACATATGTGGTGGGAAAGAGGTAGAGTTGGAGGTGACAGTCTACATATGTGGTGGGAAAGAGGTAGAGTTGGAGGTGACAGTCTACATATGTGGTGGGAAAGAGGTAGAGTTGGAGGTGACAGTCTACATATGTGGTGGGAAAGAGGTAGAGTTGGTGGTGACAGTCTACATATGTGGTGGGAATGATGTAGAGTTGGAGGTAACAGTCTACATATGTGGTGGGAATGATGTACAGTTGGAGGTGACAATCTACATATGTGGTGGGTCTGATGTAGTGTTGGAGGTGACAGTCTACATATGTGGCAGGAATGATGTAGAGTTGAGGTGACAGTCTACATATGTGGTGGGAATGATGTAGAATTGAAGGGGACAGTCTACATATGTGGTGGGAATGATGTAGAGTTGGAGGTGACAGTCTACATATGTCTTGGGAATGATGCAGAGTTGCAGGTAACAGTCTACATATGTGGTGGGAATGATGTACAGTTGGAGGTGACAGTCTATATATGTCGTGGGAATGATGTAGAGTTGGAGGTAACAGTCTACATATGTGGGGGGAATGATGTACAGTTGGAGGTGACAGTCTATATATGTGGTGGGAATGATGTAGAGTTGGAGGTGACAGTCTACATATGTGGTGGGAATGATGTACAGTTGGAGGTGACAGTCTATATATGTGGTGGGAATGATGTACAGTTAGAGGTGACAGTCTACATAGGTGGTGGGAATGATGTACAGTTGGAGGTGACAGTCTGCATATGTGGTGGGAATGATGTAGAGTCGGAGATGACAATCTACATATGTTGTGGGAATGATGTAGAGTTGGAGGTGACAGTCTACATATGTGGTGGGAATGATGTAGAGTTGGAGGTAACAGTCTACATATGTGGTGGGAATGATGTAGAGTTGGAGGTGACAAACTACATATGTGGTGGGAATGATGTAGAGTTGGAGGTGACAGTCTACAGATGTGGTGGGAAAGAGGTAGAGTTGGGGGATGACAGTCTACATATGTGGTGGGAATGATGTACTGTTGGAGGTGACAATCTACATATGTGGTGGGAATGATGTACTGTTGGAGGTGACACTCTACATATGTGGTGGGAATGATGTAGAGTTGGAGGTGACAGTCTACATATGTGGTGGGAATGATGTAGAGTTAGAGGTGACAGTCTACAAATTAAGTGGGAATGATGTAGGGTTGGAAGTAACAGTCTACATATGTGGTGGGAATGATGTACAGTTGGAGGTGACAGTCTACATATGTGGTGGGAATGATATAGAGTTGGAGGTGAGTCTACATATGTGGTGGGAATGATGTAGAGTTGGAGGTGATAGTCTACATATGTAGGTGGGAAAGAGGTAGAGTTGGAGGTGACAGTCTACATATGTGGTGGGAACGATGTAGAGTTAGAGGTGACAGTCTACATATGTGGTGGGAAAGAGGTAGAGTTGGAGGTGAGAGTCTACATATGTGGTGGGAAAGAGGTAGAGTTGGAGGTGATAGTCTACATATGTGGTGGGACTGATGTACAGTTGGAGATGACAGTCTACATATGTGGTGGGAATGATGTAGAGTTGGAGGTGACAGTCTACATATGTGGTGGGAATGATGTAGAGTTAGAGGTGACAGTCTACAAATTAAGTGGGAATGATGTAGGGTTGGAAGTAACAGTCTACATATGTGGTGGGAATGATGTACAGTTGGAGGTGACAGTCTATATATGTGGTGGGAATGATGTACAGTTGGAGGTGACAGTCTACATAGGTGGTGGGAATGATGTACAGTTGGAGGTGACAGTCTGCATATGTGGTGGGAATGATGTAGAGTCGGAGGTGACAATCTACATATGTTGTGGGAATGATGTAGAGTTGGAGGTAACAGTCTACATATGTGGTGGGTATGATGTACAGTTGGAGGTGACAGTCTACATATGTGGTGGGAATGGTGTAGAGTTGGAGGTGACAGTCTACATATGTGGCAGGAATGATGTAGAGTTGAAGGTGACAGTTTACATATGTGGTGGGAATGATGTAGAGTTCAAGGGGACAGTCTACATATGTGGTGGGAATGATGTAGAGTTGGAGGTGACAGTCTACATATGTGGTGGGAATGATGTACTGTTGGAGGTGACACTCTACATATGTGGTGGGAATGATGTAGAGTTGGAGGTGACAGTCTACATATGTGGTGGGAATGATGTAGAGTTAGAGGTGACAGTCTACAAATTAAGTGGGAATGATGTAGGGTTGGAAGTAACAGTCTACATATGTGGTGGGAATGATGTACAGTTGGATGTGACAGTCTACATATGAGGTGCGAATGATGTACAGTTGGAGGTGACAGTCTACATATGTAGTGGGAATGATGTACAGTTGGAGGTGACAGTCTACATATGTGGTGGGAATGATGTAGAGTTGGAGGTGACAATCTACATATGTGGTGGGAATTATGTAGAGTTGGAGGTGACAATCTACATATGTGGTGGGAATTATGTAGAGTTGGAGGTGACAGTCTACATATGTGGTGGGAATGGTGTAGAGTTGGAGGTGACAATCTACATATGTGGTGGGAAGGATGTAGAGTTGGAGGTGACAGTCTACATATGTGGTGGGAAAGAGGTACAGTTGGAGGTGACAGTCTACATATGTGGTGGGAATGATGTAAAGTTGGAGGTGACAGTCTACATATGTGGTGGGAATGATGTACAGTTGGAGGTGACAGTCTATATATGTGGTGGGAATGATGTACAGTTGGAGGTGACAGTCTACATAGGTGGTGGGAATGATGTACAGTTGGAGGTGACAGTCTGCATATGTGGCGGGAATGATGTAGAGTCGGAGGTGAAAGTCTACATATGTTGTGGGAATGATGTAGAGTTGGGGGTGACAGTCTACGTTTGTGGTGTGAATGATGTAGAGTTGGAGGTAACAGTCTACATATGTGGTGGGTCTGATGTACAGTTGGAGGTGACAGTCTACATATGTGGTGGGAATGGTGTAGAGTTGGAGGTGACAGTCTACATATGTGGCAGGAATGATGTAGAGTTGGAAGTGACAGTTTACATATGTGGTGGGAATGATGTAGAGTTGAAGGGGACAGTCTACATATGTGGTGGGAATGATGTAGAGTTGGAGGTGACAGTCTACATATGTGGTGGGAATGATGTATTGTTGGAGGTGACACTCTACATATGTGGTGGGAATGATGTAGAGTTGGAGGTGACAGTCTACATATGTGGTGGGAATGATGTAGAGTTGGAGGTAACAGTCTACATATGTGGTGGGTCTGATGTACAGTTGGAGGTGACAGTCTACATATGTGGTGGGAATGGTGTAGAGTTGGAGGTGACAGTCTACATATGTGGCAGGAATGATGTAGAGTTGGAGGTGACAGTTTACATATGTGGTGGGAATGATGTAGAGTTGAAGGCGACAGTCTACATATGTGGTGGGAATGATGTAGAGTTGGAGGTGACAGTCTACATATGTGGTGGGAATGATGTAGAGTTGGTGGTGACGGTCTACATATGTGGTGGGAATTGGTAGAGTTGGAGGTGACAGTCTACATATGTGGTGGGAACGATGTAGATTTGGAGGTGACAGTCTACATATGTGGTGAGAAAGAGGTAGAGTTGGAGGTGACAATCTACATATGTGGTGGGAATGGTGTAGAGTTGGAGGTGACAGTCTACATATGTGGCAGGAATGATGTAGAGTTGGAGGTGACAGTTTACATATGTGGTGGGAATGATGTAGAGTTGAAGGGGACAGTCTACATATGTGGTGGGAATGATGTAGAGTTGGTGGTGACAGTCTACATATGTGGTGGGAAAGAGGTAGAGTTGGTGGTGACAGTCTACATATGTGGTGGGAATGATGTAGAGTTGGAGGTAACAGTCTACATATGTGGTGGGAAAGAGGTAGTGTTGGAGGTGACAGTCTACATATGTGGTGGGAATGATGTAGAGTTGGGTGTGACAATCTACATATGTGGTGGGAAAGAGGTAGAGTTGGAGGTGACAGTCTACATATGTGGTGAGAAAGAGGTAGAGTTGGAGGTGACAGTCTACATATGTGGTGGGAATGATGTAGAGTTGGAGGTGACAGTCTACATATGTGGTGGGAATTATGTAGAGTTGGAGGTGACAGTCTACATATGTGGTGGGAATGATGTATAGTTGGAGGTGACAGTCTACATATGTGGTGGGAATGATGTAGAGTTGGAGGTGACAATCTACATATGTGGTGGGAAGGATGTAGAGTTGGAGGTGACAGTCTACATATGTGGTGGGAAAGAGGTAGAGTTGGAGGTAACAGTCTACATATGTGGTGGGAATGATGTAGAGTTGAAGGTGACAGTCTACATATGTGGTGGGAATGATGTAGAGTTGGAGGTAACAGTCTACATATGTGGTGGGAATGATGTACAGTTGGAGGTGACAATCTACATATGTGGTGGGTCTGATGTAGTGTTGGAGGTGACAGTCTACATATGTGGCAGGAATGATGTAGAGTTGAGGTGACAGTCTACATATGTGGTGGGAATGATGTAGAATTGAAGGGGACAGTCTACATATGTGGTGGGAATGATGTAGAGTTGGAGGTGACAGTCTACATATGTCTTGGGAATGATGCAGAGTTGCAGGTAACAGTCTACATATGTGGTGGGAATGATATACAGTTGGAGGTGACAGTCTATATATGTCGTGGGAATGATGTAGAGTTGGAGGTAACAGTCTACATATGTGGTGGGAATGATGTACAGTTGGAGGTGACAGTCTATATATGTGGTGGGAATGATGTAGAGTTGGAGGTGACAGTCTACATATGTGGTGGGAATGATGTACAGTTGGAGGTGACAGTCTATATATGTGGTGGGAATGATGTACAGTTGGAGGTGACAGTCTACATAGGTGGTGGGAATGATGTACAGTTGGAGGTGACAGTCTGCATATGTGGTGGGAATGATGTAGAGTCGGAGGTGACAATCTACATATGTTGTGGGAATGATGTAGAGTTGGAGGTGACAGTCTACATATGTGGTGGGAATGATGTAGAGTTGGAGGTAACAGTCTACATATGTGGTGGGAATGATGTAGAGTTGGAGGTGACAAACTACATATGTGGTGGGAATGATGTAGAGTTGGAGGTGACAGTCTACAGATGTGGTGGGAAAGAGGTAGAGTTGGGGGATGACAGTCTACATATGTGGTGGGAATGATGTACTGTTGGAGGTGACAATCTACATATGTGGTGGGAATGATATAGAGTTGGAGGTGACAGTCTACATATGTGGTGGGAATGATGTAGAGTTAGAGGTGACAGTCTACAAATTAAGTGGGAATGATGTAGGGTTGGAAGTAACAGTCTACATATGTGGTGGGAATGATATAGAGTTGGAGGTGAGTCTACATATGTGGTGGGAATGATGTAGAGTTGGAGGTGATAGTCTACATATGTAGGTGGGAAAGAGGTAGAGTTGGAGGTGACAGTCTACATATGTGGTGGGAACGATGTAGAGTTGGAGGTGACAGTCTACATATGTGGTGGGAAAGAGGTAGAGTTGGAGGTGAGAGTCTACATATGTGGTGGGAAAGAGGTAGAGTTGGAGGTGATAGTCTACATATGTGGTGGGACTGATGTACAGTTGGAGATGACAGTCTACATATGTGGTGGGAATGATGTACAGTTGGAGGTGACAATCTACATATGTGGTGGGCATGATGTAGAGTTGGAGGTGACAAACTACATATGTGGTGGGAATGATGTAGAGTTGGAGGTGACAGTCTACATATGTGGTGGGAAAGAGGTAGAGTTGGGGGATGACAGTCTACATATGTGGTGGGAATGATGTACTGTTGGAGGTGACACTCTACATATGTGGTGGGAATGATGTAGAGTTGGAGGTGACAGTCTACATATGTGGTGGGAATGATGTAGAGTTAGAGGTGACAGTCTACAAATTAAGTGGGAATGATGTAGGGTTGGAAGTAACAGTCTACATATGTGGTGGGAATGATGTACAGTTGGAGGTGACAGTCTATATATGTGGTGGGAATGATGTGCAGTTGGAGGTGACAGTCTACATAGGTGGTGGGAATGATGTACAGTTGGAGGTGACAGTCTGCATATGTGGTGGGAATGATGTAGAGTCGGAGGTGACAATCTACATATGTTGTGGGAATGATGTAGAGTTGGAGGTAACAATCTACATATGTGGTGGGTCTGATGTACAGTTGGAGGTGACAGTCTACATATGTGGTGGGAATGGTGTAGAGTTGGAGGTGACAGTCTACATATGTGGCAGGAATGATGTAGAGTTGGAGGTGACAGTCTACATATGTGGTGGGAATGATGTAGAGTTAGAGGTGACAGTCTACAAATTAAGTGGGAATGATGTAGGGTTGGAAGTAACAGTCTACATATGTGGTGGGCATGATGTACAGTTGGATGTGACAGTCTACATATGAGGTGGGAATGATGTACAGTTGGAGGTGACAGTCTACATATGTAGTGGGAATGATGTACAGTTGGAGGTGACAGTCTACATATGTGGTGGGAATGATGTAGAGTTGGAGGTGACAATCTACATATGTAGTGGGAATTATGTAGAGTTGGAGGTGACAATCTACATATGTGGTGGGAATTATGTAGAGTTGGAGGTGACAGTCTACATATGTGGTTGGAATGGTGTAGAGTTGGAGGTGACAATCTACATATGTGGTGGGAAGGATGTAGAGTTGGAGGTGACAGTCTACATATGTGGTGGGAAAGAGGTACAGTTGGAGGTGACAGTCTACATATGTGGTGGGAATGATGTAAAGTTGGAGGTGACAGTCTATATATGTGGTGGGAATGATGTACAGTTGGAGGTGACAGTCTATATATGTGGTGGGAATGATGTACAGTTGGAGGTGACAGTCTACATAGGTGGTGGGAATGATGTACAGTTGGAGGTGACAGTCTGCATATGTGGTGGGAATGATGTAGAGTCGGAGGTGAAAGTCTACATATGTTGTGGGAATGATGTAGAGTTGGGGGTGACAGTCTACGTTTGTGGTGGGAATGATGTAGAGTTGGAGGTAACAGTCTACATATGTGGTGGGTCTGAGGTACAGTTGGAGGTGACAGTCTACATATGTGGTGGGAATGGTGTAGAGTTGGAGGTGACAGTCTACATATGTGGCAGGAATGATGTAGAGTTGGAGGTGACAGTTTACATATGTGGTGGGAATGATGTAGAGTTGAAGGGGACAGTCTACATATGTGGTGGGAATGATGTATAGTTGGAGGTGACAGTCTACATATGTGGTGGGAATGATGTACTGTTGGAGGTGACACTCTACATATGTGGTGGGAATGATGTAGAGTTGGAGGTGACAGTCTACATATGTGGTGGGAATGATGTAGAGTTGGAGGTAACAGTCTACATATGTGGTGGGTCTGATGTACAGTTGGAGGTGACAGTCTACATATGTGGTGGGAATGGTGTAGAGTTGGAGGTGACAGTCTACATATGTGGCAGGAATGATGTAGAGTTGGAGGTGACAGTTTACATATGTGGTGGGAATGATGTAGAGTTGAAGGCGACAGTCTACATATGTGGTGGGAATGATGTAGAGTTGGAGGTGACAGTCTACATATGTGGTGGGAATGATGTAGAGTTGGTGGTGACGGTCTACATATGTGGTGGGAATTGGTAGAGTTGGAGGTGACAGTCTACATATGTGGTGGGAACGATATAGAGTTGGAGGTGACAGTCTACATATGTGGTGGGAATGATGTAGAGTTGGAGGTGACAGTCTACATATGTGGTGAGAAAGAGGTAGAGTTGGAGGTGACAATCTACATATGTGGTGGGAATGGTGTAGAGTTGGAGGTGACAGTCTACATATGTGGCAGGAATGATGTAGAGTTGGAGGTGACAGTTTACATATGTGGTGGGAATGATGTAGAGTTGAAGGGGACAGTCTACATATGTGGTGGGAATGATGTAGAGTTGGTGGTGACAGTCTACATATGTGGTGGGAAAGAGGTAGAGTTGGTGGTGACAGTCTACATATGTGGTGGGAATGATGTAGAGTTGGAGGTAACAGTCTACATATGTGGTGGGAAAGAGGTAGTGTTGGAGGTGACAGTCTACATATGTGGTGAGAAAGAGGTAGAGTTGGAGGTGACAGTCTACATATGTGGTGGGAATGATGTAGAGTTGGAGGTGACAGTCTACATATGTGGTGGGAATTATGTAGAGTTGGAGGTGACAGTCTACATATGTGGTGGGAATGATGTATAGTTGGAGGTGACAGTCTACATATGTGGTGGGAATGATGTAGAGTTGGAGGTGACAATCTACATATGTGGTGGGAAGGATGTAGAGTTGGAGGTGACAGTCTACATATGTGGTGGGAAAGAGGTAGAGTTGGAGGTAACAGTCTACATATGTGGTGGGAATGATGTAGAGTTGGAGGTGACAGTCTACATATGTGGTGGGAATGATGTACAGTTGGAGGTGACAGTCTACATATATAGTGGGAATGATGTACAGTTGGAGGTGACAGTCTACATACATAGGTGGTGGGAATGATGTACAGTTGGAGGTGACAATCTACATATGTGGTGGGTCTGATGTACAGTTGGAGGTGACAGTCTACATATGTGGTGGGAATGGTGTAGAGTTGGAGGTGACAGTCTACATATGTGGCAGGAATGATGTAGAGTTGAGGTGACGGTCTACATATGTGGTGGGAATGATGTAGAATTGAAGGGGACAGTCTACATATGTGTTGGGAATGATGTAGAGTTGGAGGTGACAGTCTACATATGTCTTGGGAATGATGCAGAGTTGCAGGTAACAGTCTACATATGTGGTGGGAATGATGTACAGTTGGAGGTGACAGTCTATATATGTGGTGGGAATGATGTAGAGTTGGAGGTGACAGTCTACATATGTGGTGGGTATGATGTAGATTTGGAGATGACAGTCTACATATGTGGTGGGAATGATGTAGAGTTGGATGTGACAGTCTACATATGTTGTGGGAATGATGTAGAGTTGGAGGTGACAGTCTACATATGTGGTGGGAATGATGTAGAGTTGGAGGTGAGTCTACATATGTGGTGGGAATGATGTAGAGTTGGAGGTGATAGTCTACATATGTAGGTGGGAAAGAGGTAGAGTTGGAGGTGACAGTCTACATATGTGGTGGGAATGATGTAGAGTTGGAGGTGACAGTCTACATATGTGGTGGGAAAGAGGTAGAGTTGGAGATGACAGTCTAAATATGTGGTGGGAAAGAGGTAGAGTTGGAGGTGACAGTCTACATATGTGGTGGGAAAGAGGTAGAGTTGGAGGTGACAGTCTACATATGTGGTGGGAAAGAGGTAGAGTTGGAGATGACAGTCTAAATATGTGGTGGGAAAGAGGTAGAGTTGGAGGTGACAGTCTACATATGTGGTGGGAAAGAGGTAGAGTTGTAGGTGACAGTCTACATATGTGGTGGGAAAGAGGTAGAGTTGGAGGTGACAGTGTACATATGTGGTGGGAATGATGTAGAGTTGGAAGTGACATTCTAAATATGTGGTGGGAATGATGTAGAGTTGGTGGTGACAGTCTAAATATGTTTGTGGGAATGATGTAGAGTTGGTGGTGACAGTCTAAATATGTGGTGGGAATGATGTAGAGTTGGTGGTGACAGTATACATATGTGGTGGGAAAGAGGTAGAGTTGGAGGTGACAGTCTACATATGTGGTGGGAATGATGTACAGTTGGAGGTGACAGTCTATATATGTGGTGGGAATGATGTACAGTTGGAGCTGACAGTCTACATATGTGGCAGGAATGATGTAGAGTTGGAGGTGACAGTTTACATATGTGGTGGGAATGATGTAGATTTGAAGGGGACAGTCTACATATGTGGTGGGAATGATGTAGAGTTGGAGCTGACAGTCTACATATGTGGTGGGAATGATGTAGAGTTGGAGGTAACAGTCTACATATGTGGTGGGTCTGATGTACAGTTGGAGGTGACAGTCTACATATGTGGTGGGAATGGTGTAGAGTTGGAGGTGACAGTCTACATATGTGGCAGGAATGATGTAGAGTTGGAGGTGACAGTTTACATATGTGGTGGGAATGATGTAGAGTTGAAGGCGACAGTCTACATATGTGGTGGGAATGATGTAGAGTTGGAGGTGACAGTCTACATATGTGGTGGGAATGATGTAGAGTTGGTGGTGACGGTCTACATATGTGGTGGGAATTGGTAGAGTTGGAGGTGACAGTCTACATATGTGGTGGGAACGATGTAGAGTTGGAGGTGACAGTCTACATATGTGGTGGGAATGATGTAGAGTTGGAGGTGCCAGTCTACATATGTGGTGAGAAAGAGGTAGAGTTGGAGGTGACAGTCTACATATGTGGTGGGAATGGTGTAGAGTTGGAGGTGACAGTCTACATATGTGGCAGGAATGATGTAGAGTTGGAGGTGACAGTTTACATATGTGGTGGGAATGATGTAGAGTTGAAGGGGACAGTCTACATATGTGGTGGGAATGATGTAGAGTTGGTGGTGACAGTCTACATATGTGGTGGGAAAGAGGTAGAGTTGGTGGTGACAGTCTACATATGTGGTGGGAATGATGTAGAGTTGGAGGTAACAGTCTACATATGTGGTGGGAAAGAGGTAGTGTTGGAGGTGACAGTCTACATATGTGGTGGGAATGATGTAGACTTGGGTGTGGCAATCTACATATGTGGTGGGAAAGAGGTAGAGTTGGAGGTGACAGTCTACATATGTGGTGAGAAAGAGGTAGAGTTGGAGGTGACAGTCTACATATGTGGTGGGAATGATGTAGAGTTGGAGGTGACAGTCTACATATGTGGTGGGAATTATGTAGAGTTGGAGGTGACAGTCTACATATGTGGTGGGAATGATGTAGAGTTGGTGGTGACAGTCTAAATATGTTTGTGGGAATGATGTAGAGTTGGTGGTGACAGTCTAAATATGTGGTGGGAATGATGTAGAGTTGGTGGTGACAGTCTACATATGTGGTGGGAAAGAGGTAGAGTTGGAGGTGACAGTCTACATATGTGGTGGGAATGATGTACAGTTGGAGGTGACAGTCTATATATGTGGTGGGAATGATGTACAGTTGGAGGTGACAGTCTACATATGTGGCAGGAATGATGTAGAGTTGGAGGTGACAGTTCACATATGTGGTGGGAATGATGTAGAGTTGAAGGGGACAGTCTACATATGTGGTGGGAATGATGTAGAGTTGGAGCTGACAGTCTACATATGCGGTGGGAATGATGTAGAGTTGGAGGTAACAGTCTACATATGTGGTGGGTCTGATGTACAGTTGGAGGTGACAGTCTACATATGTGGTGGGAATGGTGTAGAGTTGGAGGTGACAGTCTACATATGTGGCAGGAATGATGTAGAGTTGGAGGTGACAGTTTACATATGTGGTGGGAATGATGTAGAGTTGAAGGCGACAGTCTACATATGTGGTGGGAATGATGTAGAGTTGGAGGTGACAGTCTACATATGTGGTGGGAATGATGTAGAGTTGGTGGTGACGGTCTACATATGTGGTGGGAATTGGTAGAGTTGGAGGTGACAGTCTACATATGTGGTGGGAACGATGTAGAGTTGGAGGTGACAGTCTACATATGTGGTGGGAATGATGTAGAGTTGGAGGTGACAGTCTACATATGTGATGAGAAAGAGGTAGAGTTGGAGGTGACAGTCTACATATGTGGTGGGAATGGTGTAGAGTTGGAGGTGACAGTCTACATATGTGACAGGAATGATGTAGAGTTGGAGGTGACAGTTTACATATGTGGTGGGAATGATGTAGAGTTGAAGGGGACAGTCTACATATGTGGTGGGAATGATGTAGAGTTGGTGGTGACAGTCTACATATGTGGTGGGAAAGAGGTAGAGTTGGTGGTGACAGTCTACATATGTGGTGGGAATGATGTAGAGTTGGAGGTAACAGTCTACATATGTGGTGGGAAAGAGGTAGAGTTGGAGGTGACAGTCTACATATGTGGTGAGAATGATGTAGAGTTGGGTGTGACAATCTACATATGTGGTGGGAAAGAGGTAGAGTTGGAGGTGACAGTCTACATATGTGGTGAGAAAGAGGTAGAGTTGGAGGTGACAGTCTACATATGTGGTGGGAATGATGTAGAGTTGGAGGTGACAGTCTACATATGTGGTGGGAATTATGTAGAGTTGGAGGTGACAGTCTACATATGTGGTGGGAATGATGTATAGTTGGAGGTGACAGTCTACATATGTGGTGGGAATGATGTAGAGTTGGAGGTGACAATCTACATATGTGGTGGGAAGGATGTAGAGTTGGAGGTGACAGTCCACATATGTTGTGGGAAAGAGGTAGAGTTGGAGGTAACAGTCTACATATGTGGTGGGAATGATGTAGAGTTGGAGGTGACAGTCTACATATGTGGTGGGAATGATGTATAGTTGGAGGTGACAGTCTACATATGTGGTGGGAATGATGTAGAGTTGGAGGTGACGATCTACATATGTGGTGGGAAGGATGTAGAGTTGGAGGTGACAGTCTACATATGTTGTGGGAAAGAGGTAGAGTTGGAGGTAACAGTCTACATATGTGGTGGGAATGATGTAGAGTTGGAGGTGACAGTCTACATATGTGGTGGGAATGATGTACAGTTGGAGGTGACAGTCTACATACATAGGTGGTGGGAATGATGTACAGTTGGAGGTGACAATCTACATAAGTGGTGGGTCTGATGTACAGTTGGGGGTGACAGTCTACATATGTGGTGGGAATGGTGTAGAGTTGGAAATGACAGTCTACATATGTGGCAGGAATGATGTAGAGTTGAGGTGACGGTCTACATATGTGGTGGGAATGATGTAGAATTGAAGGGGACAGTCTACATATGTGTTGGGAATGATGTAGAGTTGGAGGTGACAGTCTACATATGTCTTGGGAATGATGCAGAGTTGCAGGTAACAGTCTACATATGTTGTGGGAATGATGTACAGTTGGAGGTGACAGTCTATATATGTGGTGGGAATGATGTAGAGTTGGAGGTGACAGTCTACATATGTGGTTGGTATGATGTAGATTTGGAGATGACAGTCTACATATGTGGTGGGAATGATGTAGAGTTGGATGTGACAGTCTACATATGTTGTGGGAATGATGTAGAGTTGGAGGTGACAGTCTACATATGTGGTGGGAATGATGTAGAGTTGGAGGTGAGTCTACATATGAGGTGGGAATAATGTAGAGTTGGAGGTGATAGTCTACATATGTAGGTGGGAAAGAGGTAGAGTTGGAGATGACAGTCTAAATATGTGGTGGGAAAGAGGTAGAGTTGGAGGTGACAGTCTACATATGTGGTGGGAAAGAGGTAGAATTGGAGGTGACAGTCTACATATGTGGTGGGAAAGAGGTAGAGTTGGAGATGACAGTCTAAATATGTGGTGGGAAAGAGGTAGAGTTGGAGGTGACAGTCTACATATGTGGTGGGAAAGAGGTAGAGTTGGAGGTGACAGTCTACATATGTGGTGGGAAAGAGGTAGAGTTGGAGGTGACAGTCTACATATGTGGTGGGAATGATGTAGAGTTGGAGGTGACATTCTAAATATGTGGTGGGAATGATGTAGAGTTGGTGGTGACAGTCTAAATATGTTTGTGGGAATGATGTAGAGTTGGTGGTGACAGTCTACATATGTGGTGGGAATGATGTAGAGTTGGTAGTGACAGTCTACATATGTGGTGGGAAAGAGGTAGAGTTGGTGGTGACAGTCTACATATGTGGTGGGAATGATGTAGAGTTGGAGGTAACAGTCTACATATGTGGTGGGAATGATGTACAGTTGGAGGTGACAATCTACATATGTGGTGGGTCTGATGTAGTGTTGGAGGTGACAGTCTACATATCTGGCAGGAATGATGTAGAGTTGAGGTGACAGTCTACATATGTGGTGGGAATGATGTAGAATTGAAGGGGACAGTCTACATATGTGGTGGGAATGATGTAGAGTTGGAGGTGACAGTCTACATATGTCTTGGGAATGATGCAGAGTTGCAGGTAACAGTCTACATATGTGGTGGGAATGATGTACAGTTGGAGGTGACAGTCTATATATGTGGTGGGAATGATGTAGTGTTGGAGGTGACAGTCTACATATGTGGTGGGAATGATGTAGATTTGGAGATGACAGTCTACATATGTGGTGGGAATGATGTAGAGTTGGATGTGACAGTCTACATATGTGGTGGGAATGATGTAGAGTTGGAGGTGACAGTCTACATATGTGGTGGGAATGATATAGAGTTGGAGGTGAGTCTACATATGTGGTGGGAATGATGTAGAGTTGGAGGTGATAGTCTACATATGTAGGTGGGAAAGAGGTAGAGTTGGAGGTGACAGTCTACATATGTGGTGGGAATGCTGTAGAGTTGGTGGTGACATTCTACATATGTGGTGGGAACGATGTAGAGTTGGAGGTGACAGTCTACATATGTGGTGGGAAAGAGGTAGAGTTGGAGGTGAGAGTCTACATATGTGGTGGGAAAGAGGTAGAGTTGGATGTGATAGTCTACATATGTGGTGGCACTGATGTACAGTTGGAGGTGACAGTCTACATATGTGGTGGGAATGATGTACAGTTGGAGGTGACAATCTACATATGTGGTGGGCATGATGTAGAGTTGGAGGTGACAAACTACATATGTGGTGGGAATGAAGTAGAGTTGGAGGTGACAGTCTACATATGTGGTGGGAAAGAGGTAGAGTTGGGGGATGACAGTCTACATATGTGGTGGGAATGATGTACTGTTGGAGGTGACACTCTACATATGTGGTGGGAATGAGGTAGAGTTGGAGGTGACAGTCTACATATGTGGTGGGAATGATGTAGAGTTGGAGGTGACAGTCTACAAATTAAGTGGGAATGATGTAGGGTTGGAAGTAACAGTCTACATATGTGGTGGGAATGATGTACAGTTGGAGGTGACAGTCTATATATGTGGTGGCAATGATGTACAGTTGGAGGTGACAGTCTACATAGGTGGTGGGAATGATGTACAGTTGGAGGTGACAGTCTGCATATGTGGTGGGAATGATGTAGAGTCGGAGGTGACAATCTACGTATGTGGTGGGTCTGATGTACAGTTGGAGGTGACAGTCTACATATGTGGTGGGAATGGTGTAGAGTTGGAGGTGACAGTCTACATATGTGGCAGGAATGATGTAGAGTTGGAGGTGACAGTTTACATATGTGGTGGGAATGATGTAGAGTTGAAGGGGTCAGTCTACATATGTGGTGGGAATGATGTAGAGTTGGAGGTGACAGTCTACATATGTGGTGGGAATGATGTACTGTTGGAGGTGACACTCTACATATGTGGTGGGAATGATGTAGAGTTGGAGGTGACAGTCTACATATGTGGTGGGAATGATGTAGAGTTAGAGGTGACAGTCTACAAATTAAGTGGGAATGATGTAGGGTTGGAAGTAACAGTCTACATATGTGGTGGGAATGATGTACAGTTGGAGGTGACAGTCTGCATATGTAGTGGGAATGATGTACAGTTGGAGGTGACAGTCTACATACGTGGTGGGAATGATGTAGAGTTGGAGGTGACAATCTACATATGTGGTGGGAATTATGTAGAGTTGGAGGTGACAATCTACATATGTGGTGGGAATTATGTAGAGTTGGAGGTGACAATCTACATATGTGGTGGGAATGATGTAGAGTTGGAGGTGACAAGCTACATATGTGGTGGGAAGGATGTAGAGTTGGAGGTGACAGTCTACATATGTGGTGGGAAAGAGGTACAGTTGGAGGTGACAGTCTACATATGTGGTGGGAATGATGTAGAGTTGGAGGTGACAGTCTACATATGTGGTGGGAATGATGTACAGTTGGAGGTGACAGTCTATATATGTGGTGGGAATGATGTACAGTTGGAGGTGACAGTCTGCATATGTGGTGGGAATGATGTAGAGTCGGAGGTGACAGTCTTCATATGTGATGGGAATGATGTACAGTTGGTGGTGACAGTCTACATATGTGGTGGGAATGATGTAGAGTTGGAGGTAACAGTCTACATATGTGTTGGGAATGATGTACAGTTGGAGGTGACAGTCTACATATGTGGTGGGAAAGAGGTACAGTTGGAGGTGACAGTCTACATATGTGGTGGGAATGATGTAGAGTTGGAGGTGACAGTCTACATATGATGGGGGAATGATGTACAGTTGGAGGTGACAGTCTATATATGTGGTGTGAATGATGTACAGTTGGAGGTGACAGTCTGCATATGTGGCGGGAATGATGTAGAGTCGGAGGTGACAGTCTTCATATGTGATGGGAATGATGTACAGTTGGTGGTGACAGTCTACATATGTGGTGGGAATGATGTAAAGTTGGATGTGACAGTCTACATATGTGGTGGGAATGATGTAGAGTTGGAGGTGACAATCTACATATGTGGTGGGAATTATGTAGAGTTGGAGGTGACAATCTACATATGTGGTGGGAATTATGTAGAGTTGGAGGTGACAATCTACATATGTGGTGGGAATGATGTAGAGTTGGAGGTGACAATCTACATATGTTGTGGGAATGATGTAGAGTTGGAGGTGACAGTCTACATATGTGGTGGGAATGATGTAGAGTTGGAGGTAACAGTCTACATATGTGGTGGGAATGATGTACAGTTGGAGGTGACAGTCTACATAGGTGGTGGGAATGATGTAGAGTTGGAGGTGACAGTCTACATATGTGGTGGGAATGATGTAGAGTTGGAGGTGACAATCTACATATGTGGTGGGAATTATGTAGAGTTGGAGGTGACAATCTACATATGTGGTGGGAATTATGTAGAGTTGGAGGTGACAATCTACATATGTGGTGGGAATGATGCAGAGTTGGAGGTGACAATCTACATATGTGGCAGGAATGATGTAGAGTTGGAAGTGACAGTTTACATATGTGGTGGGAATGATGTAGAGTTGAAGGGGACAGTCTACATATGTGGTGGGAATGATGTAGAGTTGGAGGTGACAGTCTACATATGTGGTGGGAATGATGTATTGTTGGAGGTGACACTCTACATATGTGGTGGGAATGATGTAGAGTTGGAGGTGACAGTCTACATATGTGGTGGGAATGATGTAGAGTTGGAGGTAACAGTCTACATATGTGGTGGGTCTGATGTACAGTTGGAGGTGACAGTCTACATATGTGGTGGGAATGGTGTAGAGTTGGAGGTGACAGTCTACATATGTGGCAGGAATGATGTAGAGTTGGAGGTGACAGTTTACATATGTGGTGGGAATGATGTAGAGTTGAAGGCGACAGTCTACATATGTGGTGGGAATGATGTAGAGTTGGAGGTGACAGTCTACATATGTGGTGGGAATGATGTAGAGTTGGTGGTGACGGTCTACATATGTGGTGGGAATTGGTAGAGTTGGAGGTGACAGTCTACATATGTGGTGGGAACGATGTAGATTTGGAGGTGACAGTCTACATATGTGGTGAGAAAGAGGTAGAGTTGGAGGTGACAATCTACATATGTGGTGGGAATGGTGTAGAGTTGGAGGTGACAGTCTACATATGTGGCAGGAATGATGTAGAGTTGGAGGTGACAGTTTACATATGTGGTGGGAATGATGTAGAGTTGAAGGGGACAGTCTACATATGTGGTGGGAATGATGTAGAGTTGGTGGTGACAGTCTACATATGTGGTGGGAAAGAGGTAGAGTTGGTGGTGACAGTCTACATATGTGGTGGGAATGATGTAGAGTTGGAGGTAACAGTCTACATATGTGGTGGGAAAGAGGTAGTGTTGGAGGTGACAGTCTACATATGTGGTGGGAATGATGTAGAGTTGGGTGTGACAATCTACATATGTGGTGGGAAAGAGGTAGAGTTGGAGGTGACAGTCTACATATGTGGTGAGAAAGAGGTAGAGTTGGAGGTGACAGTCTACATATGTGGTGGGAATGATGTAGAGTTGGAGGTGACAGTCTACATATGTGGTGGGAATTATGTAGAGTTGGAGGTGACAGTCTACATATGTGGTGGGAATGATGTATAGTTGGAGGTGACAGTCTACATATGTGGTGGGAATGATGTAGAGTTGGAGGTGACAATCTACATATGTGGTGGGAAGGATGTAGAGTTGGAGGTGACAGTCTACATATGTGGTGGGAAAGAGGTAGAGTTGGAGGTAACAGTCTACATATGTGGTGGGAATGATGTAGAGTTGAAGGTGACAGTCTACATATGTGGTGGGAATGATGTAGAGTTGGAGGTAACAGTCTACATATGTGGTGGGAATGATGTACAGTTGGAGGTGACAATCTACATATGTGGTGGGTCTGATGTAGTGTTGGAGGTGACAGTCTACATATGTGGCAGGAATGATGTAGAGTTGAGGTGACAGTCTACATATGTGGTGGGAATGATGTAGAATTGAAGGGGACAGTCTACATATGTGGTGGGAATGATGTAGAGTTGGAGGTGACAGTCTACATATGTCTTGGGAATGATGCAGAGTTGCAGGTAACAGTCTACATATGTGGTGGGAATGATATACAGTTGGAGGTGACAGTCTATATATGTCGTGGGAATGATGTAGAGTTGGAGGTAACAGTCTACATATGTGGTGGGAATGATGTACAGTTGGAGGTGACAGTCTATATATGTGGTGGGAATGATGTAGAGTTGGAGGTGACAGTCTACATATGTGGTGGGAATGATGTACAGTTGGAGGTGACAGTCTATATATGTGGTGGGAATGATGTACAGTTGGAGGTGACAGTCTACATAGGTGGTGGGAATGATGTACAGTTGGAGGTGACAGTCTGCATATGTGGTGGGAATGATGTAGAGTCGGAGGTGACAATCTACATATGTTGTGGGAATGATGTAGAGTTGGAGGTGACAGTCTACATATGTGGTGGGAATGATGTAGAGTTGGAGGTAACAGTCTACATATGTGGTGGGAATGATGTAGAGTTGGAGGTGACAAACTACATATGTGGTGGGAATGATGTAGAGTTGGAGGTGACAGTCTACAGATGTGGTGGGAAAGAGGTAGAGTTGGGGGATGACAGTCTACATATGTGGTGGGAATGATGTACTGTTGGAGGTGACAATCTACATATGTGGTGGGAATGATATAGAGTTGGAGGTGACAGTCTACATATGTGGTGGGAATGATGTAGAGTTAGAGGTGACAGTCTACAAATTAAGTGGGAATGATGTAGGGTTGGAAGTAACAGTCTACATATGTGGTGGGAATGATATAGAGTTGGAGGTGAGTCTACATATGTGGTGGGAATGATGTAGAGTTGGAGGTGATAGTCTACATATGTAGGTGGGAAAGAGGTAGAGTTGGAGGTGACAGTCTACATATGTGGTGGGAACGATGTAGAGTTGGAGGTGACAGTCTACATATGTGGTGGGAAAGAGGTAGAGTTGGAGGTGAGAGTCTACATATGTGGTGGGAAAGAGGTAGAGTTGGAGGTGATAGTCTACATATGTGGTGGGACTGATGTACAGTTGGAGATGACAGTCTACATATGTGGTGGGAATGATGTACAGTTGGAGGTGACAATCTACATATGTGGTGGGCATGATGTAGAGTTGGAGGTGACAAACTACATATGTGGTGGGAATGATGTAGAGTTGGAGGTGACAGTCTACATATGTGGTGGGAAAGAGGTAGAGTTGGGGGATGACAGTCTACATATGTGGTGGGAATGATGTACTGTTGGAGGTGACACTCTACATATGTGGTGGGAATGATGTAGAGTTGGAGGTGACAGTCTACATATGTGGTGGGAATGATGTAGAGTTAGAGGTGACAGTCTACAAATTAAGTGGGAATGATGTAGGGTTGGAAGTAACAGTCTACATATGTGGTGGGAATGATGTACAGTTGGAGGTGACAGTCTATATATGTGGTGGGAATGATGTGCAGTTGGAGGTGACAGTCTACATAGGTGGTGGGAATGATGTACAGTTGGAGGTGACAGTCTGCATATGTGGTGGGAATGATGTAGAGTCGGAGGTGACAATCTACATATGTTGTGGGAATGATGTAGAGTTGGAGGTAACAGTCTACATATGTGGTGGGTCTGATGTACAGTTGGAGGTGACAGTCTACATATGTGGTGGGAATGGTGTAGAGTTGGAGGTGACAGTCTACATATGTGGCAGGAATGATGTAGAGTTGGAGGTGACAGTCTACATATGTGGTGGGAATGATGTAGAGTTAGAGGTGACAGTCTACAAATTAAGTGGGAATGATGTAGGGTTGGAAGTAACAGTCTACATATGTGGTGGGCATGATGTACAGTTGGATGTGACAGTCTACATATGAGGTGGGAATGATGTACAGTTGGAGGTGACAGTCTACATATGTAGTGGGAATGATGTACAGTTGGAGGTGACAGTCTACATATGTGGTGGGAATGGTGTAGAGTTGGAGGTGACAGTCTACATATGTGGCAGGAATGATGTAGAGTTGGAAGTGACAGTTTACATATGTGGTGGGAATGATGTAGAGTTGGAGGTGACAGTCTACATATGTGGTGGGAAAGAGGTAGAGTTGGAGGTGACAGTCTACATATGTGGTGGGAAAGAGGTAGAGTTGGAGGTGACAGTCTACATATGTGGTGGGAAAGAGGTAGAGTTGGAGGTGACAGTCTACATATGTGGTGGGAAAGAGGTAGAGTTGGAGATGACAGTCTAAATATGTGGTGGGAAAGAGGTAGAGTTGGAGGTGACAGTCTACATATGTGGTGGGAAAGAGGTAGAGTTGGAGGTGACAGTCTAAATATGTGGTGGGAAAGAGGTAGAGTTGGAGGTGACAGTCTACATATGTGGTGGGAAAGAGGTAGAGTTGGAGGTGACAGTCTACATATGTGGTGGGAAAGAGGTAGAGTTGGAGATGACAGTCTAAATATGTGGTGGGAAAGAGGTAGAGTTGGAAATGACAGTCTACATATGTGGTGGGAAAGAGGTAGAGTTGGAGATGACAGTCTAAATATGTGGTGGGAAAGAGGTAGAGTTGGAGGTGACAGTCTACATATGTGGTGGGAAAGAGGTAGAGTTGGAGGTGACAGTCTACATATGTGGTGGGAAAGAGGTAGAGTTGGAGGTGACAGTCTACATATGTGGTGGGAAAGAGGTAGAGTTGGAGGTGACAGTCTACATATGTGGTGGGAAAGAGGTAGAGTTGGAGATGACAGTCTAAATATGTGGTGGGAAAGAGGTAGAGTTGGAGGTGACAGTCTACATATGTGGTGGGAAAGAGGTAGAGTTGGAGATGACAGTCTAAATATGTGGTGGGAAAGAGGTAGAGTTGGAGGTGACAGTCTACATATGTGGTGGGAAAGAGGTAGAGTTGGAGGTGACAGTCTACATATGTGGTGGGAAAGAGGTAGAGTTGGAGGTGACAGTCTACATATGTGGTGGGAAAGAGGTAGAGTTGGAGGTGACAGTCTACATATGTGGTGGGAAAGAGGTAGAGTTGGAGGTGACAGTCTACATATGTGGTGGGAAAGAGGTAGAGTTGGTGGTGACAGTCTACATATGTGGTGGGAATGATGTAGAGTTGGAGGTAACAGTCTACATATGTGGTGGGAATGATGTACAGTTGGAGGTGACAATCTACATATGTGGTGGGTCTGATGTAGTGTTGGAGGTGACAGTCTACATATGTGGCAGGAATGATGTAGAGTTGAGGTGACAGTCTACATATGTGGTGGGAATGATGTAGAATTGAAGGGGACAGTCTACATATGTGGTGGGAATGATGTAGAGTTGGAGGTGACAGTCTACATATGTCTTGGGAATGATGCAGAGTTGCAGGTAACAGTCTACATATGTGGTGGGAATGATGTACAGTTGGAGGTGACAGTCTATATATGTCGTGGGAATGATGTAGAGTTGGAGGTAACAGTCTACATATGTGGGGGGAATGATGTACAGTTGGAGGTGACAGTCTATATATGTGGTGGGAATGATGTAGAGTTGGAGGTGACAGTCTACATATGTGGTGGGAATGATGTACAGTTGGAGGTGACAGTCTATATATGTGGTGGGAATGATGTACAGTTAGAGGTGACAGTCTACATAGGTGGTGGGAATGATGTACAGTTGGAGGTGACAGTCTGCATATGTGGTGGGAATGATGTAGAGTCGGAGATGACAATCTACATATGTTGTGGGAATGATGTAGAGTTGGAGGTGACAGTCTACATATGTGGTGGGAATGATGTAGAGTTGGAGGTAACAGTCTACATATGTGGTGGGAATGATGTAGAGTTGGAGGTGACAAACTACATATGTGGTGGGAATGATGTAGAGTTGGAGGTGACAGTCTACAGATGTGGTGGGAAAGAGGTAGAGTTGGGGGATGACAGTCTACATATGTGGTGGGAATGATGTACTGTTGGAGGTGACAATCTACATATGTGGTGGGAATGATGTACTGTTGGAGGTGACACTCTACATATGTGGTGGGAATGATGTAGAGTTGGAGGTGACAGTCTACATATGTGGTGGGAATGATGTAGAGTTAGAGGTGACAGTCTACAAATTAAGTGGGAATGATGTAGGGTTGGAAGTAACAGTCTACATATGTGGTGGGAATGATGTACAGTTGGAGGTGACAGTCTACATATGTGGTGGGAATGATATAGAGTTGGAGGTGAGTCTACATATGTGGTGGGAATGATGTAGAGTTGGAGGTGATAGTCTACATATGTAGGTGGGAAAGAGGTAGAGTTGGAGGTGACAGTCTACATATGTGGTGGGAACGATGTAGAGTTAGAGGTGACAGTCTACATATGTGGTGGGAAAGAGGTAGAGTTGGAGGTGAGAGTCTACATATGTGGTGGGAAAGAGGTAGAGTTGGAGGTGATAGTCTACATATGTGGTGGGACTGATGTACAGTTGGAGATGACAGTCTACATATGTGGTGGGAATGATGTAGAGTTGGAGGTGACAGTCTACATATGTGGTGGGAATGATGTAGAGTTAGAGGTGACAGTCTACAAATTAAGTGGGAATGATGTAGGGTTGGAAGTAACAGTCTACATATGTGGTGGGAATGATGTACAGTTGGAGGTGACAGTCTATATATGTGGTGGGAATGATGTACAGTTGGAGGTGACAGTCTACATAGGTGGTGGGAATGATGTACAGTTGGAGGTGACAGTCTGCATATGTGGTGGGAATGATGTAGAGTCGGAGGTGACAATCTACATATGTTGTGGGAATGATGTAGAGTTGGAGGTAACAGTCTACATATGTGGTGGGTATGATGTACAGTTGGAGGTGACAGTCTACATATGTGGTGGGAATGGTGTAGAGTTGGAGGTGACAGTCTACATATGTGGCAGGAATGATGTAGAGTTGAAGGTGACAGTTTACATATGTGGTGGGAATGATGTAGAGTTCAAGGGGACAGTCTACATATGTGGTGGGAATGATGTAGAGTTGGAGGTGACAGTCTACATATGTGGTGGGAATGATGTACTGTTGGAGGTGACACTCTACATATGTGGTGGGAATGATGTAGAGTTGGAGGTGACAGTCTACATATGTGGTGGGAATGATGTAGAGTTAGAGGTGACAGTCTACAAATTAAGTGGGAATGATGTAGGGTTGGAAGTAACAGTCTACATATGTGGTGGGAATGATGTACAGTTGGATGTGACAGTCTACATATGAGGTGCGAATGATGTACAGTTGGAGGTGACAGTCTACATATGTAGTGGGAATGATGTACAGTTGGAGGTGACAGTCTACATATGTGGTGGGAATGATGTAGAGTTGGAGGTGACAATCTACATATGTGGTGGGAATTATGTAGAGTTGGAGGTGACAATCTACATATGTGGTGGGAATTATGTAGAGTTGGAGGTGACAGTCTACATATGTGGTGGGAATGGTGTAGAGTTGGAGGTGACAATCTACATATGTGGTGGGAAGGATGTAGAGTTGGAGGTGACAGTCTACATATGTGGTGGGAAAGAGGTACAGTTGGAGGTGACAGTCTACATATGTGGTGGGAATGATGTAAAGTTGGAGGTGACAGTCTACATATGTGGTGGGAATGATGTACAGTTGGAGGTGACAGTCTATATATGTGGTGGGAATGATGTACAGTTGGAGGTGACAGTCTACATAGGTGGTGGGAATGATGTACAGTTGGAGGTGACAGTCTGCATATGTGGCGGGAATGATGTAGAGTCGGAGGTGAAAGTCTACATATGTTGTGGGAATGATGTAGAGTTGGGGGTGACAGTCTACGTTTGTGGTGTGAATGATGTAGAGTTGGAGGTAACAGTCTACATATGTGGTGGGTCTGATGTACAGTTGGAGGTGACAGTCTACATATGTGGTGGGAATGGTGTAGAGTTGGAGGTGACAGTCTACATATGTGGCAGGAATGATGTAGAGTTGGAAGTGACAGTTTACATATGTGGTGGGAATGATGTAGAGTTGAAGGGGACAGTCTACATATGTGGTGGGAATGATGTAGAGTTGGAGGTGACAGTCTACATATGTGGTGGGAATGATGTATTGTTGGAGGTGACACTCTACATATGTGGTGGGAATGATGTAGAGTTGGAGGTGACAGTCTACATATGTGGTGGGAATGATGTAGAGTTGGAGGTAACAGTCTACATATGTGGTGGGTCTGATGTACAGTTGGAGGTGACAGTCTACATATGTGGTGGGAATGGTGTAGAGTTGGAGGTGACAGTCTACATATGTGGCAGGAATGATGTAGAGTTGGAGGTGACAGTTTACATATGTGGTGGGAATGATGTAGAGTTGAAGGCGACAGTCTACATATGTGGTGGGAATGATGTAGAGTTGGAGGTGACAGTCTACATATGTGGTGGGAATGATGTAGAGTTGGTGGTGACGGTCTACATATGTGGTGGGAATTGGTAGAGTTGGAGGTGACAGTCTACATATGTGGTGGGAACGATGTAGATTTGGAGGTGACAGTCTACATATGTGGTGAGAAAGAGGTAGAGTTGGAGGTGACAATCTACATATGTGGTGGGAATGGTGTAGAGTTGGAGGTGACAGTCTACATATGTGGCAGGAATGATGTAGAGTTGGAGGTGACAGTTTACATATGTGGTGGGAATGATGTAGAGTTGAAGGGGACAGTCTACATATGTGGTGGGAATGATGTAGAGTTGGTGGTGACAGTCTACATATGTGGTGGGAAAGAGGTAGAGTTGGTGGTGACAGTCTACATATGTGGTGGGAATGATGTAGAGTTGGAGGTAACAGTCTACATATGTGGTGGGAAAGAGGTAGTGTTGGAGGTGACAGTCTACATATGTGGTGGGAATGATGTAGAGTTGGGTGTGACAATCTACATATGTGGTGGGAAAGAGGTAGAGTTGGAGGTGACAGTCTACATATGTGGTGAGAAAGAGGTAGAGTTGGAGGTGACAGTCTACATATGTGGTGGGAATGATGTAGAGTTGGAGGTGACAGTCTACATATGTGGTGGGAATTATGTAGAGTTGGAGGTGACAGTCTACATATGTGGTGGGAATGATGTATAGTTGGAGGTGACAGTCTACATATGTGGTGGGAATGATGTAGAGTTGGAGGTGACAATCTACATATGTGGTGGGAAGGATGTAGAGTTGGAGGTGACAGTCTACATATGTGGTGGGAAAGAGGTAGAGTTGGAGGTAACAGTCTACATATGTGGTGGGAATGATGTAGAGTTGAAGGTGACAGTCTACATATGTGGTGGGAATGATGTAGAGTTGGAGGTAACAGTCTACATATGTGGTGGGAATGATGTACAGTTGGAGGTGACAATCTACATATGTGGTGGGTCTGATGTAGTGTTGGAGGTGACAGTCTACATATGTGGCAGGAATGATGTAGAGTTGAGGTGACAGTCTACATATGTGGTGGGAATGATGTAGAATTGAAGGGGACAGTCTACATATGTGGTGGGAATGATGTAGAGTTGGAGGTGACAGTCTACATATGTCTTGGGAATGATGCAGAGTTGCAGGTAACAGTCTACATATGTGGTGGGAATGATATACAGTTGGAGGTGACAGTCTATATATGTCGTGGGAATGATGTAGAGTTGGAGGTAACAGTCTACATATGTGGTGGGAATGATGTACAGTTGGAGGTGACAGTCTATATATGTGGTGGGAATGATGTAGAGTTGGAGGTGACAGTCTACATATGTGGTGGGAATGATGTACAGTTGGAGGTGACAGTCTATATATGTGGTGGGAATGATGTACAGTTGGAGGTGACAGTCTACATAGGTGGTGGGAATGATGTACAGTTGGAGGTGACAGTCTGCATATGTGGTGGGAATGATGTAGAGTCGGAGGTGACAATCTACATATGTTGTGGGAATGATGTAGAGTTGGAGGTGACAGTCTACATATGTGGTGGGAATGATGTAGAGTTGGAGGTAACAGTCTACATATGTGGTGGGAATGATGTAGAGTTGGAGGTGACAAACTACATATGTGGTGGGAATGATGTAGAGTTGGAGGTGACAGTCTACAGATGTGGTGGGAAAGAGGTAGAGTTGGGGGATGACAGTCTACATATGTGGTGGGAATGATGTACTGTTGGAGGTGACAATCTACATATGTGGTGGGAATGATATAGAGTTGGAGGTGACAGTCTACATATGTGGTGGGAATGATGTAGAGTTAGAGGTGACAGTCTACAAATTAAGTGGGAATGATGTAGGGTTGGAAGTAACAGTCTACATATGTGGTGGGAATGATATAGAGTTGGAGGTGAGTCTACATATGTGGTGGGAATGATGTAGAGTTGGAGGTGATAGTCTACATATGTAGGTGGGAAAGAGGTAGAGTTGGAGGTGACAGTCTACATATGTGGTGGGAACGATGTAGAGTTGGAGGTGACAGTCTACATATGTGGTGGGAAAGAGGTAGAGTTGGAGGTGAGAGTCTACATATGTGGTGGGAAAGAGGTAGAGTTGGAGGTGATAGTCTACATATGTGGTGGGACTGATGTACAGTTGGAGATGACAGTCTACATATGTGGTGGGAATGATGTACAGTTGGAGGTGACAATCTACATATGTGGTGGGCATGATGTAGAGTTGGAGGTGACAAACTACATATGTGGTGGGAATGATGTAGAGTTGGAGGTGACAGTCTACATATGTGGTGGGAAAGAGGTAGAGTTGGGGGATGACAGTCTACATATGTGGTGGGAATGATGTACTGTTGGAGGTGACACTCTACATATGTGGTGGGAATGATGTAGAGTTGGAGGTGACAGTCTACATATGTGGTGGGAATGATGTAGAGTTAGAGGTGACAGTCTACAAATTAAGTGGGAATGATGTAGGGTTGGAAGTAACAGTCTACATATGTGGTGGGAATGATGTACAGTTGGAGGTGACAGTCTATATATGTGGTGGGAATGATGTGCAGTTGGAGGTGACAGTCTACATAGGTGGTGGGAATGATGTACAGTTGGAGGTGACAGTCTGCATATGTGGTGGGAATGATGTAGAGTCGGAGGTGACAATCTACATATGTTGTGGGAATGATGTAGAGTTGGAGGTAACAATCTACATATGTGGTGGGTCTGATGTACAGTTGGAGGTGACAGTCTACATATGTGGTGGGAATGGTGTAGAGTTGGAGGTGACAGTCTACATATGTGGCAGGAATGATGTAGAGTTGGAGGTGACAGTCTACATATGTGGTGGGAATGATGTAGAGTTAGAGGTGACAGTCTACAAATTAAGTGGGAATGATGTAGGGTTGGAAGTAACAGTCTACATATGTGGTGGGCATGATGTACAGTTGGATGTGACAGTCTACATATGAGGTGGGAATGATGTACAGTTGGAGGTGACAGTCTACATATGTAGTGGGAATGATGTACAGTTGGAGGTGACAGTCTACATATGTGGTGGGAATGATGTAGAGTTGGAGGTGACAATCTACATATGTAGTGGGAATTATGTAGAGTTGGAGGTGACAATCTACATATGTGGTGGGAATTATGTAGAGTTGGAGGTGACAGTCTACATATGTGGTTGGAATGGTGTAGAGTTGGAGGTGACAATCTACATATGTGGTGGGAAGGATGTAGAGTTGGAGGTGACAGTCTACATATGTGGTGGGAAAGAGGTACAGTTGGAGGTGACAGTCTACATATGTGGTGGGAATGATGTAAAGTTGGAGGTGACAGTCTATATATGTGGTGGGAATGATGTACAGTTGGAGGTGACAGTCTATATATGTGGTGGGAATGATGTACAGTTGGAGGTGACAGTCTACATAGGTGGTGGGAATGATGTACAGTTGGAGGTGACAGTCTGCATATGTGGTGGGAATGATGTAGAGTCGGAGGTGAAAGTCTACATATGTTGTGGGAATGATGTAGAGTTGGGGGTGACAGTCTACGTTTGTGGTGGGAATGATGTAGAGTTGGAGGTAACAGTCTACATATGTGGTGGGTCTGAGGTACAGTTGGAGGTGACAGTCTACATATGTGGTGGGAATGGTGTAGAGTTGGAGGTGACAGTCTACATATGTGGCAGGAATGATGTAGAGTTGGAGGTGACAGTTTACATATGTGGTGGGAATGATGTAGAGTTGAAGGGGACAGTCTACATATGTGGTGGGAATGATGTATAGTTGGAGGTGACAGTCTACATATGTGGTGGGAATGATGTACTGTTGGAGGTGACACTCTACATATGTGGTGGGAATGATGTAGAGTTGGAGGTGACAGTCTACATATGTGGTGGGAATGATGTAGAGTTGGAGGTAACAGTCTACATATGTGGTGGGTCTGATGTACAGTTGGAGGTGACAGTCTACATATGTGGTGGGAATGGTGTAGAGTTGGAGGTGACAGTCTACATATGTGGCAGGAATGATGTAGAGTTGGAGGTGACAGTTTACATATGTGGTGGGAATGATGTAGAGTTGAAGGCGACAGTCTACATATGTGGTGGGAATGATGTAGAGTTGGAGGTGACAGTCTACATATGTGGTGGGAATGATGTAGAGTTGGTGGTGACGGTCTACATATGTGGTGGGAATTGGTAGAGTTGGAGGTGACAGTCTACATATGTGGTGGGAACGATATAGAGTTGGAGGTGACAGTCTACATATGTGGTGGGAATGATGTAGAGTTGGAGGTGACAGTCTACATATGTGGTGAGAAAGAGGTAGAGTTGGAGGTGACAATCTACATATGTGGTGGGAATGGTGTAGAGTTGGAGGTGACAGTCTACATATGTGGCAGGAATGATGTAGAGTTGGAGGTGACAGTTTACATATGTGGTGGGAATGATGTAGAGTTGAAGGGGACAGTCTACATATGTGGTGGGAATGATGTAGAGTTGGTGGTGACAGTCTACATATGTGGTGGGAAAGAGGTAGAGTTGGTGGTGACAGTCTACATATGTGGTGGGAATGATGTAGAGTTGGAGGTAACAGTCTACATATGTGGTGGGAAAGAGGTAGTGTTGGAGGTGACAGTCTACATATGTGGTGAGAAAGAGGTAGAGTTGGAGGTGACAGTCTACATATGTGGTGGGAATGATGTAGAGTTGGAGGTGACAGTCTACATATGTGGTGGGAATTATGTAGAGTTGGAGGTGACAGTCTACATATGTGGTGGGAATGATGTATAGTTGGAGGTGACAGTCTACATATGTGGTGGGAATGATGTAGAGTTGGAGGTGACAATCTACATATGTGGTGGGAAGGATGTAGAGTTGGAGGTGACAGTCTACATATGTGGTGGGAAAGAGGTAGAGTTGGAGGTAACAGTCTACATATGTGGTGGGAATGATGTAGAGTTGGAGGTGACAGTCTACATATGTGGTGGGAATGATGTACAGTTGGAGGTGACAGTCTACATATATAGTGGGAATGATGTACAGTTGGAGGTGACAGTCTACATACATAGGTGGTGGGAATGATGTACAGTTGGAGGTGACAATCTACATATGTGGTGGGTCTGATGTACAGTTGGAGGTGACAGTCTACATATGTGGTGGGAATGGTGTAGAGTTGGAGGTGACAGTCTACATATGTGGCAGGAATGATGTAGAGTTGAGGTGACGGTCTACATATGTGGTGGGAATGATGTAGAATTGAAGGGGACAGTCTACATATGTGTTGGGAATGATGTAGAGTTGGAGGTGACAGTCTACATATGTCTTGGGAATGATGCAGAGTTGCAGGTAACAGTCTACATATGTGGTGGGAATGATGTACAGTTGGAGGTGACAGTCTATATATGTGGTGGGAATGATGTAGAGTTGGAGGTGACAGTCTACATATGTGGTGGGTATGATGTAGATTTGGAGATGACAGTCTACATATGTGGTGGGAATGATGTAGAGTTGGATGTGACAGTCTACATATGTTGTGGGAATGATGTAGAGTTGGAGGTGACAGTCTACATATGTGGTGGGAATGATGTAGAGTTGGAGGTGAGTCTACATATGTGGTGGGAATGATGTAGAGTTGGAGGTGATAGTCTACATATGTAGGTGGGAAAGAGGTAGAGTTGGAGGTGACAGTCTACATATGTGGTGGGAATGATGTAGAGTTGGAGGTGACAGTCTACATATGTGGTGGGAAAGAGGTAGAGTTGGAGATGACAGTCTAAATATGTGGTGGGAAAGAGGTAGAGTTGGAGGTGACAGTCTACATATGTGGTGGGAAAGAGGTAGAGTTGGAGGTGACAGTCTACATATGTGGTGGGAAAGAGGTAGAGTTGGAGATGACAGTCTAAATATGTGGTGGGAAAGAGGTAGAGTTGGAGGTGACAGTCTACATATGTGGTGGGAAAGAGGTAGAGTTGTAGGTGACAGTCTACATATGTGGTGGGAAAGAGGTAGAGTTGGAGGTGACAGTGTACATATGTGGTGGGAATGATGTAGAGTTGGAAGTGACATTCTAAATATGTGGTGGGAATGATGTAGAGTTGGTGGTGACAGTCTAAATATGTTTGTGGGAATGATGTAGAGTTGGTGGTGACAGTCTAAATATGTGGTGGGAATGATGTAGAGTTGGTGGTGACAGTATACATATGTGGTGGGAAAGAGGTAGAGTTGGAGGTGACAGTCTACATATGTGGTGGGAATGATGTACAGTTGGAGGTGACAGTCTATATATGTGGTGGGAATGATGTACAGTTGGAGCTGACAGTCTACATATGTGGCAGGAATGATGTAGAGTTGGAGGTGACAGTTTACATATGTGGTGGGAATGATGTAGATTTGAAGGGGACAGTCTACATATGTGGTGGGAATGATGTAGAGTTGGAGCTGACAGTCTACATATGTGGTGGGAATGATGTAGAGTTGGAGGTAACAGTCTACATATGTGGTGGGTCTGATGTACAGTTGGAGGTGACAGTCTACATATGTGGTGGGAATGGTGTAGAGTTGGAGGTGACAGTCTACATATGTGGCAGGAATGATGTAGAGTTGGAGGTGACAGTTTACATATGTGGTGGGAATGATGTAGAGTTGAAGGCGACAGTCTACATATGTGGTGGGAATGATGTAGAGTTGGAGGTGACAGTCTACATATGTGGTGGGAATGATGTAGAGTTGGTGGTGACGGTCTACATATGTGGTGGGAATTGGTAGAGTTGGAGGTGACAGTCTACATATGTGGTGGGAACGATGTAGAGTTGGAGGTGACAGTCTACATATGTGGTGGGAATGATGTAGAGTTGGAGGTGCCAGTCTACATATGTGGTGAGAAAGAGGTAGAGTTGGAGGTGACAGTCTACATATGTGGTGGGAATGGTGTAGAGTTGGAGGTGACAGTCTACATATGTGGCAGGAATGATGTAGAGTTGGAGGTGACAGTTTACATATGTGGTGGGAATGATGTAGAGTTGAAGGGGACAGTCTACATATGTGGTGGGAATGATGTAGAGTTGGTGGTGACAGTCTACATATGTGGTGGGAAAGAGGTAGAGTTGGTGGTGACAGTCTACATATGTGGTGGGAATGATGTAGAGTTGGAGGTAACAGTCTACATATGTGGTGGGAAAGAGGTAGTGTTGGAGGTGACAGTCTACATATGTGGTGGGAATGATGTAGACTTGGGTGTGGCAATCTACATATGTGGTGGGAAAGAGGTAGAGTTGGAGGTGACAGTCTACATATGTGGTGAGAAAGAGGTAGAGTTGGAGGTGACAGTCTACATATGTGGTGGGAATGATGTAGAGTTGGAGGTGACAGTCTACATATGTGGTGGGAATTATGTAGAGTTGGAGGTGACAGTCTACATATGTGGTGGGAATGATGTAGAGTTGGTGGTGACAGTCTAAATATGTTTGTGGGAATGATGTAGAGTTGGTGGTGACAGTCTAAATATGTGGTGGGAATGATGTAGAGTTGGTGGTGACAGTCTACATATGTGGTGGGAAAGAGGTAGAGTTGGAGGTGACAGTCTACATATGTGGTGGGAATGATGTACAGTTGGAGGTGACAGTCTATATATGTGGTGGGAATGATGTACAGTTGGAGGTGACAGTCTACATATGTGGCAGGAATGATGTAGAGTTGGAGGTGACAGTTCACATATGTGGTGGGAATGATGTAGAGTTGAAGGGGACAGTCTACATATGTGGTGGGAATGATGTAGAGTTGGAGCTGACAGTCTACATATGCGGTGGGAATGATGTAGAGTTGGAGGTAACAGTCTACATATGTGGTGGGTCTGATGTACAGTTGGAGGTGACAGTCTACATATGTGGTGGGAATGGTGTAGAGTTGGAGGTGACAGTCTACATATGTGGCAGGAATGATGTAGAGTTGGAGGTGACAGTTTACATATGTGGTGGGAATGATGTAGAGTTGAAGGCGACAGTCTACATATGTGGTGGGAATGATGTAGAGTTGGAGGTGACAGTCTACATATGTGGTGGGAATGATGTAGAGTTGGTGGTGACGGTCTACATATGTGGTGGGAATTGGTAGAGTTGGAGGTGACAGTCTACATATGTGGTGGGAACGATGTAGAGTTGGAGGTGACAGTCTACATATGTGGTGGGAATGATGTAGAGTTGGAGGTGACAGTCTACATATGTGATGAGAAAGAGGTAGAGTTGGAGGTGACAGTCTACATATGTGGTGGGAATGGTGTAGAGTTGGAGGTGACAGTCTACATATGTGACAGGAATGATGTAGAGTTGGAGGTGACAGTTTACATATGTGGTGGGAATGATGTAGAGTTGAAGGGGACAGTCTACATATGTGGTGGGAATGATGTAGAGTTGGTGGTGACAGTCTACATATGTGGTGGGAAAGAGGTAGAGTTGGTGGTGACAGTCTACATATGTGGTGGGAATGATGTAGAGTTGGAGGTAACAGTCTACATATGTGGTGGGAAAGAGGTAGAGTTGGAGGTGACAGTCTACATATGTGGTGAGAATGATGTAGAGTTGGGTGTGACAATCTACATATGTGGTGGGAAAGAGGTAGAGTTGGAGGTGACAGTCTACATATGTGGTGAGAAAGAGGTAGAGTTGGAGGTGACAGTCTACATATGTGGTGGGAATGATGTAGAGTTGGAGGTGACAGTCTACATATGTGGTGGGAATTATGTAGAGTTGGAGGTGACAGTCTACATATGTGGTGGGAATGATGTATAGTTGGAGGTGACAGTCTACATATGTGGTGGGAATGATGTAGAGTTGGAGGTGACAATCTACATATGTGGTGGGAAGGATGTAGAGTTGGAGGTGACAGTCCACATATGTTGTGGGAAAGAGGTAGAGTTGGAGGTAACAGTCTACATATGTGGTGGGAATGATGTAGAGTTGGAGGTGACAGTCTACATATGTGGTGGGAATGATGTATAGTTGGAGGTGACAGTCTACATATGTGGTGGGAATGATGTAGAGTTGGAGGTGACGATCTACATATGTGGTGGGAAGGATGTAGAGTTGGAGGTGACAGTCTACATATGTTGTGGGAAAGAGGTAGAGTTGGAGGTAACAGTCTACATATGTGGTGGGAATGATGTAGAGTTGGAGGTGACAGTCTACATATGTGGTGGGAATGATGTACAGTTGGAGGTGACAGTCTACATACATAGGTGGTGGGAATGATGTACAGTTGGAGGTGACAATCTACATAAGTGGTGGGTCTGATGTACAGTTGGGGGTGACAGTCTACATATGTGGTGGGAATGGTGTAGAGTTGGAAATGACAGTCTACATATGTGGCAGGAATGATGTAGAGTTGAGGTGACGGTCTACATATGTGGTGGGAATGATGTAGAATTGAAGGGGACAGTCTACATATGTGTTGGGAATGATGTAGAGTTGGAGGTGACAGTCTACATATGTCTTGGGAATGATGCAGAGTTGCAGGTAACAGTCTACATATGTTGTGGGAATGATGTACAGTTGGAGGTGACAGTCTATATATGTGGTGGGAATGATGTAGAGTTGGAGGTGACAGTCTACATATGTGGTTGGTATGATGTAGATTTGGAGATGACAGTCTACATATGTGGTGGGAATGATGTAGAGTTGGATGTGACAGTCTACATATGTTGTGGGAATGATGTAGAGTTGGAGGTGACAGTCTACATATGTGGTGGGAATGATGTAGAGTTGGAGGTGAGTCTACATATGAGGTGGGAATAATGTAGAGTTGGAGGTGATAGTCTACATATGTAGGTGGGAAAGAGGTAGAGTTGGAGATGACAGTCTAAATATGTGGTGGGAAAGAGGTAGAGTTGGAGGTGACAGTCTACATATGTGGTGGGAAAGAGGTAGAATTGGAGGTGACAGTCTACATATGTGGTGGGAAAGAGGTAGAGTTGGAGATGACAGTCTAAATATGTGGTGGGAAAGAGGTAGAGTTGGAGGTGACAGTCTACATATGTGGTGGGAAAGAGGTAGAGTTGGAGGTGACAGTCTACATATGTGGTGGGAAAGAGGTAGAGTTGGAGGTGACAGTCTACATATGTGGTGGGAATGATGTAGAGTTGGAGGTGACATTCTAAATATGTGGTGGGAATGATGTAGAGTTGGTGGTGACAGTCTAAATATGTTTGTGGGAATGATGTAGAGTTGGTGGTGACAGTCTACATATGTGGTGGGAATGATGTAGAGTTGGTAGTGACAGTCTACATATGTGGTGGGAAAGAGGTAGAGTTGGTGGTGACAGTCTACATATGTGGTGGGAATGATGTAGAGTTGGAGGTAACAGTCTACATATGTGGTGGGAATGATGTACAGTTGGAGGTGACAATCTACATATGTGGTGGGTCTGATGTAGTGTTGGAGGTGACAGTCTACATATCTGGCAGGAATGATGTAGAGTTGAGGTGACAGTCTACATATGTGGTGGGAATGATGTAGAATTGAAGGGGACAGTCTACATATGTGGTGGGAATGATGTAGAGTTGGAGGTGACAGTCTACATATGTCTTGGGAATGATGCAGAGTTGCAGGTAACAGTCTACATATGTGGTGGGAATGATGTACAGTTGGAGGTGACAGTCTATATATGTGGTGGGAATGATGTAGTGTTGGAGGTGACAGTCTACATATGTGGTGGGAATGATGTAGATTTGGAGATGACAGTCTACATATGTGGTGGGAATGATGTAGAGTTGGATGTGACAGTCTACATATGTGGTGGGAATGATGTAGAGTTGGAGGTGACAGTCTACATATGTGGTGGGAATGATATAGAGTTGGAGGTGAGTCTACATATGTGGTGGGAATGATGTAGAGTTGGAGGTGATAGTCTACATATGTAGGTGGGAAAGAGGTAGAGTTGGAGGTGACAGTCTACATATGTGGTGGGAATGCTGTAGAGTTGGTGGTGACATTCTACATATGTGGTGGGAACGATGTAGAGTTGGAGGTGACAGTCTACATATGTGGTGGGAAAGAGGTAGAGTTGGAGGTGAGAGTCTACATATGTGGTGGGAAAGAGGTAGAGTTGGATGTGATAGTCTACATATGTGGTGGCACTGATGTACAGTTGGAGGTGACAGTCTACATATGTGGTGGGAATGATGTACAGTTGGAGGTGACAATCTACATATGTGGTGGGCATGATGTAGAGTTGGAGGTGACAAACTACATATGTGGTGGGAATGAAGTAGAGTTGGAGGTGACAGTCTACATATGTGGTGGGAAAGAGGTAGAGTTGGGGGATGACAGTCTACATATGTGGTGGGAATGATGTACTGTTGGAGGTGACACTCTACATATGTGGTGGGAATGAGGTAGAGTTGGAGGTGACAGTCTACATATGTGGTGGGAATGATGTAGAGTTGGAGGTGACAGTCTACAAATTAAGTGGGAATGATGTAGGGTTGGAAGTAACAGTCTACATATGTGGTGGGAATGATGTACAGTTGGAGGTGACAGTCTATATATGTGGTGGCAATGATGTACAGTTGGAGGTGACAGTCTACATAGGTGGTGGGAATGATGTACAGTTGGAGGTGACAGTCTGCATATGTGGTGGGAATGATGTAGAGTCGGAGGTGACAATCTACGTATGTGGTGGGTCTGATGTACAGTTGGAGGTGACAGTCTACATATGTGGTGGGAATGGTGTAGAGTTGGAGGTGACAGTCTACATATGTGGCAGGAATGATGTAGAGTTGGAGGTGACAGTTTACATATGTGGTGGGAATGATGTAGAGTTGAAGGGGTCAGTCTACATATGTGGTGGGAATGATGTAGAGTTGGAGGTGACAGTCTACATATGTGGTGGGAATGATGTACTGTTGGAGGTGACACTCTACATATGTGGTGGGAATGATGTAGAGTTGGAGGTGACAGTCTACATATGTGGTGGGAATGATGTAGAGTTAGAGGTGACAGTCTACAAATTAAGTGGGAATGATGTAGGGTTGGAAGTAACAGTCTACATATGTGGTGGGAATGATGTACAGTTGGAGGTGACAGTCTGCATATGTAGTGGGAATGATGTACAGTTGGAGGTGACAGTCTACATACGTGGTGGGAATGATGTAGAGTTGGAGGTGACAATCTACATATGTGGTGGGAATTATGTAGAGTTGGAGGTGACAATCTACATATGTGGTGGGAATTATGTAGAGTTGGAGGTGACAATCTACATATGTGGTGGGAATGATGTAGAGTTGGAGGTGACAAGCTACATATGTGGTGGGAAGGATGTAGAGTTGGAGGTGACAGTCTACATATGTGGTGGGAAAGAGGTACAGTTGGAGGTGACAGTCTACATATGTGGTGGGAATGATGTAGAGTTGGAGGTGACAGTCTACATATGTGGTGGGAATGATGTACAGTTGGAGGTGACAGTCTATATATGTGGTGGGAATGATGTACAGTTGGAGGTGACAGTCTGCATATGTGGTGGGAATGATGTAGAGTCGGAGGTGACAGTCTTCATATGTGATGGGAATGATGTACAGTTGGTGGTGACAGTCTACATATGTGGTGGGAATGATGTAGAGTTGGAGGTAACAGTCTACATATGTGTTGGGAATGATGTACAGTTGGAGGTGACAGTCTACATATGTGGTGGGAAAGAGGTACAGTTGGAGGTGACAGTCTACATATGTGGTGGGAATGATGTAGAGTTGGAGGTGACAGTCTACATATGATGGGGGAATGATGTACAGTTGGAGGTGACAGTCTATATATGTGGTGTGAATGATGTACAGTTGGAGGTGACAGTCTGCATATGTGGCGGGAATGATGTAGAGTCGGAGGTGACAGTCTTCATATGTGATGGGAATGATGTACAGTTGGTGGTGACAGTCTACATATGTGGTGGGAATGATGTAAAGTTGGATGTGACAGTCTACATATGTGGTGGGAATGATGTAGAGTTGGAGGTGACAATCTACATATGTGGTGGGAATTATGTAGAGTTGGAGGTGACAATCTACATATGTGGTGGGAATTATGTAGAGTTGGAGGTGACAATCTACATATGTGGTGGGAATGATGTAGAGTTGGAGGTGACAATCTACATATGTTGTGGGAATGATGTAGAGTTGGAGGTGACAGTCTACATATGTGGTGGGAATGATGTAGAGTTGGAGGTAACAGTCTACATATGTGGTGGGAATGATGTACAGTTGGAGGTGACAGTCTACATAGGTGGTGGGAATGATGTAGAGTTGGAGGTGACAGTCTACATATGTGGTGGGAATGATGTAGAGTTGGAGGTGACAATCTACATATGTGGTGGGAATTATGTAGAGTTGGAGGTGACAATCTACATATGTGGTGGGAATTATGTAGAGTTGGAGGTGACAATCTACATATGTGGTGGGAATGATGCAGAGTTGGAGGTGACAATCTACATATGTGGTGGGAAGGATGTAGAGTTGGAGGTGACAGTCTACATATGTGGTGGGAAAGAGGTACAGTTGGAGGTGACAGTCTACATATGTGGTGGGAATGATGTAGAGTTGGAGGTGACAGTCTACATATGTGGTGGGAATGATGTACAGTTGGAGGTGACAGTCTATATATGTGGTGGGAATGATGTACAGTTGGAGGTGACAGTCTACATATGTGGTGGGAATGATGTACAGTTGGAGGTGACAGTCTATATATGTGGTGGGAATGATGTACAGTTGGAGGTGACAGTCTGCATATGTGGTGGGAATGATGTAGAGTCGGAGGTGAAAATCTACATATGTTGTGGGAATGATGTAGAGTTGGGGGTGACAGTCTACATATGTGGTGGGAATGATGTAGAGTTGGAGATAACAGTCTACATATGTGGTGGGTCTGATGTACAGTTGGAGGTGACAGTCTACATATGTGGTGGGAATGGTGTAGAGTTGGAGGTGACAGTCTACATATGTGGCAGGAATGATGTAGAGTTGGAGGTGACAATTTACATATGTGGTGGGAATGATGTAGAGTTGAAGGGGACAGTCTACATATGTGGTGGGAATGATGTAGAGTTGGAGGTGACAGTCTACATATGTGGTGGGAATGATGTACTATTGGAGGTGACACTCTACATATGTGGTGGGAATGATGTAGAGTTGGAGGTGACAGTCTATATATGTGGTGGGAATGATGTAGAGTTAGAGGTGACAGTCTACAAATTAAGTGGGAATGATGTAGGGTTGGAAGTAACAGTCTACATATGTGGTGGGAATGATGTACAGTTGGAGGTGACAGTCTACATATGTAGTGGGAATGATGTACAGTTGGAGGTGACAGTCTACATATGTGGTGGGAATGATGTAGAGTTGGAGGTGACAATCTACATATGTGGTGGGAATTATGTAGAGTTGGAGGTGACCATCTTCATATGTGGTGGGAATTATGTAGAGTTGGAGGTGACAATCTACATATGTGGTGGGAATGATGTAGAGTTGGAGGTGGCAATCTACATATGTGGTGGGAAGGATGTAGAGTTGGAGGTGACAGTCTACATATGTGGTGGGAAAGAGGTACAGTTGGAGGTGACAGTCTACATATGTGGTGGGAATGATGTAGAGTTGGAGGTGACAGTCTACATATGTGGTGGGAATGATGTACAGTTGGAGGTGACAGTCTATATATGTGGTGGGAATGATGTACAGTTGGAGGTGACAGTTTACATATGTGGTGGGAATGATGTAGAGTTGGAGGTGACAGTCTACATATGTGGTGGGAATGATGTAGAGTTGGTGGTGACAGTCTACATATGTGGTGGGAATTGGTAGAGTTGGAGGTGACAGTCTATATATGTGGTGGGAATGATGTAGAGTTGGAGGTAACAGTCTACATATGTGGTGGGAAAGAGGTAGTGTTGGAGGTGACAGTCTACATATGTGGTGGGAATTGGTAGAGTTGGTGGTGACAGTCTACATATGTGGTGGGAATTGGTAGAGTTGGAGGTGACAGTCTACATATGTGGTGGGAATGATGTAGAGTTGGTGGTGACAGTCTACATATGTGGTGGGAAAGAGGTAGAGTTGGTGGTGACAGTCTACATATGTGGTGGGAATGATGTAGAGTTGGAGGTAACAGTCTACATATGTGGTGGGAAAGAGGTAGTGTTGGAGGTGACAGTCTACATATGTGGTGGGAATGATGTAGAGTTGGGTGTGACAATCTACATGTGTGGTGGGAAAGAGCTAGAGTTGGAGGTGACAGTCTACATATGTGGTGAGAAAGAGGTAGAGTTGGAGGTGACAGTCTACATATGTGGTGGGAATGATGTAGAGTTGGAGGTGACAGTCTACATATGTGGTGGGAATGATGTAGAGTTGGAGGTGACAATCTACATATGTGGTGGGAAGGATGTAGAGTTGGAGGTGACAGTCTACATATGTGGTGGGAATGATGTAGAGTTGGAGGTGACAATCTACATATGTGGTGGGAAGGATGTAGAGTTGGAGGTGACAGTCTACATATGTGGTGGGAAAGAGGTAGAGTTGGAGGTAACAGTCTACATATGTGGTGGGAATGATGTAGAGTTGGAGGTGACAGTCGACATATGTGGTGGGAATGATGTACAGTTGGAGGTGACAGTCTACATATATGGTGGGAATGATGTACAGTTGGAGGTGACAGTCTACATACATAGGTGGTGGGAATGATGTACAGTTGGAGGTGACAATCTACATATGTGGTGGGTCTGATGTACAGTTGGAGGTGACAGTCTACATATGTGGTGGGAATGGTGTAGAGTTGGAGGTGACAGTCTACATATGTGGCAGGAATGATGTAGAGTTGAGGTGACGGTCTACATATGTGGTGGGAATGATGTAGAATTGAAGGGGACAGTCTGCATATGTGTTGGGAAAGATGTAGAGTTGGAGGTGACAGTCTACATATGTCTTGGGAATGATGCAGAGTTGCAGGTAACAGTCTACATATGTGGTGGGAATGATGTACAGTTGGAGGTGACAGTCTATATATGTGGTGGGAAAAATGTAGAGTTGGAGGTGACAGTCTACATATGTGGTGGGTATGATGTAGATTTGGAGATGACAGTCTACATATGTGGTGGGAATGATGTAGAGTTGGATGTGACAGTCTACATATGTTGTGGGAATGATGTAGAGTTGGAGGTGACAGTCTACATATGTGGTGGGAATGATGTAGAGTTGGAGGTGAGTCTACATATGTGGTGGGAATGATGTAGAGTTGGAGGTGACAGTCTACATATGTGGTGGGTATGATGTAGAGTTGGAGGTGATAGTCTACATATGTAGGTGGGAAAGAGGTAGAGTTGGAGGTGACAGTCTACAAATGTGGTGGGAATGATGTAGAGTTGGAGGTGACAGTCTACATATGTGGTGGGAAAGAGGTAGAGTTGGAGATGACAGTCTAAATATGTGGTGGGAAAGAGGTAGAGTTGGAGGTGACAGTCTACATATGTGGTGCGAAAGAGGTAAACTTTTGGAGGTGACAGTCTACATATGTGGTGGGAAAGAGGTAGAGTTGGTGGTGACAGTCTACATATGTGGTGGGAATGATGTAGAGTTGGAGGTAACAGTCTACATATGTGGTGGGAAAGAGGTAGTGTTGGAGGTGACAGTCTACATATGTGGTGGGAATGATGTAGAGTTGGGTGTGACAATCTACATGTGTGGTGGGAAAGAGCTAGAGTTGGAGGTGACAGTCTACATATGTGGTGAGAAAGAGGTAGAGTTGGAGGTGACACTCTACATATGTGGTGGGAATGATGTAGAGTTGGAGGTGACAGTCTACATATGTGGTGGGAATTATGTAGAGTTGGAGGTGACAGTCTACATATGTGGTGGGAATGATGTATAGTTGGAGGTGACAGTCTACATATGTGGTGGGAATGATGTAGAGTTGGAGGTGACAATCTACATATGTGGTGGGAAGGATGTAGAGTTGGAGGTGACAGTCTACATATGTGGTGGGAAAGAGGTAGAGTTGGAGGTAACAGTCTACATATGTGGTGGGAATGATGTAGAGTTGGAGGTGACAGTCTACATATGTGGTGGGAATGATGTACAGTTGGAGGTGACAGTCTACATATATGGTGGGAATGATGTACAGTTGGAGGTGACAGTCTACATACATAGGTGGTGGGAATGATGTACAGTTGGAGGTGACAATCTACATATGTGGTGGGTCTGATGTACAGTTGGAGGTGACAGTCTACATATGTGGTGGGAATGGTGTAGAGTTGGAGGTGACAGTCTACATATGTGGCAGGAATGATGTAGAGTTGAGGTGACGGTCTACATATGTGGTGGGAATGATGTAGAATTGAAGGGGACAGTCTGCATATGTGTTGGGAAAGATGTAGAGTTGGAGGTGACAGTCTACATATGTCTTGGGAATGATGCAGAGTTGCAGGTAACAGTCTACATATGTGGTGGGAATGATGTACAGTTGGAGGTGACAGTCTATATATGTGGTGGGAAAAATGTAGAGTTGGAGGTGACAGTCTACATATGTGGTGGGTATGATGTAGATTTTGAGATGACAGTCTACATATGTGGTGGGAATGATGTAGAGTTGGATGTGACAGTCTACATATGTTGTGGGAATGATGTAGAGTTGGAGGTGACAGTCTACATATGTGGTGGGAATGATGTAGAGTTGGAGGTGAGTCTACATATGTGGTGGGAATGATGTATAGTTGGAGGTGACAGTCTACATATGTGGTGGGAATGATGTAGAGTTGGTGGTGACAATCTACATATGTGGTGGGAAGGATGTAGAGTTGGAGGTGACAGTCTACATATGTGGTGGGAAAGAGGTAGAGTTGGAGGTAACAGTCTACATATGTGGTGGGAATGATGTAGAGTTGGAGGTGACAGTCTACATATGTGGTGGGAATGATGTACAGTTGGAAATGACAGTCTACATATATGGTGGGAATGATGTACAGTTGGAGGTGACAATCTACATATGTGGTGGGTCTGATGTACAGTTGGAGGTGACAGTCTACATATGTGGTGGGAATGGTGTAGAGTTGGAGGTGACAGTCTACATATGTGGCAGGAATGATGTAGAGTTGAGGTGACGGTCTACATATGTGGTGGGAATGATGTAGAGTTGAAGGGGACAGTCTGCATATGTGTTGGGAAAGATGTAGAGTTGGAGGTGACAGTCTACATATGTCTTGGGAATGATGCAGAGTTGCAGGTAACAGTCTACATATGTGGTGGGAATGATGTACAGTTGGAGGTGACAGTCTATATATGTGGTGGGAAAAATGTAGAGTTGGAGGTGACAGTCTACATATGTGGTGGGTATGATGTAGATTTGGAGATGACAGTCTACATATGTGGTGGGAATGATGTAGAGTTGGATGTGACAGTCTACATATGTTGTGGGAATGATGTAGAGTTGGAGGTGACAGTCTACATATGTGGTGGGAATGATGTAGAGTTGGAGGTGAGTCTACATATGTGGTGGGAATGATGTAGAGTTGGAGGTGACAGTCTACATATGTGGTGGGTATGATGTAGAGTTGGAGGTGATAGTCTACATATGTAGGTGGGAAAGAGGTAGAGTTGGAGGTGACAGTCTACAAATGTGGTGGGAATGATGTAGAGTTGGAGGTGACAGTCTACATATGTGGTGGGAAAGAGGTAGAGTTGGAGATGACAGTCTAAATATGTGGTGGGAAAGAGGTAGAGTTGGAGGTGACAGTCTACATATGTGGTGGGAAAGAGGTAGAGTTGGAGGTGACAGTCTACATATGTGGTGGGAAAGAGGTAGAGTTGGAGGTGACATTCTAAATATGTGGTGGGAATGATGTAGAGTTGGTGGTGACAGTCTAAATATGTGGTGGGAATGATGTAGAGTTGGTGGTGACAGTCTACATATGTGGTGGGAAAGAGGTAGAGTTGGAGGTGACAATCTACATATGTGGTGGGAATGATGTAGAGTTGGTGGTGACAGTCTACATATGTGGTGGGAAAGAGGTAGAGTTGGTGGTGATAGTTTACATATGTGGTGGGAATGATGTAGAGTTGGAGGTGACAGTCTACATATGTGGTGGGAATGATGTAGAGTTGGAGGTGACAGTCTACATATGTCTTGGGTATGATGCAGAGTTGCAGGTAACAGTCAACATATGTGGTGGGAATGATGTACAGTTGGAGGTGACAGTCTATATATGTGGTGGGAATGATGTAGAGTTGGAGGTGACAGTCTACATATGTGGTGGGAATGATGTAGATTTGGAGATGACAGTCTACATATGTGGTGGGAATGATGTAGAGTTGGAGGTGACAGTCTACATATGTGGTGGGAATGATATAGAGTTGGAGGTGAGTCTACATATGTGGTGGGAATGATGTAGAATTGGAGGTGGTAGTCTACATATGTAGGTGGGAAAGAGGTAGAGTTGGAGGTGACAGTCTACATATGTGGTGGGAATGCTGTAGAGTTGGTGGTGACATTCTACATATGTGGTGGGAACGATGTAGAGTTGGAGGTGACAGTCTATATATGTGGTGGGAATGATGTAGAGTTGGAGGTGACAGTCTACATATGTAGTGGGAATGATGTACAGTTGGAGGTGACAGTCTACATATGTGGTGGGAATGATGTAGAGTTGGAGGTGACAATCTACATATGTGGTGGGAATTATGTAGAGTTGGAGGTGACAATCTTCATATGTGGTGGGAATTATGTAGAGTTGGAGGTGACAATCTACATATGTGGTGGGAATGATGTAGAGTTGGAGGTGGCAATCTACATATGTGGTGGGAAGGATGTAGAGTTGGAGGTGACAGTCTACATATGTGGTGGGAAAGAGGTACAGTTGGAGGTGACAGTCTACATATGTGGTGGGAATGATGTAGAGTTGGAGGTGACTGTCTACATATGTGGTGGGAATGATGTACAGTTGGAGGTGACAGTCTATATATGTGGTGGGAATGATGTACAGTTGGAGGTGACAGTTTACATATGTGGTGGGAATGATGTAGAGTTGGAGGTGACAGTCTACATATGTGGTGGGAATGATGTAGAGTTGGTGGTGACAGTCTACATATGTGGTGGGAAAGAGGTAGAGTTGGTGGTGACAGTCTACATATGTGGTGGGAATGATGTAGAGTTGGAGGTAACAGTCTACATATGTGGTGGGAAAGAGGTAGTGTTGGAGGTGACAGTCTACATATGTGGTGGGAATGATGTAGAGTTGGGTGTGACAATCTACATGTGTGGTGGGAAAGAGCTAGAGTTGGAGGTGACAGTCTACATATGTGGTGAGAAAGAGGTAGAGTTGGAGGTGACACTCTACATATGTGGTGGGAATGATGTAGAGTTGGAGGTGACAGTCTTCATATGTGGTGGGAATTATGTAGAGTTGGAGGTGACAATCTACATATGTGGTGGGAATGATGTAGAGTTGGAGGTGGCAATCTACATATGTGGTGGGAAGGATGTAGAGTTGGAGGTGACAGTCTACATATGTGGTGGGAAAGAGGTACAGTTGGAGGTGACAGTCTACATATGTGGTGGGAATGATGTAGAGTTGAAGGTGACAGTCTACATATGTGGTGGGAATGATGTACAGTTGGAGGTGACAGTCTATATATGTGGTGGGAATGATGTACAGTTGGAGGTGACAGTTTACATATGTGGTGGGAATGATGTAGAGTTGGAGGTGACAGTCTACATATGTGGTGGGAATGATGTAGAGTTGGTGGTGACAGTCTACATATGTGGTGGGAAAGAGGTAGAGTTGGTGGTGACAGTCTACATATGTGGTGGGAATGATGTAGAGTTGGAGGTAACAGTCTACATATGTGGTGGGAAAGAGGTAGTGTTGGAGGTGACAGTCTACATATGTGGTGGGAATGATGTAGAGTTGGGTGTGACAATCTACATGTGTGGTGGGAAAGAGCTAGAGTTGGAGGTGACAGTCTACACATGTGGTGAGAAAGAGGTAGAGTTGGAGGTGACACTCTACATATGTGGTGGGAATGATGTAGAGTTGGAGGTGACAGTCTACATATGTGGTGGGAATTATGTAGAGTTGGAGGTGACAGTCTCCATATGTGGTGGGAATGATGTATAGTTGGAGGTGACAGTCTACATATGTGGTGGGAATGATGTAGAGTTGGAGGTGACAATCTACATATGTGGTGGGAAGGATGTAGAGTTGGAGGTGACAGTCTACATATGTGGTGGGAAAGAGGTAGAGTTGGAGGTAACAGTCTACATATGTGGTGGGAATGATGTAGAGTTGGAGGTGACAGTCTACATATGTGGTGGGAATGATGTACAGTTGGAGGTGACAGTCTACATATATGGTGGGAATGATGTACAGTTGGAGGTGACAGTCTACATACATAGGTGGTGGGAATGATGTACAGTTGGAGGTGACAATCTACATATGTGGTGGGTCTGATGTACAGTTGGAGGTGACAGTCTACATATGTGGTGGGAATGGTGTAGAGTTGGAGGTGACAGTCTACATATGTGGCAGGAATGATGTAGAGTTGAGGTGACGGTCTACATATGTGGTGGGAATGATGTAGAATTGAAGGGGACAGTCTGCATATGTGTTGGGAAAGATGTAGAGTTGGAGGTGACAGTCTACATATGTCTTGGGAATGATGCAGAGTTGCAGGTAACAGTCTACATATGTGGTGGGAATGATGTACAGTTGGAGGTGACAGTCTATATATGTGGTGGGAAAAATGTAGAGTTGGAGGTGACAGTCTACATATGTGGTGGGTATGATGTAGATTTGGAGATGACAGTCTACATATGTGGTGGGAATGATGTAGAGTTGGATGTGACAGTCTACATATGTTGTGGGAATGATGTAGAGTTGGAGGTGACAGTCTACATATGTGGTGGGAATGATGTAGAGTTGGAGGTGAGTCTACATATGTGGTGGGAATGATGTATAGTTGGAGGTGACAGTCTACATATGTGGTGGGAATGATGTAGAGTTGGTGGTGACAATCTACATATGTGGTGGGAAGGATGTAGAGTTGGAGGTGACAGTCTACATATGTGGTGGGAAAGAGGTAGAGTTGGAGGTAACAGTCTACATATGTGGTGGAAATGATGTAGAGTTGGAGGTGACAGTCTACATATGTGGTGGGAATGATGTACAGTTGGAAATGACAGTCTACATATATGGTGGGAATGATGTACAGTTGGAGGTGACAATCTACATATGTGGTGGGTCTGATGTACAGTTGGAGGTGACAGTCTACATATGTGGTGGGAATGGTGTAGAGTTGGAGGTGACAGTCTACATATGTGGCAGGAATGATGTAGAGTTGAGGTGACGGTCTACATATGTGGTGGGAATGATGTAGAGTTGAAGGGGACAGTCTGCATATGTGTTGGGAAAGATGTAGAGTTGGAGGTGACAGTCTACATATGTCTTGGGAATGATGCAGAGTTGCAGGTAACAGTCTACATATGTGGTGGGAATGATGTACAGTTGGAGGTGACAGTCTATATATGTGGTGGGAAAAATGTAGAGTTGGAGGTGACAGTCTACATATGTGGTGGGTATGATGTAGATTTGGAGATGACAGTCTACATATGTGGTGGGAATGATGTAGAGTTGGATGTGACAGTCTACATATGTTGTGGGAATGATGTAGAGTTGGAGGTGACAGTCTACATATGTGGTGGGAATGATGTAGAGTTGGAGGTGAGTCTACATATGTGGTGGGAATGATGTAGAGTTGGAGGTGACAGTCTACATATGTGGTGGGTATGATGTAGAGTTGGAGGTGATAGTCTACATATGTAGGTGGGAAAGAGGTAGAGTTGGAGGTGACAGACTACAAATGTGGTGGGAATGATGTAGAGTTGGAGGTGACAGTCTACATATGTGGTGGGAAAGAGGTAGAGTTGGAGATGACAGTCTAAATATGTGGTGGGAAAGAGGTAGAGTTGGAGGTGACAGTCTACATATGTGGTGGGAAAGAGGTAGAGTTGGAGGTGACAGTCTACATATGTGGTGGGAAAGAGGTAGAGTTGGAGGTGACATTCTAAATATGTGGTGGGAATGATGTAAAGTTGGTGGTGACAGTCTAAATATGTGGTGGGAATGATGTAGAGTTGGTGGTGACAGTCTACATATGTGGTGGGAAAGAGGTAGAGTTGGAGGTGACAATCTACATATGTGGTGGGAATGATGTAGAGTTGGTGGTGACAGTCTACATATGTGGTGGGAAAGAGGTAGAGTTGGTGGTGATAGTTTACATATGTGGTGGGAATGATGTAGAGTTGGAGGTGACAGTCTACATATGTGGTGGGAATGATGTAGAGTTGGAGGTGACAGTCTACATATGTCTTGGGTATGATGCAGAGTTGCAGGTAACAGTCAACATATGTGGTGGGAATGATGTACAGTTGGAGGTGACAGTCTATATATGTGGTGGGAATGATGTAGAGTTGGAGGTGACAGTCTACATATGTGGTGGGAATGATGTAGATTTGGAGATGACAGTCTACATATGTGGTGGGAATGATGTAGAGTTGGAGGTGACAGTCTACATATGTGGTGGGAATGATATAGAGTTGGAGGTGAGTCTACATATGTGGTGGGAATGATGTAGAATTGGAGGTGGTAGTCTACATATGTAGGTGGGAAAGAGGTAGAGTTGGAGGTGACAGTCTACATATGTGGTGGGAATGCTGTAGAGTTGGTGGTGACATTCTACATATGTGGTGGGAACGATGTAGAGTTGGAGGTGACAGTCTATATATGTGGTGGGAATGATGTAGAGTTGGAGGTGACAGTCTACATATGTAGTGGGAATGATGTACAGTTGGAGGTGACAGTCTACATATGTGGTGGGAATGATGTAGAGTTGGAGGTGACAATCTACATATGTGGTGGGAATTATGTAGAGTTGGAGGTGACAATCTTCATATGTGGTGGGAATTATGTAGAGTTGGAGGTGACAATCTACATATGTGGTGGGAATGATGTAGAGTTGGAGGTGGCAATCTACATATGTGGTGGGAAGGATGTAGAGTTGGAGGTGACAGTCTACATATGTGGTGGGAAAGAGGTACAGTTGGAGGTGACAGTCTACATATGTGGTGGGAATGATGTAGAGTTGGAGGTGACAGTCTACATATGTGGTGGGAATGATGTACAGTTGGAGGTGACAGTCTATATATGTGGTGGGAATGATGTACAGTTGGAAGTGACAGTTTACATATGTGGTGGGAATGATGTAGAGTTGGAGGTGACAGTCTACATATGTGGTGGGAATGATGTAGAGTTGGTGGTGACAGTCTACATATGTGGTGGGAAAGAGGTAGAGTTGGTGGTGACAGTCTACATATGTGGTGGGAATGATGTAGAGTTGGAGGTAACAGTCTACATATGTGGTGGGAAAGAGGTAGTGTTGGAGGTGACAGTCTACATATGTGGTGGGAATGATGTAGAGTTGGGTGTGACAATCTACATGTGTGGTGGGAAAGAGCTAGAGTCGGAGGTGACAGTCTACATATGTGGTGAGAAAGAGGTAGAGTTGGAGGTGACACTCTACATATGTGGTGGGAATGATGTAGAGTTGGAGGTGACAGTCTACATATGTGGTGGGAATTATGTAGAGTTGGAGGTGACAGTCTACATATGTGGTGGGAATGATGTATAGTTGGAGGTGACAGTCTACATATGTGGTGGGAATGATGTAGAGTTGGAGGTGACAATCTACATATGTGGTGGGAAGGATGTAGAGTTGGAGGTGACAGTCTACATATGTGGTGGGAAAGAGGTAGAGTTGGAGGTAACAGTCTACATATGTGGTGGGAATGATGTAGAGTTGGAGGTGACAGTCTACATATGTGGTGGGAATGATGTACAGTTGGAGGTGACAGTCTACATATATGGTGGGAATGATGTACAGTTGGAGGTGACAGTCTACATACATAGGTGGTGGGAATGATGTACAGTTGGAGGTGACAATCTACATATGTGGTGGGTCTGATGTACAGTTGGAGGTGACAGTCTACATATGTGGTGGGAATGGTGTAGAGTTGGAGGTGACAGTCTACATATGTGGCAGGAATGATGTAGAGTTGAGGTGACGGTCTACATATGTGGTGGGAATGATGTAGAATTGAAGGGGACAGTCTGCATATGTGTTGGGAAAGATGTAGAGTTGGAGGTGACAGTCTACATATGTCTTGGGAATGATGCAGAGTTGCAGGTAACAGTCTACATATGTGGTGGGAATGATGTACAGTTGGAGGTGACAGTCTATATATGTGGTGGGAAAAATGTAGAGTTGGAGGTGACAGTCTACATATGTGGTGGGTATGATGTAGATTTGGAGATGACAGTCTACATATGTGGTGGGAATGATGTAGAGTTGGATGTGACAGTCTACATATGTTGTGGGAATGATGTAGAGTTGGAGGTGACAGTCTACATATGTGGTGGGAATGATGTAGAGTTGGAGGTGAGTCTACATATGTGGTGGGAATGATGTAGAGTTGGAGGTGACAGTCTACATATGTGGTGGGTATGATGTAGAGTTGGAGGTGATAGTCTACATATGTAGGTGGGAAAGAGGTAGAGTTGGAGGTGACAGTCTACAAATGTGGTGGGAATGATGTAGAGTTGGAGGTGACAGTCTACATATGTGGTGGGAAAGAAGTAGAGTTGGAGATGACAGTCTAAATATGTGGTGGGAAAGAGGTAGAGTTGGAGGTGACAGTCTACATATGTGGTGGGAAAGAGGTAGAGTTGGATGTGACAGTCTAAATATGTGTTGGGAAAGAGGTAGAGTTGGAGGTGACAGTCTACAAGTGTGGTGGGAAAGATGTAGAGTTGGAGGTGACAGTCTACATATGTGGTGGGAAAGAGGTAGAGTTGGAGGTGACAGTCTACATATGTGGTGGGAATGATGTAGAGTTGGAGGTGACATTCTAAATATGTGGTGGGAATGATGTAGAGTTGGTGGTGACAGTCTAAATATGTGGTGGGAATGATGTAGAGTTGGTGGTGACAGTCTACATATGTGGTGGGAAAGAGGTAGAGTTGGAGGTGACAATCTACATATGTGGTGGGAATGATGTAGAGTTGGTGGTGACAGTCTACATATGTGGTGGGAAAGAGGTAGAGTTGGTGGTGACAGTTTACATATGTGGTGGGAATGATGTAGAGTTGGAGGTAACAGTCTACATATGTGGTGGGAATGATGTACAGTTGGAGGTGACAATCTACATATGTGGTGGGTCTGACGTAGTGTTGGAGGTGACAGTCTTCATATGTGGCAGGAATGATGTAGAGTTGAGGTGACAGTCTACATATGTGGTGGGAATGATGTAGAGTTGGAGGTGACAGTCTACATATGTCTTGGGAATGATGCAGAGTTGCAGGTAACAGTCAACATATGTGGTGGGAATGATGTACAGTTGGAGGTGACAGTCTATATATGTGGTGGGAATGATGTAGAGTTGGAGGTGACAGTCTACATATGTGGTGGGAATGATGTAGATTTGGAGATGACAGTCTACATATGTGGTGGGAATGATGTAGAGTTGGATGTGACAGTCTACATATGTGGTGGGAATGATGTAGAGTTGGAGGTGACAGTCTACATATGTGGTGGGAATGATATAGAGTTGGAGGTGAGTCTACATATGTGGTGGGAATGATGTAGAGTTGGAGGTAACAGTCTACATATGTGGTGGGAATGATGTAGAGTTGGAGGTGACAGTCTACATATGTGGTGGGAATGATGTACAGTTGGAAGTGACAGTCTACATATATGGTGGGAATGATGTACAGTTGGAGGTGACAATCTACATATGTGGTGGGTCTGATGTACAGTTGGAGGTGACAGTCTACATATGTGGTGGGAATGGTGTAGAGTTGGAGGTGACAGTCTACATATGTGGCAGGAATGATGTAGAGTTGAGGTGACGGTCTACATATGTGGTGGGAATGATGTAGAATTGAAGGGGACAGTCTGCATATGTGTTGGGAAAGATGTAGAGTTGGAGGTGACAGTCTACATATGTCTTGGGAATGATGCAGAGTTGCAGGTAACAGTCTACATATGTGGTGGGAATGATGTACAGTTGGAGGTGACAGTCTATATATATGGTGGAAAAATGTAGAGTTGGAGGTGACAGTCTACATATGTGGTGGGTATGATGTAGATTTGGAGATGACAGTCTACATATGTGGTGGGAATGATGTAGAGTTGGATGTGACAGTCTATATATGTTGTGGGAATGATGTAGAGTTGGAGGTGACAGTCTACATATGTGGTGGGAATGATGTAGAGTTGGAGGTGAGTCTACATATGTGGTGGGAATGATGTAGAGTTGGAGGTGACAGTCTACATATGTGGTGGGTATGATGTAGAGTTGGAGGTGATAGTCTACATATGTAGGTGGGAAAGAGGTAGAGTTGGAGGTGACAGTCTACAAATGTGGTGGGAATGATGTAGAGTTGGAGGTGACAGTCTACATATGTGGTGGGAAAGAGGTAGAGTTGGAGATGACAGTCTCAATATGTGGTGGGAAAGAGGTAGAGTTGGAGGTGACAGTCTACATATGTGGTGGGAAAGAGGTAGAGTTGGAGGTGACAGTCTACATATGTGGTGGGAAAGAGGTAGAGTTGGAGGTGACATTCTAAATATGTGGTGGGAATGATGTAGAGTTGGTGGTGACAGTCTAAATATGTGGTGGGAATGATGTAGAGTTGGTGGTGACAGTTTACATATGTGGTGGGAAAGAGGTAGAGTTGGAGGTGACAATCTACATATGTGGTGGGAATGATGTAGAGTTGGTGGTGACAGTCTACATATGTGGTGGGAAAGAGGTAGAGTTGGTGGTGACAGTTTACATATGTGGTGGGAATGATGTAGAGTTGGAGGTGACAGTCTACATATGTGATGGGAATGATGTAGAGTTGGAGGTGACAGTCTAGATATGTCTTGGGAATGATGCAGAGTTGCAGGTAACAGTCAACATATGTGGTGGGAATGATGTAGAGTTGGAGGTGATAGTCTACATATGTAGGTGAGAAAGAGGTAGAGTTGGAGGTGACAGTCTACATATGTGGTGGGAATGCTGTAGAGTTGGTGGTGACATTCTACATATGTGGTGGGAACGATGTAGAGTTGGAGGTGACAGTCTACATATGTGGTGGGAATGATGTAGAGTTGGAGGTGACAGTCTACATATGTGGTGGGAATTATGTAGAGTTGGAGGTGACAGTCTACATATGTGGTGGGAATGATGTATAGTTGGAGGTGACATTCTACATATGTGGTGGGAATGATGTAGTGTTGGAGGTGACAATCTACATATGTGGTGGGAAGGATGTAGAGTTGGAGGTGACAGTCTACATATGTGGTGGGAAAGAGGTAGAGTTGGAGGTAACAGTCTACATATGTGGTGGGAATTATGTAGAGTTGGAGGTGACAGTCTACATATGTGGTGGGAATGATGTACAGTTGGAAGTGACAGTCTACATATATGGTGGGAATGATGTACAGTTGGAGGTGACAATCTACATATGTGGTGGGTCTGATGTACAGTTGGAGGTGACAGTCTACATATGTGGTGGGAATGGTGTAGAGTTGGAGGTGACAGTCTACATATGTGGCAGGAATGATGTAGAGTTGAGGTGACGGTCTACATATGTGGTGGGAATGATGTAGAATTGAAGGGGACAGTCTGCATATGTGTTGGGAAAGATGTAAAGTTGGAGGTGACAGTCTACATATGTCTTGGGAATGATGCAGAGTTGCAGGTAACAGTCTACATATGTGGTGGGAATGATGTACAGTTGGAGGTGACAGTCTATATATGTGGTGGGAAAAATGTAGAGTTGGAGGTGACAGTCTACATATGTGGTGGGTATGATGTAGATTTGGAGATGACAGTCTACATATGTGGTGGGAATGATGTAGAGTTGGATGTGACAGTCTACATATGTTGTGGGAATGATGTAGAGTTGGAGGTGACAGTCTACATATGTGGTGGGAATGATGTAGAGTTGGAGGTGAGTCTACATATGTGGTGGGAATGATGTAGAGTTGGAGGTGACAGTCTACATATGTGGTGGGTATGATGTAGAGTTGGAGGTGATAGTCTACATATGTAGGTGGGAAAGAGGTAGAGTTGGAGGTGACAGTCTACAAACGTGGTGGGAATGATGTAGAGTTGGATGTGACAGTCTACATATGTTGTGGGAATGATGTAGAGTTGGAGGTGACAGTCTACATATGTGGTGGGAATGATGTAGAGTTGGAGGTGAGTCTACATATGTGGTGGGAATGATGTATAGTTGGAGGTGACAGTCTACATATGTGGTGGGAATGATGTAGAGTTGGTGGTGACAATCTACATATGTGGTGGGAAGGATGTAGAGTTGGAGGTGACAGTCTACATATGTGGTGGGAAAGAGGTAGAGTTGGAGGTAACAGTCTACATATGTGGTGGAAATGATGTAGAGTTGGAGGTGACAGTCTACATATGTGGTGGGAATGATGTACAGTTGGAAATGACAGTCTACATATATGGTGGGAATGATGTACAGTTGGAGGTGACAATCTACATATGTGGTGGGTCTGATGTACAGTTGGAGGTGACAGTCTACATATGTGGTGGGAATGGTGTAGAGTTGGAGGTGACAGTCTACATATGTGGCAGGAATGATGTAGAGTTGAGGTGACGGTCTACATATGTGGTGGGAATGATGTAGAGTTGAAGGGGACAGTCTGCATATGTGTTGGGAAAGATGTAGAGTTGGAGGTGACAGTCTACATATGTCTTGGGAATGATGCAGAGTTGCAGGTAACAGTCTACATATGTGGTGGGAATGATGTACAGTTGGAGGTGACAGTCTATATATGTGGTGGGAAAAATGTAGAGTTGGAGGTGACAGTCTACATATGTGGTGGGTATGATGTAGATTTGGAGATGACAGTCTACATATGTGGTGGGAATGATGTAGAGTTGGATGTGACAGTCTACATATGTTGTGGGAATGATGTAGAGTTGGAGGTGACAGTCTACATATGTGGTGGGAATGATGTAGAGTTGGAGGTGAGTCTACATATGTGGTGGGAATGATGTAGAGTTGGAGGTGACAGTCTACATATGTGGTGGGTATGATGTAGAGTTGGAGGTGATAGTCTACATATGTAGGTGGGAAAGAGGTAGAGTTGGAGGTGACAGACTACAAATGTGGTGGGAATGATGTAGAGTTGGAGGTGACAGTCTACATATGTGGTGGGAAAGAGGTAGAGTTGGAGATGACAGTCTAAATATGTGGTGGGAAAGAGGTAGAGTTGGAGGTGACAGTCTACATATGTGGTGGGAAAGAGGTAGAGTTGGAGGTGACAGTCTACATATGTGGTGGGAAAGAGGTAGAGTTGGAGGTGACATTCTAAATATGTGGTGGGAATGATGTAAAGTTGGTGGTGACAGTCTAAATATGTGGTGGGAATGATGTAGAGTTGGTGGTGACAGTCTACATATGTGGTGGGAAAGAGGTAGAGTTGGAGGTGACAATCTACATATGTGGTGGGAATGATGTAGAGTTGGTGGTGACAGTCTACATATGTGGTGGGAAAGAGGTAGAGTTGGTGGTGATAGTTTACATATGTGGTGGGAATGATGTAGAGTTGGAGGTGACAGTCTACATATGTGGTGGGAATGATGTAGAGTTGGAGGTGACAGTCTACATATGTCTTGGGTATGATGCAGAGTTGCAGGTAACAGTCAACATATGTGGTGGGAATGATGTACAGTTGGAGGTGACAGTCTATATATGTGGTGGGAATGATGTAGAGTTGGAGGTGACAGTCTACATATGTGGTGGGAATGATGTAGATTTGGAGATGACAGTCTACATATGTGGTGGGAATGATGTAGAGTTGGAGGTGACAGTCTACATATGTGGTGGGAATGATATAGAGTTGGAGGTGAGTCTACATATGTGGTGGGAATGATGTAGAATTGGAGGTGGTAGTCTACATATGTAGGTGGGAAAGAGGTAGAGTTGGAGGTGACAGTCTACATATGTGGTGGGAATGCTGTAGAGTTGGTGGTGACATTCTACATATGTGGTGGGAACGATGTAGAGTTGGAGGTGACAGTCTATATATGTGGTGGGAATGATGTAGAGTTGGAGGTGACAGTCTACATATGTAGTGGGAATGATGTACAGTTGGAGGTGACAGTCTACATATGTGGTGGGAATGATGTAGAGTTGGAGGTGACAATCTACATATGTGGTGGGAATTATGTAGAGTTGGAGGTGACAATCTTCATATGTGGTGGGAATTATGTAGAGTTGGAGGTGACAATCTACATATGTGGTGGGAATGATGTAGAGTTGGAGGTGGCAATCTACATATGTGGTGGGAAGGATGTAGAGTTGGAGGTGACAGTCTACATATGTGGTGGGAAAGAGGTACAGTTGGAGGTGACAGTCTACATATGTGGTGGGAATGATGTAGAGTTGGAGGTGACAGTCTACATATGTGGTGGGAATGATGTACAGTTGGAGGTGACAGTCTATATATGTGGTGGGAATGATGTACAGTTGGAAGTGACAGTTTACATATGTGGTGGGAATGATGTAGAGTTGGAGGTGACAGTCTACATATGTGGTGGGAATGATGTAGAGTTGGTGGTGACAGTCTACATATGTGGTGGGAAAGAGGTAGAGTTGGTGGTGACAGTCTACATATGTGGTGGGAATGATGTAGAGTTGGAGGTAACAGTCTACATATGTGGTGGGAAAGAGGTAGTGTTGGAGGTGACAGTCTACATATGTGGTGGGAATGATGTAGAGTTGGGTGTGACAATCTACATGTGTGGTGGGAAAGAGCTAGAGTCGGAGGTGACAGTCTACATATGTGGTGAGAAAGAGGTAGAGTTGGAGGTGACACTCTACATATGTGGTGGGAATGATGTAGAGTTGGAGGTGACAGTCTACATATGTGGTGGGAATTATGTAGAGTTGGAGGTGACAGTCTACATATGTGGTGGGAATGATGTATAGTTGGAGGTGACAGTCTACATATGTGGTGGGAATGATGTAGAGTTGGAGGTGACAATCTACATATGTGGTGGGAAGGATGTAGAGTTGGAGGTGACAGTCTACATATGTGGTGGGAAAGAGGTAGAGTTGGAGGTAACAGTCTACATATGTGGTGGGAATGATGTAGAGTTGGAGGTGACAGTCTACATATGTGGTGGGAATGATGTACAGTTGGAGGTGACAGTCTACATATATGGTGGGAATGATGTACAGTTGGAGGTGACAGTCTACATACATAGGTGGTGGGAATGATGTACAGTTGGAGGTGACAATCTACATATGTGGTGGGTCTGATGTACAGTTGGAGGTGACAGTCTACATATGTGGTGGGAATGGTGTAGAGTTGGAGGTGACAGTCTACATATGTGGCAGGAATGATGTAGAGTTGAGGTGACGGTCTACATATGTGGTGGGAATGATGTAGAATTGAAGGGGACAGTCTGCATATGTGTTGGGAAAGATGTAGAGTTGGAGGTGACAGTCTACATATGTCTTGGGAATGATGCAGAGTTGCAGGTAACAGTCTACATATGTGGTGGGAATGATGTACAGTTGGAGGTGACAGTCTATATATGTGGTGGGAAAAATGTAGAGTTGGAGGTGACAGTCTACATATGTGGTGGGTATGATGTAGATTTGGAGATGACAGTCTACATATGTGGTGGGAATGATGTAGAGTTGGATGTGACAGTCTACATATGTTGTGGGAATGATGTAGAGTTGGAGGTGACAGTCTACATATGTGGTGGGAATGATGTAGAGTTGGAGGTGAGTCTACATATGTGGTGGGAATGATGTAGAGTTGGAGGTGACAGTCTACATATGTGGTGGGTATGATGTAGAGTTGGAGGTGATAGTCTACATATGTAGGTGGGAAAGAGGTAGAGTTGGAGGTGACAGTCTACAAATGTGGTGGGAATGATGTAGAGTTGGAGGTGACAGTCTACATATGTGGTGGGAAAGAAGTAGAGTTGGAGATGACAGTCTAAATATGTGGTGGGAAAGAGGTAGAGTTGGAGGTGACAGTCTACATATGTGGTGGGAAAGAGGTAGAGTTGGATGTGACAGTCTAAATATGTGTTGGGAAAGAGGTAGAGTTGGAGGTGACAGTCTACAAGTGTGGTGGGAAAGATGTAGAGTTGGAGGTGACAGTCTACATATGTGGTGGGAAAGAGGTAGAGTTGGAGGTGACAGTCTACATATGTGGTGGGAATGATGTAGAGTTGGAGGTGACATTCTAAATATGTGGTGGGAATGATGTAGAGTTGGTGGTGACAGTCTAAATATGTGGTGGGAATGATGTAGAGTTGGTGGTGACAGTCTACATATGTGGTGGGAAAGAGGTAGAGTTGGAGGTGACAATCTACATATGTGGTGGGAATGATGTAGAGTTGGTGGTGACAGTCTACATATGTGGTGGGAAAGAGGTAGAGTTGGTGGTGACAGTTTACATATGTGGTGGGAATGATGTAGAGTTGGAGGTAACAGTCTACATATGTGGTGGGAATGATGTACAGTTGGAGGTGACAATCTACATATGTGGTGGGTCTGACGTAGTGTTGGAGGTGACAGTCTTCATATGTGGCAGGAATGATGTAGAGTTGAGGTGACAGTCTACATATGTGGTGGGAATGATGTAGAGTTGGAGGTGACAGTCTACATATGTCTTGGGAATGATGCAGAGTTGCAGGTAACAGTCAACATATGTGGTGGGAATGATGTACAGTTGGAGGTGACAGTCTATATATGTGGTGGGAATGATGTAGATTTGGAGATGACAGTCTACATATGTGGTGGGAATGATGTAGAGTTGGATGTGACAGTCTACATATGTGGTGGGAATGATGTAGAGTTGGAGGTGACAGTCTACATATGTGGTGGGAATGATATAGAGTTGGAGGTGAGTCTACATATGTGGTGGGAATGATGTAGAGTTGGAGGTAACAGTCTACATATGTGGTGGGAATGATGTAGAGTTGGAGGTGACAGTCTACATATGTGGTGGGAATGATGTACAGTTGGAAGTGACAGTCTACATATATGGTGGGAATGATGTACAGTTGGAGGTGACAATCTACATATGTGGTGGGTCTGATGTACAGTTGGAGGTGACAGTCTACATATGTGGTGGGAATGGTGTAGAGTTGGAGGTGACAGTCTACATATGTGGCAGGAATGATGTAGAGTTGAGGTGACGGTCTACATATGTGGTGGGAATGATGTAGAATTGAAGGGGACAGTCTGCATATGTGTTGGGAAAGATGTAGAGTTGGAGGTGACAGTCTACATATGTCTTGGGAATGATGCAGAGTTGCAGGTAACAGTCTACATATGTGGTGGGAATGATGTACAGTTGGAGGTGACAGTCTATATATATGGTGGAAAAATGTAGAGTTGGAGGTGACAGTCTACATATGTGGTGGGTATGATGTAGATTTGGAGATGACAGTCTACATATGTGGTGGGAATGATGTAGAGTTGGATGTGACAGTCTATATATGTTGTGGGAATGATGTAGAGTTGGAGGTGACAGTCTACATATGTGGTGGGAATGATGTAGAGTTGGAGGTGAGTCTACATATGTGGTGGGAATGATGTAGAGTTGGAGGTGACAGTCTACATATGTGGTGGGTATGATGTAGAGTTGGAGGTGATAGTCTACATATGTAGGTGGGAAAGAGGTAGAGTTGGAGGTGACAGTCTACAAATGTGGTGGGAATGATGTAGAGTTGGAGGTGACAGTCTACATATGTGGTGGGAAAGAGGTAGAGTTGGAGATGACAGTCTCAATATGTGGTGGGAAAGAGGTAGAGTTGGAGGTGACAGTCTACATATGTGGTGGGAAAGAGGTAGAGTTGGAGGTGACAGTCTACATATGTGGTGGGAAAGAGGTAGAGTTGGAGGTGACATTCTAAATATGTGGTGGGAATGATGTAGAGTTGGTGGTGACAGTCTAAATATGTGGTGGGAATGATGTAGAGTTGGTGGTGACAGTTTACATATGTGGTGGGAAAGAGGTAGAGTTGGAGGTGACAATCTACATATGTGGTGGGAATGATGTAGAGTTGGTGGTGACAGTCTACATATGTGGTGGGAAAGAGGTAGAGTTGGTGGTGACAGTTTACATATGTGGTGGGAATGATGTAGAGTTGGAGGTGACAGTCTACATATGTGATGGGAATGATGTAGAGTTGGAGGTGACAGTCTAGATATGTCTTGGGAATGATGCAGAGTTGCAGGTAACAGTCAACATATGTGGTGGGAATGATGTAGAGTTGGAGGTGATAGTCTACATATGTAGGTGAGAAAGAGGTAGAGTTGGAGGTGACAGTCTACATATGTGGTGGGAATGCTGTAGAGTTGGTGGTGACATTCTACATATGTGGTGGGAACGATGTAGAGTTGGAGGTGACAGTCTACATATGTGGTGGGAATGATGTAGAGTTGGAGGTGACAGTCTACATATGTGGTGGGAATTATGTAGAGTTGGAGGTGACAGTCTACATATGTGGTGGGAATGATGTATAGTTGGAGGTGACATTCTACATATGTGGTGGGAATGATGTAGTGTTGGAGGTGACAATCTACATATGTGGTGGGAAGGATGTAGAGTTGGAGGTGACAGTCTACATATGTGGTGGGAAAGAGGTAGAGTTGGAGGTAACAGTCTACATATGTGGTGGGAATGATGTAGAGTTGGAGGTGACAGTCTACATATGTGGTGGGAATGATGTACAGTTGGAAGTGACAGTCTACATATATGGTGGGAATGATGTACAGTTGGAGGTGACAATCTACATATGTGGTGGGTCTGATGTACAGTTGGAGGTGACAGTCTACATATGTGGTGGGAATGGTGTAGAGTTGGAGGTGACAGTCTACATATGTGGCAGGAATGATGTAGAGTTGAGGTGACGGTCTACATATGTGGTGGGAATGATGTAGAATTGAAGGGGACAGTCTGCATATGTGTTGGGAAAGATGTAAAGTTGGAGGTGACAGTCTACATATGTCTTGGGAATGATGCAGAGTTGCAGGTAACAGTCTACATATGTGGTGGGAATGATGTACAGTTGGAGGTGACAGTCTACATATGTGGTGGGAATGCTGTAGAGTTGGTGGTGACATTCTACATATGTGGTGGGAACGATGTAGAGTTGGAGGTGACAGTCTACATATGTGGTGGGAATGATGTAGAGTTGGAGGTGACAGTCTACATATGTGGTGGGAATTATGTAGAGTTGGAGGTGACAGTCTACATATGTGGTGGGAATGATGTATAGTTGGAGGTGACATTCTACATATGTGGTGGGAATGATGTAGTGTTGGAGGTGACAGTCTACATATGTGGTGGGAATGATGTAGAGTTGGAGGTGACAGTCTACATATGTCTTGGGAATGATGCAGAGTTGCAGGTAACAGTCAACATATGTGGTGGGAATGATGTACAGTTGGAGGTGACAGTCTATATATGTGGTGGGAATGATGTAGAGTTGGAGGTGACAGTCTACATATGTGGTGGGAATGATGTAGATTTGGAGATGACAGTCTACATATGTGGTGGGAATGATGTAGAGTTGGATGTGACAGTCTACATATGTGGTGGGAATGATGTAGAGTTGGAGGTGACAGTCTACATATGTGGTGGGAATGATATAGAGTTGGAGGTGAGTCTACATATGTGGTGGGAATGATGTAGAGTTGGAGGTGATAGTCTACATATGTAGGTGGGAAAGAGGTAGAGTTGGAGGTGACAGTCTACATATGTGTTGGGAATGCTGTAGAGTTGGTGGTGACATTCTACATATGTGGTGGGAACGATGTAGAGTTGGAGGTGACAGTCTACATATGTGGTGGGAAAGAGGTAGAGTTGGAGGTGATAGTCTACATATGTGGTGCGACTGATGTACAGTTGGAGGTGACAGTCTACATATGTGGTGGGAATGATGTACAGTTGGAGGTGACAATCTACATATGTGGTGGGCATGATGTAGAGTTGGAGGTGACAAACTACATATGTGGTGGGAATGATGTAGAGTTGGAGGTGACAGTCTACATATGTGGTGGGAATGATGTAGAGTTGGAGGTGACAGTCTACAAATTAAGTGGGAAGGATGTAGGGTTGGAAGTAACATTCTACATATGTGGTGGGAATGGTGTACAGTTGAAAGTGACAGTCTACATATGAGGTGGGAATGATGTACAGTTGGAGGTGACAGTCTACATATGTAGTGGGAATGATGTGCATTTGGAGGTGACAGTCTACATATGTGGTGGGAATGATGTAGAGTTGGAGGTGACAATCTACATATGTGGTGGGAATTATGTAGAGTTGGAGGTGACAATCTACATATGTGGTGGGAATGATGTAGAGTTGGAGGTGACAATCTACATATGTGGTGGGAATGATGTAGAGTTGGAGGTGACAATCTACATATGTGGTGGGAAGGATGTAGAGTTGGAGGTGACAGTCTACATATGTGGTGGGAAAGAGGTACAGTTGGAGGTGACAGTCTACATATGTGGTGGGAATGATGTAGAGTTGGAGGTGACAGTCTACATATGTGCTGGGAATGATGTACAGTTGGAGGTGACAGTCTACATATGTGGTGGGAATGATGTACAGATGGAGGTGACAGTCTACATATGTGCTGGGAATGATGTAGAGTTGGAGGTGACAGTCTACATAGGTGGTGGGAATGATGTACAGTTGGAGGTGACAATCTGCATATGTGGTGGGAATGATGTAGAGTCGGAGGTGACAATCTACATATGTGGTGGGAATGATGTAGAGTTGGAGGTAACAGTCTACATATGTGGTGGGTCTGATGTACAGTTGGAGGTGACAGTCTACATATGTGTTGGGAATGGTGTAGAGTTGGAGGTGACAGTCTACATATGTGGCAGGAATGATGTAGAGTTGGAGATGATAGTTTACATATGTGGCAGGAATGATGTAGAGTTGGTGGTGACAGTCTACATATGTGGTGGGAATTGGTAGAGTTGGAGGTGACAGTCTACATATGTGGTGGCAATGATGTAGAGTTGGTGGTGACAGTCTACATATGTGGTGGGAAAGAGGTAGAGTTGGTGGTGACAGTCTACATATGTGGTGGGAATGATGTAGAGTTGGAGGTAACAGTCTACATATGTGGTGGGAAAGAGGTAGTGTTGGAGGTGACAGTCTACATATGTGGTGGGAATGATGTAGAGTTGGGTGTGACAATCTACATATGTGGTGGGAAAGAGGTAGAGTTGGAGGTGACAGTCTACATATGTGGTGGGAATGATGTAGAGTTGGATGTGACAGTCTACATATGTGGTGGGAATTATGTAGAGTTGGAGGTGACAGTCTACATATGTGGTGGGAATGATGTAGAGTTGGAGGTGACAATCTACATATGTGGTGGGAAGGATGTAGAGTTGGAGGTGACAGTTTACATATGTGGTGGGAAAGAGGTGGAGTTGGAGGTAACAGTCTACATATGTGGTGGGAATGATGTACAGTTGGAGGTGACAGTCTACATATATGGTGGGAATGATGTACAGTTGGAGGTGACAGTCTACATACATAGGTGGTGGGAATGATGTACAGTTGGAGGTGACAATCTACATATGTGGTGGGTCTGATGTACAGTTGGAGGTGACAGTCTACATATGTGGTGGGAATGGTGTAGAGTTGGAGGTGACAGTCTATATATGTGGCAGGAATGATGTAGAGTTGAGGTGACGGTCTACATATGTGGTGGGAATGATGTAGAATTGAAGGGGACAGTCTACATGTGTTGGGAATGATGTAGAGTTGGAGGTGACAGTCTATATATGTGGTGGGAATGATGTAGAGTTGGAGGTGACAGTCTATATATGTGGTGGGAATGATGTAGAGTTGGAGGTGACAGTCTACATATGTGGTGGTTATGATGTAGATTTGGAGATGACAGTCTACATATGTGGTGGGAATGATGTAGAGTTGGAGGTGATAGTCTACATATGTAGGTGGGAAAGAGGTAGAGTTGGAGGTGACAGTCTACATATGTGGTGGGAATGATGTAGAGTTGGAGGTGACAGTCTACATATGTGGTGGGAATGATGTACAGTTGATGGTGACACTCTACATATGTGGTGGGAAAGAGCTAGAGTTGGAGGTGACAGTCTACATATGTGGTGGGAATGATGTAGAGTTGGAGGTGACAGTCTACATATGTGGTGGGATTGATGGAGAGTTGGAGGTGACAATCTACATATGTGGTGGGAATGATGTACTGTTGGAGGTGACAGTCTAAATATGTGGTGGGAATGATGTAGAGTTGGAGGTGACAGTCTACATATGCGGTGGGAATGATGTTGAGTTGGAGGTGAAAGTCTATATATGTGGTGGGAATGATGTACAGTTGGAGGTGCCAATCTACATGTGTGGTGGGAAGCATGTAGAGTTGGAGGTGACAGTCTACATATGTGGTCGGAAAGAGGTACAGTTGGAGGTGACAGTCTACATATGTGGTGGGAATGATGTAGATTTGGAGGTGACAGTCTACATATGTGGTGGGAATGATGTACAGTTGGAGATGACAGTCTACATAGGTGGTGGTAATGATGTACAGTTGGAGGTGACAGTCTACATATGTGGCGGGAATGATGTAGATTTGGAGATGACAGTCTACATATGTGGTGGGAATGGTGTAGAGTTGGAGGTGACAGTCTACATATGTGGCAAGAATGATGTAGAGTTGGAGGTGACAGTCTACATATGTGGTGGGAATGATGTAGAGTTGGAGGTGACAGTTACATATGTCTTGGGAATGATGTAGAGTTGGAGGTGACAGTCTACATATGTGGTGGGAAAGAGGTAGAGTTGGAGGTGACAGTCTACATATGTGGTGGGAATGATGTACAGTTGGAGGTGACAGTCTACATATGTGGTGGGAATGATGTTGAGATGGGTGTGACAATCTACATTTGTGGTGGGAAAGAGTTAGAGTTGGAGGTGAAAGTCTACATATGTGGTGAGAAAGAGGTAGAGTTGGAGGTGACAGTCTCATATGTGGTGGGAATTGGTAGAGTTGGAGGTGACAGTCTACATATGTGGTGGGAATGATGTAGAGTTGGTGGTGACAGTCTACATATGTGGTGGGAAAGAGGTGGAGTTGGTGGTGACAGTCTACATATGTGGTGGGAAAGAGGTAGTGTTGGACGTGACAGTCTACATATGTGGTGGGAATGATGTAGAGTTGGGTGTGACAATTTACATATGTGGTGGGAAAGAGGTAGAGTTGGAGGTGACAGTCTACATATGTGGTGGGAATTATGTAGAGTTGGAGGTGACAGTCTACTTATGTGGTGGGAATGATGTATAGTTAGAGGTGACAGTCTACATATGTGGTGGGAATGATGTAGAGTTGGAGGTGACAATCTACATATGTGGTGGGAATGATGTATTGTTGGAGGTGACAATCTACATATGTGGTGGGAAGGATGTAGAGTTGGAGGTGACAGTCTACATATGTGGTGAGAAAGAGGTAGCGTTGGAGATAACAGTCTACATATGTGGTGGGAATGATGTAGAGTTGGAGGTGACAGTCTACATATGTCTTGGGAATGATGCAGAGTTGCAGGTAACAGTCTACATATGTGGTGGGAATGATGTACAGTTTGAGGTGACAGTCTATATATGTGGTGGAAATGATGTAGAGTTTGAGGTGACAGTCTACATATGTGCTGGGAATGATGTAGAGTTGGAGGTGATAGTCTACATATGTAGGTGGGAAAGAGGTAGAGTTGGAGGTGACAGTCTACATATGTGGTGGGAATGATGTAGAGTTGGAGGTGACAGTCTACATATGTGGTGGGAATGATGTAGAGTTGATGGTGACACTCTACATATGTGGTGGGAAAGAGCTAGAGTTGGAGGTGACAGTCTACATATTGGGTGGGAAAGAGGTAGAGTTGGAGGTGACAGTCTACATATGTGGTGGGAATGATGTAGAGTTGGAGGTGACAGTCTACATATGTGGTGGGATTGATGGAGAGTTGGAGGTGACAATCTACATATGTGGTGGGAATGATGTACTGTTGGAGGTGACAGTCTAAATATGTGGTGGGAATGATGTAGAGTTGGAGGTGACAGTCTACATATGTGGTGGGAATGATGTTGAGTTGGAGGTGAAAGTCTATATATGTGGTGGGAATGATGTACAGTTGGAGGTGCCAATCTACATGTGTGGTGGGAAGGATGTAGAGTTGGAGGTGACAGTCTACATATGTGGTCGGAAAGAGGTACAGTTGGAGGTGACAGTCTACATATGTGGAGGGAATGATGTAGAGTTGGAGGTGACAGTCTACATATGTGGTGGGAATGATGTACAGTTGGAGATGACAGTCTATATATGTGGTGGGAATGATGTACAGTTGGAGGTGACAGTCTACATAGGTGGTGGTAATGATGTACAGTTGGAGGTGACAGTCTACATATGTGGTGGGAATGATGTAGATTTGGAGATGACAGTCTACATATGTGGTGGGAATGGTGTAGAGTTGGAGGTGACAGTCTACATATGTGGCAAGAATGATGTAGAGTTGGAGGTGACAGTCTACATATGTGGTGGGAATGATGTAGAGTTGGAGGTGACAGTTACATATGTCTTGGGAATGATGTAGAGTTGGAGGTGACAGTCTACATATGTGGTGGGAAAGAGGTAGAGTTGGAGGTGACAGTCTACATATGTGGTGGGAATGATGTACAGTTGGAGGTGACAGTCTACATATGTGGTGGGAATGATATAGAGTTGGAGGTGAGTCTACATATGTGGTGGGAATGATGTAGAGTTGGAGGTGATAGTCTACATATGTAGGTGGGAAAGAGGTAGAGTTGGAGGTGACAGTCTACATATGTGGTGGGAATGCTGTAGAGTTGGTGGTGACATTCTACATATGTGGTGGGAACTATGTAGAGTTGGAGGTGACAGTCTACATATGTGGTGGGAAAGAGGTAGAGTTGGAGGTGAGAGTCTACATATGTGGTGGGAAAGAGGTAGAGTTGGAGGTGATAGTCTACATATGTGGTGGGAATGATGTACAGTTGGAGGTGACAATCTACATACGTGGGGGGCATGATGTAGAGTTGGAGGTGAGAAACTACATATGTGGTGGGAATGATGTAGAGTTGGAGGTGACAGTCTACATATGTGGTGGGAAAGAGGTAGAGTTGGGGGATGACAGTCTACATATATGGTGGGAATGATGTACTGTTGGAGGTGACACTCTACATATGTGGTGGGAATAATGTAGAGTTGGAGGTGACAGTCTACATATGTGGTGGGAATGATGTAGAGTTGGAGGTGAAAGTCTATATATGTGGTGGGAATGATGTACAGTTGGATGTGACAGTCTACATATGTGGTGGGAATGATGTAGAGTTGGAGGTGACAGTCTACAAATTAGGTGGGAATGATGTAGAGTTGGAAGTAACAGTCTACATATGTGGTGGGAATGATGTACAGTTGGATGTGACAGTCTACATATGAGGTGGGAATGATGTACAGTTGGAGGTGACAGTCTACATATGTAGTGGGAATGATGTACAGTTAGAGGTGACATTCTACATATGTGGTGGGAATGATGTAGAGTTGGAGGTGACAATCTACATATGTGGTGGGAATTATGTAGAGTTGGAGGTGACAATCTACATATGTGGTGGGAATGATGTAGAGTTGGAGGTGACAGTCTATATATGTGGTGGGAATGATGTAGAGTTGGAGGTGACAGTCTACATATGTGGTGGGTATGATGTAGATTTGGAGATGACAGTCTACATATGTGGTGGGAATGATGTAGAGTTGGAGGTGATAGTCTACATATGTGGGTGGGAAAGAGGTAGAGTTGGAGGTGACAGTCTACATATGTGGTGGGAATGATGTAGAGTTGGAGGTGACAGTCTACATATGTGGTGGGAATGATGTACAGTTGATGGTGACACTCTACATATGTGGTGGGAAAGAGCTAGAGTTGGAGGTGACAGTCTACATATGTGGTGGGAATGATGTAGAGTTGGAGGTGACAGTCTACATATGTGGTGGGATTGATGGAGAGTTGGAGGTGACAATCTACATATGTGGTGGGAATGATGTACTGTTGGAGGTGACAGTCTAAATATGTGGTGGGAATGATGTAGAGTTGGAGGTGACAGTCTACATATGCGGTGGGAATGATGTTGAGTTGGAGGTGAAAGTCTATATATGTGGTGGGAATGATGTACAGTTGGAGGTGCCAATCTACATGTGTGGTGGGAAGCATGTAGAGTTGGAGGTGACAGTCTACATATGTGGTCGGAAAGAGGTACAGTTGGAGGTGACAGTCTACATATGTGGTGGGAATGATGTAGATTTGGAGGTGACAGTCTACATATGTGGTGGGAATGATGTACAGTTGGAGATGACAGTCTACATAGGTGGTGGTAATGATGTACAGTTGGAGGTGACAGTCTACATATGTGGTGGGAATGATGTAGATTTGGAGATGACAGTCTACATATGTGGTGGGAATGGTGTAGAGTTGGAGGTGACAGTCTACATATGTGGCAAGAATGATGTAGAGTTGGAGGTGACAGTCTACATATGTGGTGGGAATGATGTAGAGTTGGAGGTGACAGTTACATATGTCTTGGGAATGATGTAGAGTTGGAGGTGACAGTCTACATATGTGGTGGGAAAGAGGTAGAGTTGGAGGTGACAGTCTACATATGTGGTGGGAATGATGTACAGTTGGAGGTGACAGTCTACATATGTGGTGGGAATGATGTTGAGATGGGTGTGACAATCTACATTTGTGGTGGGAAAGAGTTAGAGTTGGAGGTGAAAGTCTACATATGTGGTGAGAAAGAGGTAGAGTTGGAGGTGACAGTCTCATATGTGGTGGGAATTGGTAGAGTTGGAGGTGACAGTCTACATATGTGGTGGGAATGATGTAGAGTTGGTGGTGACAGTCTACATATGTGGTGGGAAAGAGGTGGAGTTGGTGGTGACAGTCTACATATGTGGTGGGAAAGAGGTAGTGTTGGACGTGACAGTCTACATATGTGGTGGGAATGATGTAGAGTTGGGTGTGACAATTTACATATGTGGTGGGAAAGAGGTAGAGTTGGAGGTGACAGTCTACATATGTGGTGGGAATTATGTAGAGTTGGAGGTGACAGTCTACTTATGTGGTGGGAATGATGTATAGTTAGAGGTGACAGTCTACATATGTGGTGGGAATGATGTAGAGTTGGAGGTGACAATCTACATATGTGGTGGGAAGGATGTAGAGTTGGAGGTGACAGTCTACATATGTGGTGAGAAAGAGGTAGCGTTGGAGATAACAGTCTACATATGTGGTGGGAATGATGTAGAGTTGGAGGTGACAGTCTACATATGTCTTGGGAATGATGCAGAGTTGCAGGTAACAGTCAACATATGTGGTGGGAATGATGTACAGTTGGAGGTGACAGTCTATATATGTGGTGGGAATGATGTAGAGTTGGAGGTGACAGTCTACATATGTGGTGGGAATGATGTAGATTTTGAGATGACAGTCTACATATGTGGTGGGAATGATGTAGAGTTGGATGTGACAGTCTACATATGTGGTGGGAATGATGTAGAGTTGGAGGTGACAGTCTACATATGTGGTGGGAATGATATAGAGTTGGAGGTGAGTCTACATATGTGGTGGGAATGATGTAGAGTTGGAGGTAACAGTCTACATATGTGGTGGGAATGATGTAGAGTTGGAGGTGACAGTCTACATATGTGGTGGGAATGATGTACAGTTGGAAGTGACAGTCTACATATATGGTGGGAATGATGTACAGTTGGAGGTGACAATCTACATATGTGGTGGGTCTGATGTACAGTTGGAGGTGACAGTCTACATATGTGGTGGGAATGGTGTAGAGTTGGAGGTGACAGTCTACATATGTGGCAGGAATGATGTAGAGTTGAGGTGACGGTCTACATATGTGGTGGGAATGATGTAGAATTGAAGGGGACAGTCTGCATATGTGTTGGGAAAGATGTAGAGTTGGAGGTGACAGTCTACATATGTCTTGGGAATGATGCAGAGTTGCAGGTAACAGTCTACATATGTGGTGGGAATGATGTACAGTTGGAGGTGACAGTCTATATATATGGTGGAAAAATGTAGAGTTGGAGGTGACAGTCTACATATGTGGTGGGTATGATGTAGATTTGGAGATGACAGTCTACATATGTGGTGGGAATGATGTAGAGTTGGATGTGACAGTCTATATATGTTGTGGGAATGATGTAGAGTTGGAGGTGACAGTCTACATATGTGGTGGGAATGATGTAGAGTTGGAGGTGAGTCTACATATGTGGTGGGAATGATGTAGAGTTGGAGGTGACAGTCTACATATGTGGTGGGTATGATGTAGAGTTGGAGGTGATAGTCTACATATGTAGGTGGGAAAGAGGTAGAGTTGGAGGTGACAGTCTACAAATGTGGTGGGAATGATGTAGAGTTGGAGGTGACAGTCTACATATGTGGTGGGAAAGAGGTAGAGTTGGAGATGACAGTCTCAATATGTGGTGGGAAAGAGGTAGAGTTGGAGGTGACAGTCTACATATGTGGTGGGAAAGAGGTAGAGTTGGAGGTGACAGTCTACATATGTGGTGGGAAAGAGGTAGAGTTGGAGGTGACATTCTAAATATGTGGTGGGAATGATGTAGAGTTGGTGGTGACAGTCTAAATATGTGGTGGGAATGATGTAGAGTTGGTGGTGACAGTTTACATATGTGGTGGGAAAGAGGTAGAGTTGGAGGTGACAATCTACATATGTGGTGGGAATGATGTAGAGTTGGTGGTGACAGTCTACATATGTGGTGGGAAAGAGGTAGAGTTGGTGGTGACAGTTTACATATGTGGTGGGAATGATGTAGAGTTGGAGGTGACAGTCTACATATGTGATGGGAATGATGTAGAGTTGGAGGTGACAGTCTAGATATGTCTTGGGAATGATGCAGAGTTGCAGGTAACAGTCAACATATGTGGTGGGAATGATGTAGAGTTGGAGGTGATAGTCTACATATGTAGGTGAGAAAGAGGTAGAGTTGGAGGTGACAGTCTACATATGTGGTGGGAATGCTGTAGAGTTGGTGGTGACATTCTACATATGTGGTGGGAACGATGTAGAGTTGGAGGTGACAGTCTACATATGTGGTGGGAATGATGTAGAGTTGGAGGTGACAGTCTACATATGTGGTGGGAATTATGTAGAGTTGGAGGTGACAGTCTACATATGTGGTGGGAATGATGTATAGTTGGAGGTGACATTCTACATATGTGGTGGGAATGATGTAGTGTTGGAGGTGACAATCTACATATGTGGTGGGAAGGATGTAGAGTTGGAGGTGACAGTCTACATATGTGGTGGGAAAGAGGTAGAGTTGGAGGTAACAGTCTACATATGTGGTGGGAATGATGTAGAGTTGGAGGTGACAGTCTACATATGTGGTGGGAATGATGTACAGTTGGAAGTGACAGTCTACATATATGGTGGGAATGATGTACAGTTGGAGGTGACAATCTACATATGTGGTGGGTCCGATGTACAGTTGGAGGTGACAGTCTACATATGTGGTGGGAATGGTGTAGAGTTGGAGGTGACAGTCTACATATGTGGCAGGAATGATGTAGAGTTGAGGTGACGGTCTACATATGTGGTGGGAATGATGTAGAATTGAAGGGGACAGTCTGCATATGTGTTGGGAAAGATGTAAAGTTGGAGGTGACAGTCTACATATGTCTTGGGAATGATGCAGAGTTGCAGGTAACAGTCTACATATGTGGTGGGAATGATGTACAGTTGGAGGTGACAGTCTATATATGTGGTGGGAAAAATGTAGAGTTGGAGGTGACAGTCTACATATGTGGTGGGTATGATGTAGATTTGGAGATGACAGTCTACATATGTGGTGGGAATGATGTAGAGTTGGATGTGACAGTCTACATATGTTGTGGGAATGATGTAGAGTTGGAGGTGACAGTCTACATATGTGGTGGGAATGATGTAGAGTTGGTGGTGACAGTCTACATATGTGGTGGGAAAGAGGTAGAGTTGGAGGTGACAGTCTACATATGTGGTGGGAATGATGTACAGTTGGAGGTGACAGTCTATATATGTGGTGGGAATGATGTACAGTTGGAGGTGACAGTCTACATATGTGGCAGGAATGATGTAGAGTTGGAGGTGACAGTTCACATATGTGGTGGGAATGATGTAGAGTTGAAGGGGACAGTCTACATATGTGGTGGGAATGATGTAGAGTTGGAGCTGACAGTCTACATATGCGGTGGGAATGATGTAGAGTTGGAGGTAACAGTCTACATATGTGGTGGGTCTGATGTACAGTTGGAGGTGACAGTCTACATATGTGGTGGGAATGGTGTAGAGTTGGAGGTGACAGTCTACATATGTGGCAGGAATGATGTAGAGTTGGAGGTGACAGTTTACATATGTGGTGGGAATGATGTAGAGTTGAAGGCGACAGTCTACATATGTGGTGGGAATGATGTAGAGTTGGAGGTGACAGTCTACATATGTGGTGGGAATGATGTAGAGTTGGTGGTGACGGTCTACATATGTGGTGGGAATTGGTAGAGTTGGAGGTGACAGTCTACATATGTGGTGGGAACGATGTAGAGTTGGAGGTGACAGTCTACATATGTGGTGGGAATGATGTAGAGTTGGAGGTGACAGTCTACATATGTGATGAGAAAGAGGTAGAGTTGGAGGTGACAGTCTACATATGTGGTGGGAATGGTGTAGAGTTGGAGGTGACAGTCTACATATGTGACAGGAATGATGTAGAGTTGGAGGTGACAGTTTACATATGTGGTGGGAATGATGTAGAGTTGAAGGGGACAGTCTACATATGTGGTGGGAATGATGTAGAGTTGGTGGTGACAGTCTACATATGTGGTGGGAAAGAGGTAGAGTTGGTGGTGACAGTCTACATATGTGGTGGGAATGATGTAGAGTTGGAGGTAACAGTCTACATATGTGGTGGGAAAGAGGTAGAGTTGGAGGTGACAGTCTACATATGTGGTGAGAATGATGTAGAGTTGGGTGTGACAATCTACATATGTGGTGGGAAAGAGGTAGAGTTGGAGGTGACAGTCTACATATGTGGTGAGAAAGAGGTAGAGTTGGAGGTGACAGTCTACATATGTGGTGGGAATGATGTAGAGTTGGAGGTGACAGTCTACATATGTGGTGGGAATTATGTAGAGTTGGAGGTGACAGTCTACATATGTGGTGGGAATGATGTATAGTTGGAGGTGACAGTCTACATATGTGGTGGGAATGATGTAGAGTTGGAGGTGACAATCTACATATGTGGTGGGAAGGATGTAGAGTTGGAGGTGACAGTCCACATATGTTGTGGGAAAGAGGTAGAGTTGGAGGTAACAGTCTACATATGTGGTGGGAATGATGTAGAGTTGGAGGTGACAGTCTACATATGTGGTGGGAATGATGTATAGTTGGAGGTGACAGTCTACATATGTGGTGGGAATGATGTAGAGTTGGAGGTGACGATCTACATATGTGGTGGGAAGGATGTAGAGTTGGAGGTGACAGTCTACATATGTTGTGGGAAAGAGGTAGAGTTGGAGGTAACAGTCTACATATGTGGTGGGAATGATGTAGAGTTGGAGGTGACAGTCTACATATGTGGTGGGAATGATGTACAGTTGGAGGTGACAGTCTACATACATAGGTGGTGGGAATGATGTACAGTTGGAGGTGACAATCTACATAAGTGGTGGGTCTGATGTACAGTTGGGGGTGACAGTCTACATATGTGGTGGGAATGGTGTAGAGTTGGAAATGACAGTCTACATATGTGGCAGGAATGATGTAGAGTTGAGGTGACGGTCTACATATGTGGTGGGAATGATGTAGAATTGAAGGGGACAGTCTACATATGTGTTGGGAATGATGTAGAGTTGGAGGTGACAGTCTACATATGTCTTGGGAATGATGCAGAGTTGCAGGTAACAGTCTACATATGTTGTGGGAATGATGTACAGTTGGAGGTGACAGTCTATATATGTGGTGGGAATGATGTAGAGTTGGAGGTGACAGTCTACATATGTGGTTGGTATGATGTAGATTTGGAGATGACAGTCTACATATGTGGTGGGAATGATGTAGAGTTGGATGTGACAGTCTACATATGTTGTGGGAATGATGTAGAGTTGGAGGTGACAGTCTACATATGTGGTGGGAATGATGTAGAGTTGGAGGTGAGTCTACATATGAGGTGGGAATAATGTAGAGTTGGAGGTGATAGTCTACATATGTAGGTGGGAAAGAGGTAGAGTTGGAGATGACAGTCTAAATATGTGGTGGGAAAGAGGTAGAGTTGGAGGTGACAGTCTACATATGTGGTGGGAAAGAGGTAGAATTGGAGGTGACAGTCTACATATGTGGTGGGAAAGAGGTAGAGTTGGAGATGACAGTCTAAATATGTGGTGGGAAAGAGGTAGAGTTGGAGGTGACAGTCTACATATGTGGTGGGAAAGAGGTAGAGTTGGAGGTGACAGTCTACATATGTGGTGGGAAAGAGGTAGAGTTGGAGGTGACAGTCTACATATGTGGTGGGAATGATGTAGAGTTGGAGGTGACATTCTAAATATGTGGTGGGAATGATGTAGAGTTGGTGGTGACAGTCTAAATATGTTTGTGGGAATGATGTAGAGTTGGTGGTGACAGTCTACATATGTGGTGGGAATGATGTAGAGTTGGTAGTGACAGTCTACATATGTGGTGGGAAAGAGGTAGAGTTGGTGGTGACAGTCTACATATGTGGTGGGAATGATGTAGAGTTGGAGGTAACAGTCTACATATGTGGTGGGAATGATGTACAGTTGGAGGTGACAATCTACATATGTGGTGGGTCTGATGTAGTGTTGGAGGTGACAGTCTACATATCTGGCAGGAATGATGTAGAGTTGAGGTGACAGTCTACATATGTGGTGGGAATGATGTAGAATTGAAGGGGACAGTCTACATATGTGGTGGGAATGATGTAGAGTTGGAGGTGACAGTCTACATATGTCTTGGGAATGATGCAGAGTTGCAGGTAACAGTCTACATATGTGGTGGGAATGATGTACAGTTGGAGGTGACAGTCTATATATGTGGTGGGAATGATGTAGTGTTGGAGGTGACAGTCTACATATGTGGTGGGAATGATGTAGATTTGGAGATGACAGTCTACATATGTGGTGGGAATGATGTAGAGTTGGATGTGACAGTCTACATATGTGGTGGGAATGATGTAGAGTTGGAGGTGACAGTCTACATATGTGGTGGGAATGATATAGAGTTGGAGGTGAGTCTACATATGTGGTGGGAATGATGTAGAGTTGGAGGTGATAGTCTACATATGTAGGTGGGAAAGAGGTAGAGTTGGAGGTGACAGTCTACATATGTGGTGGGAATGCTGTAGAGTTGGTGGTGACATTCTACATATGTGGTGGGAACGATGTAGAGTTGGAGGTGACAGTCTACATATGTGGTGGGAAAGAGGTAGAGTTGGAGGTGAGAGTCTACATATGTGGTGGGAAAGAGGTAGAGTTGGATGTGATAGTCTACATATGTGGTGGCACTGATGTACAGTTGGAGGTGACAGTCTACATATGTGGTGGGAATGATGTACAGTTGGAGGTGACAATCTACATATGTGGTGGGCATGATGTAGAGTTGGAGGTGACAAACTACATATGTGGTGGGAATGAAGTAGAGTTGGAGGTGACAGTCTACATATGTGGTGGGAAAGAGGTAGAGTTGGGGGATGACAGTCTACATATGTGGTGGGAATGATGTACTGTTGGAGGTGACACTCTACATATGTGGTGGGAATGAGGTAGAGTTGGAGGTGACAGTCTACATATGTGGTGGGAATGATGTAGAGTTAGAGGTGACAGTCTACAAATTAAGTGGGAATGATGTAGGGTTGGAAGTAACAGTCTACATATGTGGTGGGAATGATGTACAGTTGGAGGTGACAGTCTATATATGTGGTGGCAATGATGTACAGTTGGAGGTGACAGTCTACATAGGTGGTGGGAATGATGTACAGTTGGAGGTGACAGTCTGCATATGTGGTGGGAATGATGTAGAGTCGGAGGTGACAATCTACGTATGTGGTGGGTCTGATGTACAGTTGGAGGTGACAGTCTACATATGTGGTGGGAATGGTGTAGAGTTGGAGGTGACAGTCTACATATGTGGCAGGAATGATGTAGAGTTGGAGGTGACAGTTTACATATGTGGTGGGAATGATGTAGAGTTGAAGGGGTCAGTCTACATATGTGGTGGGAATGATGTAGAGTTGGAGGTGACAGTCTACATATGTGGTGGGAATGATGTACTGTTGGAGGTGACACTCTACATATGTGGTGGGAATGATGTAGAGTTGGAGGTGACAGTCTACATATGTGGTGGGAATGATGTAGAGTTAGAGGTGACAGTCTACAAATTAAGTGGGAATGATGTAGGGTTGGAAGTAACAGTCTACATATGTGGTGGGAATGATGTACAGTTGGAGGTGACAGTCTGCATATGTAGTGGGAATGATGTACAGTTGGAGGTGACAGTCTACATACGTGGTGGGAATGATGTAGAGTTGGAGGTGACAATCTACATATGTGGTGGGAATTATGTAGAGTTGGAGGTGACAATCTACATATGTGGTGGGAATTATGTAGAGTTGGAGGTGACAATCTACATATGTGGTGGGAATGATGTAGAGTTGGAGGTGACAAGCTACATATGTGGTGGGAAGGATGTAGAGTTGGAGGTGACAGTCTACATATGTGGTGGGAAAGAGGTACAGTTGGAGGTGACAGTCTACATATGTGGTGGGAATGATGTAGAGTTGGAGGTGACAGTCTACATATGTGGTGGGAATGATGTACAGTTGGAGGTGACAGTCTATATATGTGGTGGGAATGATGTACAGTTGGAGGTGACAGTCTGCATATGTGGTGGGAATGATGTAGAGTCGGAGGTGACAGTCTTCATATGTGATGGGAATGATGTACAGTTGGTGGTGACAGTCTACATATGTGGTGGGAATGATGTAGAGTTGGAGGTAACAGTCTACATATGTGTTGGGAATGATGTACAGTTGGAGGTGACAGTCTACATATGTGGTGGGAAAGAGGTACAGTTGGAGGTGACAGTCTACATATGTGGTGGGAATGATGTAGAGTTGGAGGTGACAGTCTACATATGATGTGGGAATGATGTACAGTTGGAGGTGACAGTCTATATATGTGGTGTGAATGATGTACAGTTGGAGGTGACAGTCTGCATATGTGGCGGGAATGATGTAGAGTCGGAGGTGACAGTCTTCATATGTGATGGGAATGATGTACAGTTGGTGGTGACAGTCTACATATGTGGTGGGAATGATGTAAAGTTGGATGTGACAGTCTACATATGTGGTGGGAATGATGTAGAGTTGGAGGTGACAATCTACATATGTGGTGGGAATTATGTAGAGTTGGAGGTGACAATCTACATATGTGGTGGGAATTATGTAGAGTTGGAGGTGACAATCTACATATGTGGTGGGAATGATGTAGAGTTGGAGGTGACAATCTACATATGTTGTGGGAATGATGTAGAGTTGGAGGTGACAGTCTACATATGTGGTGGGAATGATGTAGAGTTGGAGGTAACAGTCTACATATGTGGTGGGAATGATGTACAGTTGGAGGTGACAGTCTACATAGGTGGTGGGAATGATGTAGAGTTGGAGGTGACAGTCTACATATGTGGTGGGAATGATGTAGAGTTGGAGGTGACAATCTACATATGTGGTGGGAATTATGTAGAGTTGGAGGTGACAATCTACATATGTGGTGGGAATTATGTAGAGTTGGAGGTGACAATCTACATATGTGGTGGGAATGATGCAGAGTTGGAGGTGACAATCTACATATGTGGTGGGAAGGATGTAGAGTTGGAGGTGACAGTCTACATATGTGGTGGGAAAGAGGTACAGTTGGAGGTGACAGTCTACATATGTGGTGGGAATGATGTAGAGTTGGAGGTGACAGTCTACATATGTGGTGGGAATGATGTACAGTTGGAGGTGACAGTCTATATATGTGGTGGGAATGATGTACAGTTGGAGGTGACAGTCTACATATGTGGTGGGAATGATGTACAGTTGGAGGTGACAGTCTATATATGTGGTGGGAATGATGTACAGTTGGAGGTGACAGTCTGCATATGTGGTGGGAATGATGTAGAGTCGGAGGTGAAAATCTACATATGTTGTGGGAATGATGTAGAGTTGGGGGTGACAGTCTACATATGTGGTGGGAATGATGTAGAGTTGGAGATAACAGTCTACATATGTGGTGGGTCTGATGTACAGTTGGAGGTGACAGTCTACATATGTGGTGGGAATGGTGTAGAGTTGGAGGTGACAGTCTACATATGTGGCAGGAATGATGTAGAGTTGGAGGTGACAATTTACATATGTGGTGGGAATGATGTAGAGTTGAAGGGGACAGTCTACATATGTGGTGGGAATGATGTAGAGTTGGAGGTGACAGTCTACATATGTGGTGGGAATGATGTACTATTGGAGGTGACACTCTACATATGTGGTGGGAATGATGTAGAGTTGGAGGTGACAGTCTATATATGTGGTGGGAATGATGTAGAGTTAGAGGTGACAGTCTACAAATTAAGTGGGAATGATGTAGGGTTGGAAGTAACAGTCTACATATGTGGTGGGAATGATGTACAGTTGGAGGTGACAGTCTACATATGTAGTGGGAATGATGTACAGTTGGAGGTGACAGTCTACATATGTGGTGGGAATGATGTAGAGTTGGAGGTGACAATCTACATATGTGGTGGGAATTATGTAGAGTTGGAGGTGACCATCTTCATATGTGGTGGGAATTATGTAGAGTTGGAGGTGACAATCTACATATGTGGTGGGAATGATGTAGAGTTGGAGGTGGCAATCTACATATGTGGTGGGAAGGATGTAGAGTTGGAGGTGACAGTCTACATATGTGGTGGGAAAGAGGTACAGTTGGAGGTGACAGTCTACATATGTGGTGGGAATGATGTAGAGTTGGAGGTGACAGTCTACATATGTGGTGGGAATGATGTACAGTTGGAGGTGACAGTCTATATATGTGGTGGGAATGATGTACAGTTGGAGGTGACAGTTTACATATGTGGTGGGAATGATGTAGAGTTGGAGGTGACAGTCTACATATGTGGTGGGAATGATGTAGAGTTGGTGGTGACAGTCTACATATGTGGTGGGAATTGGTAGAGTTGGAGGTGACAGTCTATATATGTGGTGGGAATGATGTAGAGTTGGAGGTAACAGTCTACATATGTGGTGGGAAAGAGGTAGTGTTGGAGGTGACAGTCTACATATGTGGTGGGAATTGGTAGAGTTGGTGGTGACAGTCTACATATGTGGTGGGAATTGGTAGAGTTGGAGGTGACAGTCTACATATGTGGTGGGAATGATGTAGAGTTGGTGGTGACAGTCTACATATGTGGTGGGAAAGAGGTAGAGTTGGTGGTGACAGTCTACATATGTGGTGGGAATGATGTAGAGTTGGAGGTAACAGTCTACATATGTGGTGGGAAAGAGGTAGTGTTGGAGGTGACAGTCTACATATGTGGTGGGAATGATGTAGAGTTGGGTGTGACAATCTACATGTGTGGTGGGAAAGAGCTAGAGTTGGAAGTGACAGTCTACATATGTGGTGAGAAAGAGGTAGAGTTGGAGGTGACAGTCTACATATGTGGTGGGAATGATGTAGAGTTGGAGGTGACAGTCTACATATGTGGTGGGAATGATGTAGAGTTGGAGGTGACAATCTACATATGTGGTGGGAAGGATGTAGAGTTGGAGGTGACAGTCTACATATGTGGTGGGAATGATGTAGAGTTGGAGGTGACAATCTACATATGTGGTGGGAAGGATGTAGAGTTGGAGGTGACAGTCTACATATGTGGTGGGAAAGAGGTAGAGTTGGAGGTAACAGTCTACATATGTGGTGGGAATGATGTAGAGTTGGAGGTGACAGTCGACATATGTGGTGGGAATGATGTACAGTTGGAGGTGACAGTCTACATATATGGTGGGAATGATGTACAGTTGGAGGTGACAGTCTACATACATAGGTGGTGGGAATGATGTACAGTTGGAGGTGACAATCTACATATGTGGTGGGTCTGATGTACAGTTGGAGGTGACAGTCTACATATGTGGTGGGAATGGTGTAGAGTTGGAGGTGACAGTCTACATATGTGGCAGGAATGATGTAGAGTTGAGGTGACGGTCTACATATGTGGTGGGAATGATGTAGAATTGAAGGGGACAGTCTGCATATGTGTTGGGAAAGATGTAGAGTTGGAGGTGACAGTCTACATATGTCTTGGGAATGATGCAGAGTTGCAGGTAACAGTCTACATATGTGGTGGGAATGATGTACAGTTGGAGGTGACAGTCTATATATGTGGTGGGAAAAATGTAGAGTTGGAGGTGACAGTCTACATATGTGGTGGGTATGATGTAGATTTGGAGATGACAGTCTACATATGTGGTGGGAATGATGTAGAGTTGGATGTGACAGTCTACATATGTTGTGGGAATGATGTAGAGTTGGAGGTGACAGTCTACATATGTGGTGGGAATGATGTAGAGTTGGAGGTGAGTCTACATATGTGGTGGGAATGATGTAGAGTTGGAGGTGACAGTCTACATATGTGGTGGGTATGATGTAGAGTTGGAGGTGATAGTCTACATATGTAGGTGGGAAAGAGGTAGAGTTGGAGGTGACAGTCTACAAATGTGGTGGGAATGATGTAGAGTTGGAGGTGACAGTCTACATATGTGGTGGGAAAGAGGTAGAGTTGGAGATGACAGTCTAAATATGTGGTGGGAAAGAGGTAGAGTTGGAGGTGACAGTCTACATATGTGGTGCGAAAGAGGTAAACTTTTGGAGGTGACAGTCTACATATGTGGTGGGAAAGAGGTAGAGTTGGTGGTGACAGTCTACATATGTGGTGGGAATGATGTAGAGTTGGAGGTAACAGTCTACATATGTGGTGGGAAAGAGGTAGTGTTGGAGGTGACAGTCTACATATGTGGTGGGAATGATGTAGAGTTGGGTGTGACAATCTACATGTGTGGTGGGAAAGAGCTAGAGTTGGAGGTGACAGTCTACATATGTGGTGAGAAAGAGGTAGAGTTGGAGGTGACACTCTACATATGTGGTGGGAATGATGTAGAGTTGGAGGTGACAGTCTACATATGTGGTGGGAATTATGTAGAGTTGGAGGTGACAGTCTACATATGTGGTGGGAATGATGTATAGTTGGAGGTGACAGTCTACATATGTGGTGGGAATGATGTAGAGTTGGAGGTGACAATCTACATATGTGGTGGGAAGGATGTAGAGTTGGAGGTGACAGTCTACATATGTGGTGGGAAAGAGGTAGAGTTGGAGGTAACAGTCTACATATGTGGTGGGAATGATGTAGAGTTGGAGGTGACAGTCTACATATGTGGTGGGAATGATGTACAGTTGGAGGTGACAGTCTACATATATGGTGGGAATGATGTACAGTTGGAGGTGACAGTCTACATACATAGGTGGTGGGAATGATGTACAGTTGGAGGTGACAATCTACATATGTGGTGGGTCTGATGTACAGTTGGAGGTGACAGTCTACATATGTGGTGGGAATGGTGTAGAGTTGGAGGTGACAGTCTACATATGTGGCAGGAATGATGTAGAGTTGATGTGACGGTCTACATATGTGGTGGGAATGATGTAGAATTGAAGGGGACAGTCTGCATATGTGTTGGGAAAGATGTAGAGTTGGAGGTGACAGTCTACATATGTCTTGGGAATGATGCAGAGTTGCAGGTAACAGTCTACATATGTGGTGGGAATGATGTACAGTTGGAGGTGACAGTCTATATATGTGGTGGGAAAAATGTAGAGTTGGAGGTGACAGTCTACATATGTGGTGGGTATGATGTAGATTTTGAGATGACAGTCTACATATGTGGTGGGAATGATGTAGAGTTGGATGTGACAGTCTACATATGTTGTGGGAATGATGTAGAGTTGGAGGTGACAGTCTACATATGTGGTGGGAATGATGTAGAGTTGGAGGTGAGTCTACATATGTGGTGGGAATGATGTATAGTTGGAGGTGACAGTCTACATATGTGGTGGGAATGATGTAGAGTTGGTGGTGACAATCTACATATGTGGTGGGAAGGATGTAGAGTTGGAGGTGACAGTCTACATATGTGGTGGGAAAGAGGTAGAGTTGGAGGTAACAGTCTACATATGTGGTGGGAATGATGTAGAGTTGGAGGTGACAGTCTACATATGTGGTGGGAATGATGTACAGTTGGAAATGACAGTCTACATATATGGTGGGAATGATGTACAGTTGGAGGTGACAATCTACATATGTGGTGGGTCTGATGTACAGTTGGAGGTGACAGTCTACATATGTGGTGGGAATGGTGTAGAGTTGGAGGTGACAGTCTACATATGTGGCAGGAATGATGTAGAGTTGAGGTGACGGTCTACATATGTGGTGGGAATGATGTAGAGTTGAAGGGGACAGTCTGCATATGTGTTGGGAAAGATGTAGAGTTGGAGGTGACAGTCTACATATGTCTTGGGAATGATGCAGAGTTGCAGGTAACAGTCTACATATGTGGTGGGAATGATGTACAGTTGGAGGTGACAGTCTATATATGTGGTGGGAAAAATGTAGAGTTGGAGGTGACAGTCTACATATGTGGTGGGTATGATGTAGATTTGGAGATGACAGTCTACATATGTGGTGGGAATGATGTAGAGTTGGATGTGACAGTCTACATATGTTGTGGGAATGATGTAGAGTTGGAGGTGACAGTCTACATATGTGGTGGGAATGATGTAGAGTTGGAGGTGAGTCTACATATGTGGTGGGAATGATGTAGAGTTGGAGGTGACAGTCTACATATGTGGTGGGTATGATGTAGAGTTGGAGGTGATAGTCTACATATGTAGGTGGGAAAGAGGTAGAGTTGGAGGTGACAGTCTACAAATGTGGTGGGAATGATGTAGAGTTGGAGGTGACAGTCTACATATGTGGTGGGAAAGAGGTAGAGTTGGAGATGACAGTCTAAATATGTGGTGGGAAAGAGGTAGAGTTGGAGGTGACAGTCTACATATGTGGTGGGAAAGAGGTAGAGTTGGAGGTGACAGTCTACATATGTGGTGGGAAAGAGGTAGAGTTGGAGGTGACATTCTAAATATGTGGTGGGAATGATGTAGAGTTGGTGGTGACAGTCTAAATATGTGGTGGGAATGATGTAGAGTTGGTGGTGACAGTCTACATATGTGGTGGGAAAGAGGTAGAGTTGGAGGTGACAATCTACATATGTGGTGGGAATGATGTAGAGTTGGTGGTGACAGTCTACATATGTGGTGGGAAAGAGGTAGAGTTGGTGGTGATAGTTTACATATGTGGTGGGAATGATGTAGAGTTGGAGGTGACAGTCTACATATGTGGTGGGAATGATGTAGAGTTGGAGGTGACAGTCTACATATGTCTTGGGTATGATGCAGAGTTGCAGGTAACAGTCAACATATGTGGTGGGAATGATGTACAGTTGGAGGTGACAGTCTATATATGTGGTGGGAATGATGTAGAGTTGGAGGTGACAGTCTACATATGTGGTGGGAATGATGTAGATTTGGAGATGACAGTCTACATATGTGGTGGGAATGATGTAGAGTTGGAGGTGACAGTCTACATATGTGGTGGGAATGATATAGAGTTGGAGGTGAGTCTACATATGTGGTGGGAATGATGTAGAATTGGAGGTGGTAGTCTACATATGTAGGTGGGAAAGAGGTAGAGTTGGAGGTGACAGTCTACATATGTGGTGGGAATGCTGTAGAGTTGGTGGTGACATTCTACATATGTGGTGGGAACGATGTAGAGTTGGAGGTGACAGTCTATATATGTGGTGGGAATGATGTAGAGTTGGAGGTGACAGTCTACATATGTAGTGGGAATGATGTACAGTTGGAGGTGACAGTCTACATATGTGGTGGGAATGATGTAGAGTTGGAGGTGACAATCTACATATGTGGTGGGAATTATGTAGAGTTGGAGGTGACAATCTTCATATGTGGTGGGAATTATGTAGAGTTGGAGGTGACAATCTACATATGTGGTGGGAATGATGTAGAGTTGGAGGTGGCAATCTACATATGTGGTGGGAAGGATGTAGAGTTGGAGGTGACAGTCTACATATGTGGTGGGAAAGAGGTACAGTTGGAGGTGACAGTCTACATATGTGGTGGGAATGATGTAGAGTTGGAGGTGACTGTCTACATATGTGGTGGGAATGATGTACAGTTGGAGGTGACAGTCTATATATGTGGTGGGAATGATGTACAGTTGGAGGTGACAGTTTACATATGTGGTGGGAATGATGTAGAGTTGGAGGTGACAGTCTACATATGTGGTGGGAATGATGTAGAGTTGGTGGTGACAGTCTACATATGTGGTGGGAAAGAGGTAGAGTTGGTGGTGACAGTCTACATATGTGGTGGGAATGATGTAGAGTTGGAGGTAACAGTCTACATATGTGGTGGGAAAGAGGTAGTGTTGGAGGTGACAGTCTACATATGTGGTGGGAATGATGTAGAGTTGGGTGTGACAATCTACATGTGTGGTGGGAAAGAGCTAGAGTTGGAGGTGACAGTCTACATATGTGGTGAGAAAGAGGTAGAGTTGGAGGTGACACTCTACATATGTGGTGGGAATGATGTAGAGTTGGAGGTGACAGTCTTCATATGTGGTGGGAATTATGTAGAGTTGGAGGTGACAATCTACATATGTGGTGGGAATGATGTAGAGTTGGAGGTGGCAATCTACATATGTGGTGGGAAGGATGTAGAGTTGGAGGTGACAGTCTACATATGTGGTGGGAAAGAGGTACAGTTGGAGGTGACAGTCTACATATGTGGTGGGAATGATGTAGAGTTGAAGGTGACAGTCTACATATGTGGTGGGAATGATGTACAGTTGGAGGTGACAGTCTATATATGTGGTGGGAATGATGTACAGTTGGAGGTGACAGTTTACATATGTGGTGGGAATGATGTAGAGTTGGAGGTGACAGTCTACATATGTGGTGGGAATGATGTAGAGTTGGTGGTGACAGTCTACATATGTGGTGGGAAAGAGGTAGAGTTGGTGGTGACAGTCTACATATGTGGTGGGAATGATGTAGAGTTGGAGGTAACAGTCTACATATGTGGTGGGAAAGAGGTAGTGTTGGAGGTGACAGTCTACATATGTGGTGGGAATGATGTAGAGTTGGGTGTGACAATCTACATGTGTGGTGGGAAAGAGCTAGAGTTGGAGGTGACAGTCTACATATGTGGTGAGAAAGAGGTAGAGTTGGAGGTGACACTCTACATATGTGGTGGGAATGATGTAGAGTTGGAGGTGACAGTCTACATATGTGGTGGGAATTATGTAGAGTTGGAGGTGACAGTCTACATATGTGGTGGGAATGATGTATAGTTGGAGGTGACAGTCTACATATGTGGTGGGAATGATGTAGAGTTGGAGGTGACAATCTACATATGTGGTGGGAAGGATGTAGAGTTGGAGGTGACAGTCTACATATGTGGTGGGAAAGAGGTAGAGTTGGAGGTAACAGTCTACATATGTGGTGGGAATGATGTAGAGTTGGAGGTGACAGTCTACATATGTGGTGGGAATGATGTACAGTTGGAGGTGACAGTCTACATATATGGTGGGAATGATGTACAGTTGGAGGTGACAGTCTACATACATAGGTGGTGGGAATGATGTACAGTTGGAGGTGACAATCTACATATGTGGTGGGTCTGATGTACAGTTGGAGGTGACAGTCTACATATGTGGTGGGAATGGTGTAGAGTTGGAGGTGACAGTCTACATATGTGGCAGGAATGATGTAGAGTTGAGGTGACGGTCTACATATGTGGTGGGAATGATGTAGAATTGAAGGGGACAGTCTGCATATGTGTTGGGAAAGATGTAGAGTTGGAGGTGACAGTCTACATATGTCTTGGGAATGATGCAGAGTTGCAGGTAACAGTCTACATATGTGGTGGGAATGATGTACAGTTGGAGGTGACAGTCTATATATGTGGTGGGAAAAATGTAGAGTTGGAGGTGACAGTCTACATATGTGGTGGGTATGATGTAGATTTGGAGATGACAGTCTACATATGTGGTGGGAATGATGTAGAGTTGGATGTGACAGTCTACATATGTTGTGGGAATGATGTAGAGTTGGAGGTGACAGTCTACATATGTGGTGGGAATGATGTAGAGTTGGAGGTGAGTCTACATATGTGGTGGGAATGATGTATAGTTGGAGGTGACAGTCTACATATGTGGTGGGAATGATGTAGAGTTGGTGGTGACAATCTACATATGTGGTGGGAAGGATGTAGAGTTGGAGGTGACAGTCTACATATGTGGTGGGAAAGAGGTAGAGTTGGAGGTAACAGTCTACATATGTGGTGGAAATGATGTAGAGTTGGAGGTGACAGTCTACATATGTGGTGGGAATGATGTACAGTTGGAAATGACAGTCTACATATATGGTGGGAATGATGTACAGTTGGAGGTGACAATCTACATATGTGGTGGGTCTGATGTACAGTTGGAGGTGACAGTCTACATATGTGGTGGGAATGGTGTAGAGTTGGAGGTGACAGTCTACATATGTGGCAGGAATGATGTAGAGTTGAGGTGACGGTCTACATATGTGGTGGGAATGATGTAGAGTTGAAGGGGACAGTCTGCATATGTGTTGGGAAAGATGTAGAGTTGGAGGTGACAGTCTACATATGTCTTGGGAATGATGCAGAGTTGCAGGTAACAGTCTACATATGTGGTGGGAATGATGTACAGTTGGAGGTGACAGTCTATATATGTGGTGGGAAAAATGTAGAGTTGGAGGTGACAGTCTACATATGTGGTGGGTATGATGTAGATTTGGAGATGACAGTCTACATATGTGGTGGGAATGATGTAGAGTTGGATGTGACAGTCTACATATGTTGTGGGAATGATGTAGAGTTGGAGGTGACAGTCTACATATGTGGTGGGAATGATGTAGAGTTGGAGGTGAGTCTACATATGTGGTGGGAATGATGTAGAGTTGGAGGTGACAGTCTACATATGTGGTGGGTATGATGTAGAGTTGGAGGTGATAGTCTACATATGTAGGTGGGAAAGAGGTAGAGTTGGAGGTGACAGACTACAAATGTGGTGGGAATGATGTAGAGTTGGAGGTGACAGTCTACATATGTGGTGGGAAAGAGGTAGAGTTGGAGATGACAGTCTAAATATGTGGTGGGAAAGAGGTAGAGTTGGAGGTGACAGTCTACATATGTGGTGGGAAAGAGGTAGAGTTGGAGGTGACAGTCTACATATGTGGTGGGAAAGAGGTAGAGTTGGAGGTGACATTCTAAATATGTGGTGGGAATGATGTAAAGTTGGTGGTGACAGTCTAAATATGTGGTGGGAATGATGTAGAGTTGGTGGTGACAGTCTACATATGTGGTGGGAAAGAGGTAGAGTTGGAGGTGACAATCTACATATGTGGTGGGAATGATGTAGAGTTGGTGGTGACAGTCTACATATGTGGTGGGAAAGAGGTAGAGTTGGTGGTGATAGTTTACATATGTGGTGGGAATGATGTAGAGTTGGAGGTGACAGTCTACATATGTGGTGGGAATGATGTAGAGTTGGAGGTGACAGTCTACATATGTCTTGGGTATGATGCAGAGTTGCAGGTAACAGTCAACATATGTGGTGGGAATGATGTACAGTTGGAGGTGACAGTCTATATATGTGGTGGGAATGATGTAGAGTTGGAGGTGACAGTCTACATATGTGGTGGGAATGATGTAGATTTGGAGATGACAGTCTACATATGTGGTGGGAATGATGTAGAGTTGGAGGTGACAGTCTACATATGTGGTGGGAATGATATAGAGTTGGAGGTGAGTCTACATATGTGGTGGGAATGATGTAGAATTGGAGGTGGTAGTCTACATATGTAGGTGGGAAAGAGGTAGAGTTGGAGGTGACAGTCTACATATGTGGTGGGAATGCTGTAGAGTTGGTGGTGACATTCTACATATGTGGTGGGAACGATGTAGAGTTGGAGGTGACAGTCTATATATGTGGTGGGAATGATGTAGAGTTGGAGGTGACAGTCTACATATGTAGTGGGAATGATGTACAGTTGGAGGTGACAGTCAACATATGTGGTGGGAATGATGTAGAGTTGGAGGTGACAATCTACATATGTGGTGGGAATTATGTAGAGTTGGAGGTGACAATCTTCATATGTGGTGGGAATTATGTAGAGTTGGAGGTGACAATCTACATATGTGGTGGGAATGATGTAGAGTTGGAGGTGGCAATCTACATATGTGGTGGGAAGGATGTAGAGTTGGAGGTGACAGTCTACATATGTGGTGGGAAAGAGGTACAGTTGGAGGTGACAGTCTACATATGTGGTGGGAATGATGTAGAGTTGGAGGTGACAGTCTACATATGTGGTGGGAATGATGTACAGTTGGAGGTGACAGTCTATATATGTGGTGGGAATGATGTACAGTTGGAAGTGACAGTTTACATATGTGGTGGGAATGATGTAGAGTTGGAGGTGACAGTCTACATATGTGGTGGGAATGATGTAGAGTTGGTGGTGACAGTCTACATATGTGGTGGGAAAGAGGTAGAGTTGGTGGTGACAGTCTACATATGTGGTGGGAATGATGTAGAGTTGGAGGTAACAGTCTACATATGTGGTGGGAAAGAGGTAGTGTTGGAGGTGACAGTCTACATATGTGGTAGGAATGATGTAGAGTTGGGTGTGACAATCTACATGTGTGGTGGGAAAGAGCTAGAGTCGGAGGTGACAGTCTACATATGTGGTGAGAAAGAGGTAGAGTTGGAGGTGACACTCTACATATGTGGTGGGAATGATGTAGAGTTGGAGGTGACAGTCTACATATGTGGTGGGAATTATGTAGAGTTGGAGGTGACAGTCTACATATGTGGTGGGAATGATGTATAGTTGGAGGTGACAGTCTACATATGTGGTGGGAATGATGTAGAGTTGGAGGTGACAATCTACATATGTGGTGGGAAGGATGTAGAGTTGGAGGTGACAGTCTACATATGTGGTGGGAAAGAGGTAGAGTTGGAGGTAACAGTCTACATATGTGGTGGGAATGATGTAGAGTTGGAGGTGACAGTCTACATATGTGGTGGGAATGATGTACAGTTGGAGGTGACAGTCTACATATATGGTGGGAATGATGTACAGTTGGAGGTGACAGTCTACATACATAGGTGGTGGGAATGATGTACAGTTGGAGGTGACAATCTACATATGTGGTGGGTCTGATGTACAGTTGGAGGTGACAGTCTACATATGTGGTGGGAATGGTGTAGAGTTGGAGGTGACAGTCTACATATGTGGCAGGAATGATGTAGAGTTGAGGTGACGGTCTACATATGTGGTGGGAATGATGTAGAATTGAAGGGGACAGTCTGCATATGTGTTGGGAAAGATGTAGAGTTGGAGGTGACAGTCTACATATGTCTTGGGAATGATGCAGAGTTGCAGGTAACAGTCTACATATGTGGTGGGAATGATGTACAGTTGGAGGTGACAGTCTATATATGTGGTGGGAAAAATGTAGAGTTGGAGGTGACAGTCTACATATGTGGTGGGTATGATGTAGATTTGGAGATGACAGTCTACATATGTGGTGGGAATGATGTAGAGTTGGATGTGACAGTCTACATATGTTGTGGGAATGATGTAGAGTTGGAGGTGACAGTCTACATATGTGGTGGGAATGATGTAGAGTTGGAGGTGAGTCTACATATGTGGTGGGAATGATGTAGAGTTGGAGGTGACAGTCTACATATGTGGTGGGTATGATGTAGAGTTGGAGGTGATAGTCTACATATGTAGGTGGGAAAGAGGTAGAGTTGGAGGTGACAGTCTACAAATGTGGTGGGAATGATGTAGAGTTGGAGGTGACAGTCTACATATGTGGTGGGAAAGAAGTAGAGTTGGAGATGACAGTCTAAATATGTGGTGGGAAAGAGGTAGAGTTGGAGGTGACAGTCTACATATGTGGTGGGAAAGAGGTAGAGTTGGATGTGACAGTCTAAATATGTGTTGGGAAAGAGGTAGAGTTGGAGGTGACAGTCTACAAGTGTGGTGGGAAAGATGTAGAGTTGGAGGTGACAGTCTACATATGTGGTGGGAAAGAGGTAGAGTTGGAGGTGACAGTCTACATATGTGGTGGGAATGATGTAGAGTTGGAGGTGACATTCTAAATATGTGGTGGGAATGATGTAGAGTTGGTGGTGACAGTCTAAATATGTGGTGGGAATGATGTAGAGTTGGTGGTGACAGTCTACATATGTGGTGGGAAAGAGGTAGAGTTGGAGGTGACAATCTACATATGTGGTGGGAATGATGTAGAGTTGGTGGTGACAGTCTACATATGTGGTGGGAAAGAGGTAGAGTTGGTGGTGTCAGTTTACATATGTGGTGGGAATGATGTAGAGTTGGAGGTAACAGTCTACATATGTGGTGGGAATGATGTACAGTTGGAGGTGACAATCTACATATGTGGTGGGTCTGACGTAGTGTTGGAGGTGACAGTCTTCATATGTGGCAGGAATGATGTAGAGTTGAGGTGACAGTCTACATATGTGGTGGGAATGATGTAGAGTTGGAGGTGACAGTCTACATATGTCTTGGGAATGATGCAGAGTTGCAGGTAACAGTCAACATATGTGGTGGGAATGATGTACAGTTGGAGGTGACAGTCTATATATGTGGTGGGAATGATGTAGAGTTGGAGGTGACAGTCTACATATGTGGTGGGAATGATGTAGATTTGGAGATGACAGTCTACATATGTGGTGGGAATGATGTAGAGTTGGATGTGACAGTCTACATATGTGGTGGGAATGATGTAGAGTTGGAGGTGACAGTCTACATATGTGGTGGGAATGATATAGAGTTGGAGGTGAGTCTACATATGTGGTGGGAATGATGTAGAGTTGGAGGTAACAGTCTACATATGTGGTGGGAATGATGTAGAGTTGGAGGTGACAGTCTACATATGTGGTGGGAATGATGTACAGTTGGAAGTGACAGTCTACATATATGGTGGGAATGATGTACAGTTGGAGGTGACAATCTACATATGTGGTGGGTCTGATGTACAGTTGGAGGTGACAGTCTACATATGTGGTGGGAATGGTGTAGAGTTGGAGGTGACAGTCTACATATGTGGCAGGAATGATGTAGAGTTGAGGTGACGGTCTACATATGTGGTGGGAATGATGTAGAATTGAAGGGGACAGTCTGCATATGTGTTGGGAAAGATGTAGAGTTGGAGGTGACAGTCTACATATGTCTTGGGAATGATGCAGAGTTGCAGGTAACAGTCTACATATGTGGTGGGAATGATGTACAGTTGGAGGTGACAGTCTATATATATGGTGGAAAAATGTAGAGTTGGAGGTGACAGTCTACATATGTGGTGGGTATGATGTAGATTTGGAGATGACAGTCTACATATGTGGTGGGAATGATGTAGAGTTGGATGTGACAGTCTATATATGTTGTGGGAATGATGTAGAGTTGGAGGTGACAGTCTACATATGTGGTGGGAATGATGTAGAGTTGGAGGTGAGTCTACATATGTGGTGGGAATGATGTAGAGTTGGAGGTGACAGTCTACATATGTGGTGGGTATGATGTAGAGTTGGAGGTGATAGTCTACATATGTAGGTGGGAAAGAGGTAGAGTTGGAGGTGACAGTCTACAAATGTGGTGGGAATGATGTAGAGTTGGAGGTGACAGTCTACATATGTGGTGGGAAAGAGGTAGAGTTGGAGATGACAGTCTCAATATGTGGTGGGAAAGAGGTAGAGTTGGAGGTGACAGTCTACATATGTGGTGGGAAAGAGGTAGAGTTGGAGGTGACAGTCTACATATGTGGTGGGAAAGAGGTAGAGTTGGAGGTGACATTCTAAATATGTGGTGGGAATGATGTAGAGTTGGTGGTGACAGTCTAAATATGTGGTGGGAATGATGTAGAGTTGGTGGTGACAGTTTACATATGTGGTGGGAAAGAGGTAGAGTTGGAGGTGACAATCTACATATGTGGTGGGAATGATGTAGAGTTGGTGGTGACAGTCTACATATGTGGTGGGAAAGAGGTAGAGTTGGTGGTGACAGTTTACATATGTGGTGGGAATGATGTAGAGTTGGAGGTGACAGTCTACATATGTGATGGGAATGATGTAGAGTTGGAGGTGACAGTCTAGATATGTCTTGGGAATGATGCAGAGTTGCAGGTAACAGTCAACATATGTGGTGGGAATGATGTAGAGTTGGAGGTGATAGTCTACATATGTAGGTGAGAAAGAGGTAGAGTTGGAGGTGACAGTCTACATATGTGGTGGGAATGCTGTAGAGTTGGTGGTGACATTCTACATATGTGGTGGGAACGATGTAGAGTTGGAGGTGACAGTCTACATATGTGGTGGGAATGATGTAGAGTTGGAGGTGACAGTCTACATATGTGGTGGGAATTATGTAGAGTTGGAGGTGACAATCTACATATGTGGTGGGAATGATGTATAGTTGGAGGTGACATTCTACATATGTGGTGGGAATGATGTAGTGTTGGAGGTGACAATCTACATATGTGGTGGGAAGGATGTAGAGTTGGAGGTGACAGTCTACATATGTGGTGGGAAAGAGGTAGAGTTGGAGGTAACAGTCTACATATGTGGTGGGAATGATGTAGAGTTGGAGGTGACAGTCTACATATGTGGTGGGAATGATGTACAGTTGGAAGTGACAGTCTACATATATGGTGGGAATGATGTACAGTTGGAGGTGACAATCTACATATGTGGTGGGTCTGATGTACAGTTGGAGGTGACAGTCTACATATGTGGTGGGAATGGTGTAGAGTTGGAGGTGACAGTCTACATATGTGGCAGGAATGATGTAGAGTTGAGGTGACGGTCTACATATGTGGTGGGAATGATGTAGAATTGAAGGGGACAGTCTGCATATGTGTTGGGAAAGATGTAAAGTTGGAGGTGACAGTCTACATATGTCTTGGGAATGATGCAGAGTTGCAGGTAACAGTCTACATATGTGGTGGGAATGATGTACAGTTGGAGGTGACAGTCTATATATGTGGTGGGAAAAATGTAGAGTTGGAGGTGACAGTCTACATATGTGGTGGGTATGATGTAGATTTGGAGATGACAGTCTACATATGTGGTGGGAATGATGTAGAGTTGGATGTGACAGTCTACATATGTTGTGGGAATGATGTAGAGTTGGAGGTGACAGTCTACATATGTGGTGGGAATGATGTAGAGTTGGAGGTGAGTCTACATATGTGGTGGGAATGATGTAGAGTTGGAGGTGACAGTCTACATATGTGGTGGGTATGATGTAGAGTTGGAGGTGATAGTCTACATATGTAGGTGGGAAAGAGGTAGAGTTGGAGGTGACAGTCTACAAACGTGGTGGGAATGATGTAGAGTTGGAGGTGACAGTCTACATATGTGGTGGGAAAGAGGTAGAGTTGGAGATGACAGTCTAAATATGTGGTGGGAAAGAGGTAGAGTTGGAGGTGACTGTCTACATATGTGGTGGGAAAGAGGTAGAGTTGGAGGTGACAGTCTACATATGTGGTGGGAAAGAGGTAGGGTTGGAGGTGACATTCTAAATATGTGGTGGAAATGATGTAGAGTTGGTGGTGACAGTCTAAATATGTGGTGGGAATGATGTAGAGTTGGTGGTGACAGTCTACATATGTGGTGGGAAAGAGGTAGAGTTGGAGGTGACAATCTACATATGTGGTGGGAATGATGTAGAGTTGGTGGTGACAGTCTACATATGTGGTGGGAAAGAGGTAGAGTTGGTGGTGACATTTTACATATGTGGTGGGAATGATGTAGAGTTGGAGGTGACAGTCTACATATGTGGTGGGAATGATGTAGAGTTGGAGGTGACAGTCTACATATGTCTTGGGAATGATGCAGAGTTGCAGGTAACAGTCAACATATGTGGTGGGAATGATGTACAGTTGGAGGTGACAGTCTATATATGTGGTGGGAATGATGTAGAGTTGGAGGTGACAGTCTACATATGTGGTGGGAATGATGTAGATTTGGAGATGACAGTCTACATATGTGGTGGGAATGATGTAGAGTTGGATGTGACAGTCTACATATGTGGTGGGAATGATGTAGAGTTGGAGGTGACAGTCTACATATGTGGTGGGAATGATATAGAGTTGGAGGTGAGTCTACATATGTGGTGGGAATGATGTAGAGTTGGAGGTGATAGTCTACATATGTAGGTGGGAAAGAGGTAGAGTTGGAGGTGACAGTCTACATATGTGTTGGGAATGCTGTAGAGTTGGTGGTGACATTCTACATATGTGGTGGGAACGATGTAGAGTTGGAGGTGACAGTCTACATATGTGGTGGGAAAGAGGTAGAGTTGGAGGTGATAGTCTACATATGTGGTGCGACTGATGTACAGTTGGAGGTGACAGTCTACATATGTGGTGGGAATGATGTACAGTTGGAGGTGACAATCTACATATGTGGTGGGCATGATGTAGAGTTGGAGGTGACAAACTACATATGTGGTGGGAATGATGTAGAGTTGGAGGTGACAGTCTACATATGTGGTGGGAATGATGTAGAGTTGGAGGTGACAGTCTACAAATTAAGTGGGAAGGATGTAGGGTTGGAAGTAACATTCTACATATGTGGTGGGAATGGTGTACAGTTGAAAGTGACAGTCTACATATGAGGTGGGAATGATGTACAGTTGGAGGTGACAGTCTACATATGTAGTGGGAATGATGTACATTTGGAGGTGACAGTCTACATATGTGGTGGGAATGATGTAGAGTTGGAGGTGACAATCTACATATGTGGTGGGAATTATGTAGAGTTGGAGGTGACAATCTACATATGTGGTGGGAATGATGTAGAGTTGGAGGTGACAATCTACATATGTGGTGGGAATGATGTAGAGTTGGAGGTGACAATCTACATATGTGGTGGGAAGGATGTAGAGTTGGAGGTGACAGTCTACATATGTGGTGGGAAAGAGGTACAGTTGGAGGTGACAGTCTACATATGTGGTGGGAATGATGTAGAGTTGGAGGTGACAGTCTACATATGTGCTGGGAATGATGTACAGTTGGAGGTGACAGTCTACATATGTGGTGGGAATGATGTACAGATGGAGGTGACAGTCTACATATGTGCTGGGAATGATGTAGAGTTGGAGGTGACAGTCTACATAGGTGGTGGGAATGATGTACAGTTGGAGGTGACAATCTGCATATGTGGTGGGAATGATGTAGAGTCGGAGGTGACAATCTACATATGTGGTGGGAATGATGTAGAGTTGGAGGTAACAGTCTACATATGTGGTGGGTCTGATGTACAGTTGGAGGTGACAGTCTACATATGTGTTGGGAATGGTGTAGAGTTGGAGGTGACAGTCTACATATGTGGCAGGAATGATGTAGAGTTGGAGATGATAGTTTACATATGTGGCAGGAATGATGTAGAGTTGGTGGTGACAGTCTACATATGTGGTGGGAATTGGTAGAGTTGGAGGTGACAGTCTACATATGTGGTGGCAATGATGTAGAGTTGGTGGTGACAGTCTACATATGTGGTGGGAAAGAGGTAGAGTTGGTGGTGACAGTCTACATATGTGGTGGGAATGATGTAGAGTTGGAGGTAACAGTCTACATATGTGGTGGGAAAGAGGTAGTGTTGGAGGTGACAGTCTACATATGTGGTGGGAATGATGTAGAGTTGGGTGTGACAATCTACATATGTGGTGGGAAAGAGGTAGAGTTGGAGGTGACAGTCTACATATGTGGTGGGAATGATGTAGAGTTGGATGTGACAGTCTACATATGTGGTGGGAATTATGTAGAGTTGGAGGTGACAGTCTACATATGTGGTGGGAATGATGTAGAGTTGGAGGTGACAATCTACATATGTGGTGGGAAGGATGTAGAGTTGGAGGTGACAGTTTACATATGTGGTGGGAAAGAGGTGGAGTTGGAGGTAACAGTCTACATATGTGGTGGGAATGATGTACAGTTGGAGGTGACAGTCTACATATATGGTGGGAATGATGTACAGTTGGAGGTGACAGTCTACATACATAGGTGGTGGGAATGATGTACAGTTGGAGGTGACAATCTACATATGTGGTGGGTCTGATGTACAGTTGGAGGTGACAGTCTACATATGTGGTGGGAATGGTGTAGAGTTGGAGGTGACAGTCTATATATGTGGCAGGAATGATGTAGAGTTGAGGTGACGGTCTACATATGTGGTGGGAATGATGTAGAATTGAAGGGGACAGTCTACATGTGTTGGGAATGATGTAGAGTTGGAGGTGACAGTCTATATATGTGGTGGGAATGATGTAGAGTTGGAGGTGACAGTCTATATATGTGGTGGGAATGATGTAGAGTTGGAGGTGACAGTCTACATATGTGGTGGTTATGATGTAGATTTGGAGATGACAGTCTACATATGTGGTGGGAATGATGTAGAGTTGGAGGTGATAGTCTACATATGTAGGTGGGAAAGAGGTAGAGTTGGAGGTGACAGTCTACATATGTGGTGGGAATGATGTAGAGTTGGAGGTGACAGTCTACATATGTGGTGGGAATGATGTACAGTTGATGGTGACACTCTACATATGTGGTGGGAAAGAGCTAGAGTTGGAGGTGACAGTCTACATATGTGGTGGGAATGATGTAGAGTTGGAGGTGACAGTCTACATATGTGGTGGGATTGATGGAGAGTTGGAGGTGACAATCTACATATGTGGTGGGAATGATGTACTGTTGGAGGTGACAGTCTAAATATGTGGTGGGAATGATGTAGAGTTGGAGGTGACAGTCTACATATGCGGTGGGAATGATGTTGAGTTGGAGGTGAAAGTCTATATATGTGGTGGGAATGATGTACAGTTGGAGGTGCCAATCTACATGTGTGGTGGGAAGCATGTAGAGTTGGAGGTGACAGTCTACATATGTGGTCGGAAAGAGGTACAGTTGGAGGTGACAGTCTACATATGTGGTGGGAATGATGTAGATTTGGAGGTGACAGTCTACATATGTGGTGGGAATGATGTACAGTTGGAGATGACAGTCTACATAGGTGGTGGTAATGATGTACAGTTGGAGGTGACAGTCTACATATGTGGTGGGAATGATGTAGATTTGGAGATGACAGTCTACATATGTGGTGGGAATGGTGTAGAGTTGGAGGTGACAGTCTACATATGTGGCAAGAATGATGTAGAGTTGGAGGTGACAGTCTACATATGTGGTGGGAATGATGTAGAGTTGGAGGTGACAGTTACATATGTCTTGGGAATGATGTAGAGTTGGAGGTGACAGTCTACATATGTGGTGGGAAAGAGGTAGAGTTGGAGGTGACAGTCTACATATGTGGTGGGAATGATGTACAGTTGGAGGTGACAGTCTACATATGTGGTGGGAATGATGTTGAGATGGGTGTGACAATCTACATTTGTGGTGGGAAAGAGTTAGAGTTGGAGGTGAAAGTCTACATATGTGGTGAGAAAGAGGTAGAGTTGGAGGTGACAGTCTCATATGTGGTGGGAATTGGTAGAGTTGGAGGTGACAGTCTACATATGTGGTGGGAATGATGTAGAGTTGGTGGTGACAGTCTACATATGTGGTGGGAAAGAGGTGGAGTTGGTGGTGACAGTCTACATATGTGGTGGGAAAGAGGTAGTGTTGGACGTGACAGTCTACATATGTGGTGGGAATGATGTAGAGTTGGGTGTGACAATTTACATATGTGGTGGGAAAGAGGTAGAGTTGGAGGTGACAGTCTACATATGTGGTGGGAATTATGTAGAGTTGGAGGTGACAGTCTACTTATGTGGTGGGAATGATGTATAGTTAGAGGTGACAGTCTACATATGTGGTGGGAATGATGTAGAGTTGGAGGTGACAATCTACATATGTGGTGGGAATGATGTATTGTTGGAGGTGACAATCTACATATGTGGTGGGAAGGATGTAGAGTTGGAGGTGACAGTCTACATATGTGGTGAGAAAGAGGTAGCGTTGGAGATAACAGTCTACATATGTGGTGGGAATGATGTAGAGTTGGAGGTGACAGTCTACATATGTCTTGGGAATGATGCAGAGTTGCAGGTAACAGTCTACATATGTGGTGGGAATGATGTACAGTTTGAGGTGACAGTCTATATATGTGGTGGAAATGATGTAGAGTTTGAGGTGACAGTCTACATATGTGGTGGGAATGATGTAGAGTTGATGGTGACACTCTACATATGTGGTGGGAAAGAGCTAGAGTTGGAGGTGACAGTCTACATATTGGGTGGGAAAGAGGTAGAGTTGGAGGTGACAGTCTACATATGTGGTGGGAATGATGTAGAGTTGGAGGTGACAGTCTACATATGTGGTGGGATTGATGGAGAGTTGGAGGTGACAATCTACATATGTGGTGGGAATGATGTACTGTTGGAGGTGACAGTCTAAATATGTGGTGGGAATGATGTAGAGTTGGAGGTGACAGTCTACATATGTGGTGGGAATGATGTTGAGTTGGAGGTGAAAGTCTATATATGTGGTGGGAATGATGTACAGTTGGAGGTGCCAATCTACATGTGTGGTGGGAAGGATGTAGAGTTGGAGGTGACAGTCTACATATGTGGTCGGAAAGAGGTACAGTTGGAGGTGACAGTCTACATATGTGGAGGGAATGATGTAGAGTTGGAGGTGACAGTCTACATATGTGGTGGGAATGATGTACAGTTGGAGATGACAGTCTATATATGTGGTGGGAATGATGTACAGTTGGAGGTGACAGTCTACATAGGTGGTGGTAATGATGTACAGTTGGAGGTGACAGTCTACATATGTGGTGGGAATGATGTAGATTTGGAGATGACAGTCTACATATGTGGTGGGAATGGTGTAGAGTTGGAGGTGACAGTCTACATATGTGGCAAGAATGATGTAGAGTTGGAGGTGACAGTCTACATATGTGGTGGGAATGATGTAGAGTTGGAGGTGACAGTTACATATGTCTTGGGAATGATGTAGAGTTGGAGGTGACAGTCTACATATGTGGTGGGAAAGAGGTAGAGTTGGAGGTGACAGTCTACATATGTGGTGGGAATGATGTACAGTTGGAGGTGACAGTCTACATATGTGGTGGGAATGATATAGAGTTGGAGGTGAGTCTACATATGTGGTGGGAATGATGTAGAGTTGGAGGTGATAGTCTACATATGTAGGTGGGAAAGAGGTAGAGTTGGAGGTGACAGTCTACATATGTGGTGGGAATGCTGTAGAGTTGGTGGTGACATTCTACATATGTGGTGGGAACTATGTAGAGTTGGAGGTGACAGTCTACATATGTGGTGGGAAAGAGGTAGAGTTGGAGGTGAGAGTCTACATATGTGGTGGGAAAGAGGTAGAGTTGGAGGTGATAGTCTACATATGTGGTGGGAATGATGTACAGTTGGAGGTGACAATCTACATACGTGGGGGGCATGATGTAGAGTTGGAGGTGAGAAACTACATATGTGGTGGGAATGATGTAGAGTTGGAGGTGACAGTCTACATATGTGGTGGGAAAGAGGTAGAGTTGGGGGATGACAGTCTACATATGTGGTGGGAATGATGTACTGTTGGAGGTGACACTCTACATATGTGGTGGGAATAATGTAGAGTTGGAGGTGACAGTCTACATATGTGGTGGGAATGATGTAGAGTTGGAGGTGAAAGTCTATATATGTGGAGGGAATGATGTACAGTTGGATGTGACAGTCTACATATGTGGTGGGAATGATGTAGAGTTGGAGGTGACAGTCTACAAATTAGGTGGGAATGATGTAGAGTTGGAAGTAACAGTCTACATATGTGGTGGGAATGATGTACAGTTGGATGTGACAGTCTACATATGAGGTGGGAATGATGTACAGTTGGAGGTGACAGTCTACATATGTAGTGGGAATGATGTACAGTTAGAGGTGACATTCTACATATGTGGTGGGAATGATGTAGAGTTGGAGGTGACAATCTACATATGTGGTGGGAATTATGTAGAGTTGGAGGTGACAATCTACATATGTGGTGGGAATGATGTAGAGTTGGAGGTGACAGTCTATATATGTGGTGGGAATGATGTAGAGTTGGAGGTGACAGTCTACATATGTGGTGGGTATGATGTAGATTTGGAGATGACAGTCTACATATGTGGTGGGAATGATGTAGAGTTGGAGGTGATAGTCTACATATGTGGGTGGGAAAGAGGTAGAGTTGGAGGTGACAGTCTACATATGTGGTGGGAATGATGTAGAGTTGGAGGTGACAGTCTACATATGTGGTGGGAATGATGTACAGTTGATGGTGACACTCTACATATGTGGTGGGAAAGAGCTAGAGTTGGAGGTGACAGTCTACATATGTGGTGGGAATGATGTAGAGTTGGAGGTGACAGTCTACATATGTGGTGGGATTGATGGAGAGTTGGAGGTGACAATCTACATATGTGGTGGGAATGATGTACTGTTGGAGGTGACAGTCTAAATATGTGGTGGGAATGATGTAGAGTTGGAGGTGACAGTCTACATATGCGGTGGGAATGATGTTGAGTTGGAGGTGAAAGTCTATATATGTGGTGGGAATGATGTACAGTTGGAGGTGCCAATCTACATGTGTGGTGGGAAGCATGTAGAGTTGGAGGTGACAGTCTACATATGTGGTCGGAAAGAGGTACAGTTGGAGGTGACAGTCTACATATGTGGTGGGAATGATGTAGATTTGGAGGTGACAGTCTACATATGTGGTGGGAATGATGTACAGTTGGAGATGACAGTCTACATAGGTGGTGGTAATGATGTACAGTTGGAGGTGACAGTCTACATATGTGGTGGGAATGATGTAGATTTGGAGATGACAGTCTACATATGTGGTGGGAATGGTGTAGAGTTGGAGGTGACAGTCTACATATGTGGCAAGAATGATGTAGAGTTGGAGGTGACAGTCTACATATGTGGTGGGAATGATGTAGAGTTGGAGGTGACAGTTACATATGTCTTGGGAATGATGTAGAGTTGGAGGTGACAGTCTACATATGTGGTGGGAAAGAGGTAGAGTTGGAGGTGACAGTCTACATATGTGGTGGGAATGATGTACAGTTGGAGGTGACAGTCTACATATGTGGTGGGAATGATGTTGAGATGGGTGTGACAATCTACATTTGTGGTGGGAAAGAGTTAGAGTTGGAGGTGAAAGTCTACATATGTGGTGAGAAAGAGGTAGAGTTGGAGGTGACAGTCTCATATGTGGTGGGAATTGGTAGAGTTGGAGGTGACAGTCTACATATGTGGTGGGAATGATGTAGAGTTGGTGGTGACAGTCTACATATGTGGTGGGAAAGAGGTGGAGTTGGTGGTGACAGTCTACATATGTGGTGGGAAAGAGGTAGTGTTGGACGTGACAGTCTACATATGTGGTGGGAATGATGTAGAGTTGGGTGTGACAATTTACATATGTGGTGGGAAAGAGGTAGAGTTGGAGGTGACAGTCTACATATGTGGTGGGAATTATGTAGAGTTGGAGGTGACAGTCTACTTATGTGGTGGGAATGATGTATAGTTAGAGGTGACAGTCTACATATGTGGTGGGAATGATGTAGAGTTGGAGGTGACAATCTACATATGTGGTGGGAATGATGTATTGTTGGAGGTGACAATCTACATATGTGGTGGGAAGGATGTAGAGTTGGAGGTGACAGTCTACATATGTGGTGAGAAAGAGGTAGCGTTGGAGATAACAGTCTACATATGTGGTGGGAATGATGTAGAGTTGGAGGTGACAGTCTACATATGTCTTGGGAATGATGCAGAGTTGCAGGTAACAGTCTACATATGTGGTGGGAATGATGTACAGTTTGAGGTGACAGTCTATATATGTGGTGGAAATGATGTAGAGTTTGAGGTGACAGTCTACATATGTGGTGGGAATGATGTAGAGTTGATGGTGACACTCTACATATGTGGTGGGAAAGAGCTAGAGTTGGAGGTGACAGTCTACATATTGGGTGGGAAAGAGGTAGAGTTGGAGGTGACAGTCTACATATGTGGTGGGAATGATGTAGAGTTGGAGGTGACAGTCTACATATGTGGTGGGATTGATGGAGAGTTGGAGGTGACAATCTACATATGTGGTGGGAATGATGTACTGTTGGAGGTGACAGTCTAAATATGTGGTGGGAATGATGTAGAGTTGGAGGTGACAGTCTACATATGTGGTGGGAATGATGTTGAGTTGGAGGTGAAAGTCTATATATGTGGTGGGAATGATGTACAGTTGGAGGTGCCAATCTACATGTGTGGTGGGAAGGATGTAGAGTTGGAGGTGACAGTCTACATATGTGGTCGGAAAGAGGTACAGTTGGAGGTGACAGTCTACATATGTGGAGGGAATGATGTAGAGTTGGAGGTGACAGTCTACATATGTGGTGGGAATGATGTACAGTTGGAGATGACAGTCTATATATGTGGTGGGAATGATGTACAGTTGGAGGTGACAGTCTACATAGGTGGTGGTAATGATGTACAGTTGGAGGTGACAGTCTACATATGTGGTGGGAATGATGTAGATTTGGAGATGACAGTCTACATATGTGGTGGGAATGGTGTAGAGTTGGAGGTGACAGTCTACATATGTGGCAAGAATGATGTAGAGTTGGAGGTGACAGTCTACATATGTGGTGGGAATGATGTAGAGTTGGAGGTGACAGTTACATATGTCTTGGGAATGATGTAGAGTTGGAGGTGACAGTCTACATATGTGGTGGGAAAGAGGTAGAGTTGGAGGTGACAGTCTACATATGTGGTGGGAATGATGTACAGTTGGAGGTGACAGTCTACATATGTGGTGGGAATGATATAGAGTTGGAGGTGAGTCTACATATGTGGTGGGAATGATGTAGAGTTGGAGGTGATAGTCTACATATGTAGGTGGGAAAGAGGTAGAGTTGGAGGTGACAGTCTACATATGTGGTGGGAATGCTGTAGAGTTGGTGGTGACATTCTACATATGTGGTGGGAACTATGTAGAGTTGGAGGTGACAGTCTACATATGTGGTGGGAAAGAGGTAGAGTTGGAGGTGAGAGTCTACATATGTGGTGGGAAAGAGGTAGAGTTGGAGGTGATAGTCTACATATGTGGTGGGAATGATGTACAGTTGGAGGTGACAATCTACATACGTGGGGGGCATGATGTAGAGTTGGAGGTGAGAAACTACATATGTGGTGGGAATGATGTAGAGTTGGAGGTGACAGTCTACATATGTGGTGGGAAAGAGGTAGAGTTGGGGGATGACAGTCTACATATGTGGTGGGAATGATGTACTGTTGGAGGTGACACTCTACATATGTGGTGGGAATAATGTAGAGTTGGAGGTGACAGTCTACATATGTGGTGGGAATGATGTAGAGTTGGAGGTGAAAGTCTATATATGTGGAGGGAATGATGTACAGTTGGATGTGACAGTCTACATATGTGGTGGGAATGATGTAGAGTTGGAGGTGACAGTCTACAAATTAGGTGGGAATGATGTAGAGTTGGAAGTAACAGTCTACATATGTGGTGGGAATGATGTACAGTTGGATGTGACAGTCTACATATGAGGTGGGAATGATGTACAGTTGGAGGTGACAGTCTACATATGTAGTGGGAATGATGTACAGTTAGAGGTGACATTCTACATATGTGGTGGGAATGATGTAGAGTTGGAGGTGACAATCTACATATGTGGTGGGAATTATGTAGAGTTGGAGGTGACAATCTACATATGTGGTGGGAATGATGTAGAGTTGGAGGTGACAGTCTATATATGTGGTGGGAATGATGTAGAGTTGGAGGTGACAGTCTACATATGTGGTGGGTATGATGTAGATTTGGAGATGACAGTCTACATATGTGGTGGGAATGATGTAGAGTTGGAGGTGATAGTCTACATATGTGGGTGGGAAAGAGGTAGAGTTGGAGGTGACAGTCTACATATGTGGTGGGAATGATGTAGAGTTGGAGGTGACAGTCTACATATGTGGTGGGAATGATGTACAGTTGATGGTGACACTCTACATATGTGGTGGGAAAGAGCTAGAGTTGGAGGTGACAGTCTACATATGTGGTGGGAATGATGTAGAGTTGGAGGTGACAGTCTACATATGTGGTGGGATTGATGGAGAGTTGGAGGTGACAATCTACATATGTGGTGGGAATGATGTACTGTTGGAGGTGACAGTCTAAATATGTGGTGGGAATGATGTAGAGTTGGAGGTGACAGTCTACATATGCGGTGGGAATGATGTTGAGTTGGAGGTGAAAGTCTATATATGTGGTGGGAATGATGTACAGTTGGAGGTGCCAATCTACATGTGTGGTGGGAAGCATGTAGAGTTGGAGGTGACAGTCTACATATGTGGTCGGAAAGAGGTACAGTTGGAGGTGACAGTCTACATATGTGGTGGGAATGATGTAGATTTGGAGGTGACAGTCTACATATGTGGTGGGAATGATGTACAGTTGGAGATGACAGTCTACATAGGTGGTGGTAATGATGTACAGTTGGAGGTGACAGTCTACATATGTGGTGGGAATGATGTAGATTTGGAGATGACAGTCTACATATGTGGTGGGAATGGTGTAGAGTTGGAGGTGACAGTCTACATATGTGGCAAGAATGATGTAGAGTTGGAGGTGACAGTCTACATATGTGGTGGGAATGATGTAGAGTTGGAGGTGACAGTTACATATGTCTTGGGAATGATGTAGAGTTGGAGGTGACAGTCTACATATGTGGTGGGAAAGAGGTAGAGTTGGAGGTGACAGTCTACATATGTGGTGGGAATGATGTACAGTTGGAGGTGACAGTCTACATATGTGGTGGGAATGATGTTGAGATGGGTGTGACAATCTACATTTGTGGTGGGAAAGAGTTAGAGTTGGAGGTGAAAGTCTACATATGTGGTGAGAAAGAGGTAGAGTTGGAGGTGACAGTCTCATATGTGGTGGGAATTGGTAGAGTTGGAGGTGACAGTCTACATATGTGGTGGGAATGATGTAGAGTTGGTGGTGACAGTCTACATATGTGGTGGGAAAGAGGTGGAGTTGGTGGTGACAGTCTACATATGTGGTGGGAAAGAGGTAGTGTTGGACGTGACAGTCTACATATGTGGTGGGAATGATGTAGAGTTGGGTGTGACAATTTACATATGTGGTGGGAAAGAGGTAGAGTTGGAGGTGACAGTCTACATATGTGGTGGGAATTATGTAGAGTTGGAGGTGACAGTCTACTTATGTGGTGGGAATGATGTATAGTTAGAGGTGACAGTCTACATATGTGGTGGGAATGATGTAGAGTTGGAGGTGACAATCTACATATGTGGTGGGAAGGATGTACAGTTGGAGGTGACAGTCTACATATGTGGTGAGAAAGAGGTAGCGTTGGAGATAACAGTCTACATATGTGGTGGGAATGATGTAGAGTTGGAGGTGACAGTCTACATATGTCTTGGGAATGATGCAGAGTTGCAGGTAACAGTCAACATATGTGGTGGGAATGATGTACAGTTGGAGGTGACAGTCTATATATGTGGTGGGAATGATGTAGAGTTGGAGGTGACAGTCTACATATGTGGTGGGAATGATGTAGATTTGGAGATGACAGTCTACATATGTGGTGGGAATGATGTAGAGTTGGATGTGACAGTCTACATATGTGGTGGGAATGATGTAGAGTTGGAGGTGACAGTCTACATATGTGGTGGGAATGATATAGAGTTGGAGGTGAGTCTACATATGTGGTGGGAATGATGTAGAGTTGGAGGTAACAGTCTACATATGTGGTGGGAATGATGTAGAGTTGGAGGTGACAGTCTACATATGTGGTGGGAATGATGTACAGTTGGAAGTGACAGTCTACATATATGGTGGGAATGATGTACAGTTGGAGGTGACAATCTACATATGTGGTGGGTCTGATGTACAGTTGGAGGTGACAGTCTACATATGTGGTGGGAATGGTGTAGAGTTGGAGGTGACAGTCTACATATGTGGCAGGAATGATGTAGAGTTGAGGTGACGGTCTACATATGTGGTGGGAATGATGTAGAATTGAAGGGGACAGTCTGCATATGTGTTGGGAAAGATGTAGAGTTGGAGGTGACAGTCTACATATGTCTTGGGAATGATGCAGAGTTGCAGGTAACAGTCTACATATGTGGTGGGAATGATGTACAGTTGGAGGTGACAGTCTATATATATGGTGGAAAAATGTAGAGTTGGAGGTGACAGTCTACATATGTGGTGGGTATGATGTAGATTTGGAGATGACAGTCTACATATGTGGTGGGAATGATGTAGAGTTGGATGTGACAGTCTATATATGTTGTGGGAATGATGTAGAGTTGGAGGTGACAGTCTACATATGTGGTGGGAATGATGTAGAGTTGGAGGTGAGTCTACATATGTGGTGGGAATGATGTAGAGTTGGAGGTGACAGTCTACATATGTGGTGGGTATGATGTAGAGTTGGAGGTGATAGTCTACATATGTAGGTGGGAAAGAGGTAGAGTTGGAGGTGACAGTCTACAAATGTGGTGGGAATGATGTAGAGTTGGAGGTGACAGTCTACATATGTGGTGGGAAAGAGGTAGAGTTGGAGATGACAGTCTCAATATGTGGTGGGAAAGAGGTAGAGTTGGAGGTGACAGTCTACATATGTGGTGGGAAAGAGGTAGAGTTGGAGGTGACAGTCTACATATGTGGTGGGAAAGAGGTAGAGTTGGAGGTGACATTCTAAATATGTGGTGGGAATGATGTAGAGTTGGTGGTGACAGTCTAAATATGTGGTGGGAATGATGTAGAGTTGGTGGTGACAGTTTACATATGTGGTGGGAAAGAGGTAGAGTTGGAGGTGACAATCTACATATGTGGTGGGAATGATGTAGAGTTGGTGGTGACAGTCTACATATGTGGTGGGAAAGAGGTAGAGTTGGTGGTGACAGTTTACATATGTGGTGGGAATGATGTAGAGTTGGAGGTGACAGTCTACATATGTGATGGGAATGATGTAGAGTTGGAGGTGACAGTCTAGATATGTCTTGGGAATGATGCAGAGTTGCAGGTAACAGTCAACATATGTGGTGGGAATGATGTAGAGTTGGAGGTGATAGTCTACATATGTAGGTGAGAAAGAGGTAGAGTTGGAGGTGACAGTCTACATATGTGGTGGGAATGCTGTAGAGTTGGTGGTGACATTCTACATATGTGGTGGGAACGATGTAGAGTTGGAGGTGACAGTCTACATATGTGGTGGGAATGATGTAGAGTTGGAGGTGACAGTCTACATATGTGGTGGGAATTATGTAGAGTTGGAGGTGACAGTCTACATATGTGGTGGGAATGATGTATAGTTGGAGGTGACATTCTACATATGTGGTGGGAATGATGTAGTGTTGGAGGTGACAATCTACATATGTGGTGGGAAGGATGTAGAGTTGGAGGTGACAGTCTACATATGTGGTGGGAAAGAGGTAGAGTTGGAGGTAACAGTCTACATATGTGGTGGGAATGATGTAGAGTTGGAGGTGACAGTCTACATATGTGGTGGGAATGATGTACAGTTGGAAGTGACAGTCTACATATATGGTGGGAATGATGTACAGTTGGAGGTGACAATCTACATATGTGGTGGGTCTGATGTACAGTTGGAGGTGACAGTCTACATATGTGGTGGGAATGGTGTAGAGTTGGAGGTGACAGTCTACATATGTGGCAGGAATGATGTAGAGTTGAGGTGACGGTCTACATATGTGGTGGGAATGATGTAGAATTGAAGGGGACAGTCTGCATATGTGTTGGGAAAGATGTAAAGTTGGAGGTGACAGTCTACATATGTCTTGGGAATGATGCAGAGTTGCAGGTAACAGTCTACATATGTGGTGGGAATGATGTACAGTTGGAGGTGACAGTCTATATATGTGGTGGGAAAAATGTAGAGTTGGAGGTGACAGTCTACATATGTGGTGGGTATGATGTAGATTTGGAGATGACAGTCTACATATGTGGTGGGAATGATGTAGAGTTGGATGTGACAGTCTACATATGTTGTGGGAATGATGTAGAGTTGGAGGTGACAGTCTACATATGTGGTGGGAATGATGTAGAGTTGGAGGTGAGTCTACATATGTGGTGGGAATGATGTAGAGTTGGAGGTGACAGTCTACATATGTGGTGGGTATGATGTAGAGTTGGAGGTGATAGTCTACATATGTAGGTGGGAAAGAGGTAGAGTTGGAGGTGACAGTCTACAAACGTGGTGGGAATGATGTAGAGTTGGAGGTGACAGTCTACATATGTGGTGGGAAAGAGGTAGAGTTGGAGATGACAGTCTAAATATGTGGTGGGAAAGAGGTAGAGTTGGAGGTGACTGTCTACATATGTGGTGGGAAAGAGGTAGAGTTGGAGGTGACAGTCTACATATGTGGTGGGAAAGAGGTAGTGTTGGAGGTGACATTCTAAATATGTGGTGGAAATGATGTAGAGTTGGTGGTGACAGTCTAAATATGTGGTGGGAATGATGTAGAGTTGGTGGTGACAGTCTACATATGTGGTGGGAAAGAGGTAGAGTTGGAGGTGACAATCTACATATGTGGTGGGAATGATGTAGAGTTGGTGGTGACAGTCTACATATGTGGTGGGAAAGAGGTAGAGTTGGTGGTGACATTTTACATATGTGGTGGGAATGATGTAGAGTTGGAGGTGACAGTCTACATATGTGGTGGGAATGATGTAGAGTTGGAGGTGACAGTCTACATATGTCTTGGGAATGATGCAGAGTTGCAGGTAACAGTCAACATATGTGGTGGGAATGATGTACAGTTGGAGGTGACAGTCTATATATGTGGTGGGAATGATGTAGAGTTGGAGGTGACAGTCTACATATGTGGTGGGAATGATGTAGATTTGGAGATGACAGTCTACATATGTGGTGGGAATGATGTAGAGTTGGATGTGACAGTCTACATATGTGGTGGGAATGATGTAGAGTTGGAGGTGACAGTCTACATATGTGGTGGGAATGATATAGAGTTGGAGGTGAGTCTACATATGTGGTGGGAATGATGTAGAGTTGGAGGTGATAGTCTACATATGTAGGTGGGAAAGAGGTAGAGTTGGAGGTGACAGTCTACATATGTGTTGGGAATGCTGTAGAGTTGGTGGTGACATTCTACATATGTGGTGGGAACGATGTAGAGTTGGAGGTGACAGTCTACATATGTGGTGGGAAAGAGGTAGAGTTGGAGGTGATAGTCTACATATGTGGTGCGACTGATGTACAGTTGGAGGTGACAGTCTACATATGTGGTGGGAATGATGTACAGTTGGAGGTGACAATCTACATATGTGGTGGGCATGATGTAGAGTTGGAGGTGACAAACTACATATGTGGTGGGAATGATGTAGAGTTGGAGGTGACAGTCTACATATGTGGTGGGAATGATGTAGAGTTGGAGGTGACAGTCTACAAATTAAGTGGGAAGGATGTAGGGTTGGAAGTGACATTCTACATATGTGGTGGGAATGGTGTACAGTTGAAAGTGACAGTCTACATATGAGGTGGGAATGATGTACAGTTGGAGGTGACAGTCTACATATGTAGTGGGAATGATGTACATTTGGAGGTGACAGTCTACATATGTGGTGGGAATGATGTAGAGTTGGAGGTGACAATCTACATATGTGGTGGGAATTATGTAGAGTTGGAGGTGACAATCTACATATGTGGTGGGAATGATGTAGAGTTGGAGGTGACAATCTACATATGTGGTGGGAATGATGTAGAGTTGGAGGTGACAATCTACATATGTGGTGGGAAGGATGTAGAGTTGGAGGTGACAGTCTACATATGTGGTGGGAAAGAGGTACAGTTGGAGGTGACAGTCTACATATGTGGTGGGAATGATGTAGAGTTGGAGGTGACAGTCTACATATGTGCTGGGAATGATGTACAGTTGGAGGTGACAGTCTACATATGTGGTGGGAATGATATAGAGTTGGAGGTGAGTCTACATATGTGGTGGGAATGATGTAGAGTTGGAGGTGATAGTCTACATATGTAGGTGGGAAAGAGGTAGAGTTGGAGGTGACAGTCTACATATGTGTTGGGAATGCTGTAGAGTTGGTGGTGACATTCTACATATGTGGTGGGAACGATGTAGAGTTGGAGGTGACAGTCTACATATGTGGTGGGAAAGAGGTAGAGTTGGAGGTGATAGTCTACATATGTGGTGCGACTGATGTACAGTTGGAGGTGACAGTCTACATATGTGGTGGGAATGATGTACAGTTGGAGGTGACAATCTACATATGTGGTGGGCATGATGTAGAGTTGGAGGTGACAAACTACATATGTGGTGGGAATGATGTAGAGTTGGAGGTGACAGTCTACATATGTGGTGGGAATGATGTAGAGTTGGAGGTGACAGTCTACAAATTAAGTGGGAAGGATGTAGGGTTGGAAGTAACATTCTACATATGTGGTGGGAATGGTGTACAGTTGAAAGTGACAGTCTACATATGAGGTGGGAATGATGTACAGTTGGAGGTGACAGTCTACATATGTAGTGGGAATGATGTACATTTGGAGGTGACAGTCTACATATGTGGTGGGAATGATGTAGAGTTGGAGGTGACAATCTACATATGTGGTGGGAATTATGTAGAGTTGGAGGTGACAATCTACATATGTGGTGGGAATGATGTAGAGTTGGAGGTGACAATCTACATATGTGGTGGGAATGATGTAGAGTTGGAGGTGACAATCTACATATGTGGTGGGAAGGATGTAGAGTTGGAGGTGACAGTCTACATATGTGGTGGGAAAGAGGTACAGTTGGAGGTGACAGTCTACATATGTGGTGGGAATGATGTAGAGTTGGAGGTGACAGTCTACATATGTGCTGGGAATGATGTACAGTTGGAGGTGACAGTCTACATATGTGGTGGGAATGATGTACAGATGGAGGTGACAGTCTACATATGTGCTGGGAATGATGTAGAGTTGGAGGTGACAGTCTACATAGGTGGTGGGAATGATGTACAGTTGGAGGTGACAATCTGCATATGTGGTGGGAATGATGTAGAGTCGGAGGTGACAATCTACATATGTGGTGGGAATGATGTAGAGTTGGAGGTAACAGTCTACATATGTGGTGGGTCTGATGTACAGTTGGAGGTGACAGTCTACATATGTGTTGGGAATGGTGTAGAGTTGGAGGTGACAGTCTACATATGTGGCAGGAATGATGTAGAGTTGGAGATGATAGTTTACATATGTGGCAGGAATGATGTAGAGTTGGTGGTGACAGTCTACATATGTGGTGGGAATTGGTAGAGTTGGAGGTGACAGTCTACATATGTGGTGGCAATGATGTAGAGTTGGTGGTGACAGTCTACATATGTGGTGGGAAAGAGGTAGAGTTGGTGGTGACAGTCTACATATGTGGTGGGAATGATGTAGAGTTGGAGGTAACAGTCTACATATGTGGTGGGAAAGAGGTAGTGTTGGAGGTGACAGTCTACATATGTGGTGGGAATGATGTAGAGTTGGGTGTGACAATCTACATATGTGGTGGGAAAGAGGTAGAGTTGGAGGTGACAGTCTACATATGTGGTGGGAATGATGTAGAGTTGGATGTGACAGTCTACATATGTGGTGGGAATTATGTAGAGTTGGAGGTGACAGTCTACATATGTGGTGGGAATGATGTAGAGTTGGAGGTGACAATCTACATATGTGGTGGGAAGGATGTAGAGTTGGAGGTGACAGTTTACATATGTGGTGGGAAAGAGGTGGAGTTGGAGGTAACAGTCTACATATGTGGTGGGAATGATGTACAGTTGGAGGTGACAGTCTACATATATGGTGGGAATGATGTACAGTTGGAGGTGACAGTCTACATACATAGGTGGTGGGAATGATGTACAGTTGGAGGTGACAATCTACATATGTGGTGGGTCTGATGTACAGTTGGAGGTGACAGTCTACATATGTGGTGGGAATGGTGTAGAGTTGGAGGTGACAGTCTATATATGTGGCAGGAATGATGTAGAGTTGAGGTGACGGTCTACATATGTGGTGGGAATGATGTAGAATTGAAGGGGACAGTCTACATGTGTTGGGAATGATGTAGAGTTGGAGGTGACAGTCTATATATGTGGTGGGAATGATGTAGAGTTGGAGGTGACAGTCTATATATGTGGTGGGAATGATGTAGAGTTGGAGGTGACAGTCTACATATGTGGTGGTTATGATGTAGATTTGGAGATGACAGTCTACATATGTGGTGGGAATGATGTAGAGTTGGAGGTGATAGTCTACATATGTAGGTGGGAAAGAGGTAGAGTTGGAGGTGACAGTCTACATATGTGGTGGGAATGATGTAGAGTTGGAGGTGACAGTCTACATATGTGGTGGGAATGATGTACAGTTGATGGTGACACTCTACATATGTGGTGGGAAAGAGCTAGAGTTGGAGGTGACAGTCTACATATGTGGTGGGAATGATGTAGAGTTGGAGGTGACAGTCTACATATGTGGTGGGATTGATGGAGAGTTGGAGGTGACAATCTACATATGTGGTGGGAATGATGTACTGTTGGAGGTGACAGTCTAAATATGTGGTGGGAATGATGTAGAGTTGGAGGTGACAGTCTACATATGCGGTGGGAATGATGTTGAGTTGGAGGTGAAAGTCTATATATGTGGTGGGAATGATGTACAGTTGGAGGTGCCAATCTACATGTGTGGTGGGAAGCATGTAGAGTTGGAGGTGACAGTCTACATATGTGGTCGGAAAGAGGTACAGTTGGAGGTGACAGTCTACATATGTGGTGGGAATGATGTAGATTTGGAGGTGACAGTCTACATATGTGGTGGGAATGATGTACAGTTGGAGATGACAGTCTACATAGGTGGTGGTAATGATGTACAGTTGGAGGTGACAGTCTACATATGTGGTGGGAATGATGTAGATTTGGAGATGACAGTCTACATATGTGGTGGGAATGGTGTAGAGTTGGAGGTGACAGTCTACATATGTGGCAAGAATGATGTAGAGTTGGAGGTGACAGTCTAGATATGTGGTGGGAATGATGTAGAGTTGGAGGTGACAGTTACATATGTCTTGGGAATGATGTAGAGTTGGAGGTGACAGTCTACATATGTGGTGGGAAAGAGGTAGAGTTGGAGGTGACAGTCTACATATGTGGTGGGAATGATGTACAGTTGGAGGTGACAGTCTACATATGTGGTGGGAATGATGTTGAGATGGGTGTGACAATCTACATTTGTGGTGGGAAAGAGTTAGAGTTGGAGGTGAAAGTCTACATATGTGGTGAGAAAGAGGTAGAGTTGGAGGTGACAGTCTCATATGTGGTGGGAATTGGTAGAGTTGGAGGTGACAGTCTACATATGTGGTGGGAATGATGTAGAGTTGGTGGTGACAGTCTACATATGTGGTGGGAAAGAGGTGGAGTTGGTGGTGACAGTCTACATATGTGGTGGGAAAGAGGTAGTGTTGGACGTGACAGTCTACATATGTGGTGGGAATGATGTAGAGTTGGGTGTGACAATTTACATATGTGGTGGGAAAGAGGTAGAGTTGGAGGTGACAGTCTACATATGTGGTGGGAATTATGTAGAGTTGGAGGTGACAGTCTACTTATGTGGTGGGAATGATGTATAGTTAGAGGTGACAGTCTACATATGTGGTGGGAATGATGTAGAGTTGGAGGTGACAATCTACATATGTGGTGGGAATGATGTATTGTTGGAGGTGACAATCTACATATGTGGTGGGAAGGATGTAGAGTTGGAGGTGACAGTCTACATATGTGGTGAGAAAGAGGTAGCGTTGGAGATAACAGTCTACATATGTGGTGGGAATGATGTAGAGTTGGAGGTGACAGTCTACATATGTCTTGGGAATGATGCAGAGTTGCAGGTAACAGTCTACATATGTGGTGGGAATGATGTACAGTTTGAGGTGACAGTCTATATATGTGGTGGAAATGATGTAGAGTTTGAGGTGACAGTCTACATATGTGCTGGGAATGATGTAGAGTTGGAGGTGATAGTCTACATATGTAGGTGGGAAAGAGGTAGAGTTGGAGGTGACAGTCTACATATGTGGTGGGAATGATGTAGAGTTGGAGGTGACAGTCTACATATGTGGTGGGAATGATGTAGAGTTGATGGTGACACTCTACATATGTGGTGGGAAAGAGCTAGAGTTGGAGGTGACAGTCTACATATTGGGTGGGAAAGAGGTAGAGTTGGAGGTGACAGTCTACATATGTGGTGGGAATGATGTAGAGTTGGAGGTGACAGTCTACATATGTGGTGGGATTGATGGAGAGTTGGAGGTGACAATCTACATATGTGGTGGGAATGATGTACTGTTGGAGGTGACAGTCTAAATATGTGGTGGGAATGATGTAGAGTTGGAGGTGACAGTCTACATATGTGGTGGGAATGATGTTGAGTTGGAGGTGAAAGTCTATATATGTGGTGGGAATGATGTACAGTTGGAGGTGCCAATCTACATGTGTGGTGGGAAGGATGTAGAGTTGGAGGTGACAGTCTACATATGTGGTCGGAAAGAGGTACAGTTGGAGGTGACAGTCTACATATGTGGAGGGAATGATGTAGAGTTGGAGGTGACAGTCTACATATGTGGTGGGAATGATGTACAGTTGGAGATGACAGTCTATATATGTGGTGGGAATGATGTACAGTTGGAGGTGACAGTCTACATAGGTGGTGGTAATGATGTACAGTTGGAGGTGACAGTCTACATATGTGGTGGGAATGATGTAGATTTGGAGATGACAGTCTACATATGTGGTGGGAATGGTGTAGAGTTGGAGGTGACAGTCTACATATGTGGCAAGAATGATGTAGAGTTGGAGGTGACAGTCTACATATGTGGTGGGAATGATGTAGAGTTGGAGGTGACAGTTACATATGTCTTGGGAATGATGTAGAGTTGGAGGTGACAGTCTACATATGTGGTGGGAAAGAGGTAGAGTTGGAGGTGACAGTCTACATATGTGGTGGGAATGATGTACAGTTGGAGGTGACAGTCTACATATGTGGTGGGAATGATATAGAGTTGGAGGTGAGTCTACATATGTGGTGGGAATGATGTAGAGTTGGAGGTGATAGTCTACATATGTAGGTGGGAAAGAGGTAGAGTTGGAGGTGACAGTCTACATATGTGGTGGGAATGCTGTAGAGTTGGTGGTGACATTCTACATATGTGGTGGGAACTATGTAGAGTTGGAGGTGACAGTCTACATATGTGGTGGGAAAGAGGTAGAGTTGGAGGTGAGAGTCTACATATGTGGTGGGAAAGAGGTAGAGTTGGAGGTGATAGTCTACATATGTGGTGGGAATGATGTACAGTTGGAGGTGACAATCTACATACGTGGGGGGCATGATGTAGAGTTGGAGGTGAGAAACTACATATGTGGTGGGAATGATGTAGAGTTGGAGGTGACAGTCTACATATGTGGTGGGAAAGAGGTAGAGTTGGGGGATGACAGTCTACATATGTGGTGGGAATGATGTACTGTTGGAGGTGACACTCTACATATGTGGTGGGAATAATGTAGAGTTGGAGGTGACAGTCTACATATGTGGTGGGAATGATGTAGAGTTGGAGGTGAAAGTCTATATATGTGGTGGGAATGATGTACAGTTGGATGTGACAGTCTACATATGTGGTGGGAATGATGTAGAGTTGGAGGTGACAGTCTACAAATTAGGTGGGAATGATGTAGAGTTGGAAGTAACAGTCTACATATGTGGTGGGAATGATGTACAGTTGGATGTGACAGTCTACATATGAGGTGGGAATGATGTACAGTTGGAGGTGACAGTCTACATATGTAGTGGGAATGATGTACAGTTAGAGGTGACATTCTACATATGTGGTGGGAATGATGTAGAGTTGGAGGTGACAATCTACATATGTGGTGGGAATTATGTAGAGTTGGAGGTGACAATCTACATATGTGGTGGGAATGATGTAGAGTTGGAGGTGACAGTCTATATATGTGGTGGGAATGATGTAGAGTTGGAGGTGACAGTCTACATATGTGGTGGGTATGATGTAGATTTGGAGATGACAGTCTACATATGTGGTGGGAATGATGTAGAGTTGGAGGTGATAGTCTACATATGTGGGTGGGAAAGAGGTAGAGTTGGAGGTGACAGTCTACATATGTGGTGGGAATGATGTAGAGTTGGAGGTGACAGTCTACATATGTGGTGGGAATGATGTACAGTTGATGGTGACACTCTACATATGTGGTGGGAAAGAGCTAGAGTTGGAGGTGACAGTCTACATATGTGGTGGGAATGATGTAGAGTTGGAGGTGACAGTCTACATATGTGGTGGGATTGATGGAGAGTTGGAGGTGACAATCTACATATGTGGTGGGAATGATGTACTGTTGGAGGTGACAGTCTAAATATGTGGTGGGAATGATGTAGAGTTGGAGGTGACAGTCTACATATGCGGTGGGAATGATGTTGAGTTGGAGGTGAAAGTCTATATATGTGGTGGGAATGATGTACAGTTGGAGGTGCCAATCTACATGTGTGGTGGGAAGCATGTAGAGTTGGAGGTGACAGTCTACATATGTGGTCGGAAAGAGGTACAGTTGGAGGTGACAGTCTACATATGTGGTGGGAATGATGTAGATTTGGAGGTGACAGTCTACATATGTGGTGGGAATGATGTACAGTTGGAGATGACAGTCTACATAGGTGGTGGTAATGATGTACAGTTGGAGGTGACAGTCTACATATGTGGTGGGAATGATGTAGATTTGGAGATGACAGTCTACATATGTGGTGGGAATGGTGTAGAGTTGGAGGTGACAGTCTACATATGTGGCAAGAATGATGTAGAGTTGGAGGTGACAGTCTACATATGTGGTGGGAATGATGTAGAGTTGGAGGTGACAGTTACATATGTCTTGGGAATGATGTAGAGTTGGAGGTGACAGTCTACATATGTGGTGGGAAAGAGGTAGAGTTGGAGGTGACAGTCTACATATGTGGTGGGAATGATGTACAGTTGGAGGTGACAGTCTACATATGTGGTGGGAATGATGTTGAGATGGGTGTGACAATCTACATTTGTGGTGGGAAAGAGTTAGAGTTGGAGGTGAAAGTCTACATATGTGGTGAGAAAGAGGTAGAGTTGGAGGTGACAGTCTCATATGTGGTGGGAATTGGTAGAGTTGGAGGTGACAGTCTACATATGTGGTGGGAATGATGTAGAGTTGGTGGTGACAGTCTACATATGTGGTGGGAAAGAGGTGGAGTTGGTGGTGACAGTCTACATATGTGGTGGGAAAGAGGTAGTGTTGGACGTGACAGTCTACATATGTGGTGGGAATGATGTAGAGTTGGGTGTGACAATTTACATATGTGGTGGGAAAGAGGTAGAGTTGGAGGTGACAGTCTACATATGTGGTGGGAATTATGTAGAGTTGGAGGTGACAGTCTACTTATGTGGTGGGAATGATGTATAGTTAGAGGTGACAGTCTACATATGTGGTGGGAATGATGTAGAGTTGGAGGTGACAATCTACATATGTGGTGGGAAGGATGTAGAGTTGGAGGTGACAGTCTACATATGTGGTGAGAAAGAGGTAGCGTTGGAGATAACAGTCTACATATGTGGTGGGAATGATGTAGAGTTGGAGGTGACAGTCTATATATGTGGTGGAAATGATGTAGAGTTTGAGGTGACAGTCTACATATGTGCTGGGAATGATGTAGAGTTGGAGGTGATAGTCTACATATGTAGGTGGGAAAGAGGTAGAGTTGGAGGTGACAGTCTACATATGTGGTGGGAATGATGTAGAGTTGGAGGTGACAGTCTACATATGTGGTGGGAATGATGTAGAGTTGATGGTGACACTCTACATATGTGGTGGGAAAGAGCTAGAGTTGGAGGTGACAGTCTACATATTGGGTGGGAAAGAGGTAGAGTTGGAGGTGACAGTCTACATATGTGGTGGGAATGATGTAGAGTTGGAGGTGACAGTCTACATATGTGGTGGGATTGATGGAGAGTTGGAGGTGACAATCTACATATGTGGTGGGAATGATGTACTGTTGGAGGTGACAGTCTAAATATGTGGTGGGAATGATGTAGAGTTGGAGGTGACAGTCTACATATGTGGTGGGAATGATGTTGAGTTGGAGGTGAAAGTCTATATATGTGGTGGGAATGACGTACAGTTGGAGGTGCCAATCTACATGTGTGGTGGGAAGGATGTAGTGTTGGAGGTGACAGTCTACATATGTGGTCGGAAAGAGGTACAGTTGGAGGTGACAGTCTACATATGTGGAGGGAATGATGTAGAGTTGGAGGTGACAGTCTACATATGTGGTGGGAATGATGTACAGTTGGAGATGACAGTCTATATATGTGGTGGGAATGATGTACAGTTGGAGGTGACAGTCTACATAGGTGGTGGTAATGATGTACAGTTGGAGGTGACAGTCTACATATGTGGTGGGAATGATGTAGATTTGGAGATGACAGTCTACATATGTGGTGGGAATGGTGTAGAGTTGGAGGTGACAGTCTACATATGTGGCAAGAATGATGTAGAGTTGGAGGTGACAGTCTACATATGTGGTGGGAATGATGTAGAGTTGGAGGTGACAGTTACATATGTCTTGGGAATGATGTAGAGTTGGAGGTGACAGTCTACATATGTGGTGGGAATGATGTAGAGTTGGAGGTGACAGTCTACATATGTGGTGGGAATGATGTAGAGTTGATGGTGACACTCTACATATGTGGTGGGAAAGAGCTAGAGTTGGAGGTGACAGTCTACATATGTGGTGGGAATGATGTAGAGTTGGAGGTGACAGTCTACATATGTGGTGGGATTGATGGAGAGTTGGAGGTGACAATCTACATATGTGGTGGGAATGATGTACTGTTGGAGGTGACAGTCTAAATATGTGGTGGGAATCATGTAGAGTTGGAGGTGACAGTCTACATATGTGGTGGGAATGATGTTGAGTTGGAGGTGAAAGTCTATATATGTGGTGGGAATGATGTACAGTTGGAGGTGCCAATCTACATGTGTGGTGGGAAGCATGTAGAGTTGGAGGTGACAGTCTACATATGTGGTCGGAAAGAGGTACAGTTGGAGGTGACAGTCTACATATGTGGTGGGAATGATGTAGATTTGGAGGTGACAGTCTACATATGTGGTGGGAATGATGTACAGTTGGAGATGACAGTGTACATAGGTGGTGGTAATGATGTACAGTTGGAGGTGACAGTCTACATATGTGGTGGGAATGATGTAGATTTGGAGATGACAGTCTACATATGTGGTGGGAATGGTGTAGAGTTGGAGGTGACAGTCTACATATGTGGCAAGAATGATGTAGAGTTGGAGGTGACAGTCTACATATGTGGTGGGAATGATGTAGAGTTGGAGGTGACAGTTACATATGTCTTGGGAATGATGTAGAGTTGGAGGTGACAGTCTACATATGTGGTGGGAAAGAGGTAGACTTGGAGGTGACAGTCTACATATGTGGTGGGAATGATGTACAGTTGGAGGTGACAGTCTACATATGTGGTGGGAATGATGTTGAGATGGGTGTGACAATCTACATTTGTGGTGGGAAAGAGTTAGAGTTGGAGGTGAAAGTCTACATATGTGGTGAGAAAGAGGTAGTGTTGGAGGTGACAGTCTCATATGTGGTGGGAATTGGTAGAGTTGGAGGTGACAGTCTACATATGTGGTGGGAATGATGTAGAGTTGGTGGTGACAGTCTACATATGTGGTGGGAAAGAGGTGGAGTTTGTGGTGACAGTCTACATATGTGGTGGGAAAGAGGTAGTGTTGGACGTGACAGTCTACATATGTGGTGGGAATGATGTAGAGTTGGGTGTGACAATTTACATATGTGGTGGGAAAGAGGTAGAGTTGGAGGTGACAGTCTACATATGTGGTGGGAATTATGTAGAGTTGGAGGTGACAGTCTATTTATGTGGTGGGAATGATGTATAGTTAGAGGTGACAGTCTACATATGTGGTGGGAATGATGTAGAGTTGGAGGTGACAATCTACATATGTGGTGGGAATGATGTATAGTTGGAGGTGACAATCTACATTTGTGGTGGGAAGGATGTAGAGTTGGAGGTGACAGTCTACATATGTGGTGAGAAAGAGGTAGCGTTGGAGATAACAGTCTACATATGTGGTGGGAATGATGTAGAGTTGGAGGTGACAGTCTACATATGTCTTGGGAATGATGCAGAGTTGCAGGTAACAGTCTACATATGTGGTGGGAATGATGTACAGTTTGAGGTGACAGTCTATATATGTGGTGGAAATGATGTAGAGTTTGAGGTGACAGTCTACATATGTGCTGGGAATGATGTAGAGTTGGAGGTGATAGTCTACATATGTAGGTGGGAAAGAGGTAGAGTTGGAGGTGACAGTCTACATATGTGGTGGGAATGATGTAGAGTTGGAGGTGACAGTCTACATATGTGGTGGGAATGATGTAGAGTTGATGGTGACACTCTACATATGTGGTGGGAAAGAGCTAGAGTTGGAGGTGACAGTCTACATATTGGGTGGGAAAGGGGTAGAGTTGGAGGTGACAGTCTACATATGTGGTGGGAATGATGTAGAGTTGGAGGTGACAGTCTACATATGTGGTGGGATTGATGGAGAGTTGGAGGTGACAATCTACATATGTGGTGGGAATGATGTACTGTTGGAGGTGACAGTCTAAATATGTGGTGGGAATGATGTAGAGTTGGAGGTGACAGTCTACATATGTGGTGGGAATGATGTTGAGTTGGAGGTGAAAGTCTATATATGTGGTGAGAATGATGTACAGTTGGAGGTGCCAATCTACATGTGTGGTGGGAAGGATGTAGAGTTGGAGGTGACAGTCTACATATGTGGTCGGAAAGAGGTACAGTTGGAGGTGACAGTCTACATATGTGGAGGGAATGATGTAGAGTTGGAGGTGACAGTCTACATATGTGGTGGGAATGATGTACAGTTGGAGATGACAGTCTATATATGTGGTGGGAATGATGTACAGTTGGAGGTGACAGTCTACATAGGTGGTGGTAATGATGTACAGTTGGAGGTGACAGTCTACATATGTGGTGGGAATGATGTAGATTTGGAGATGACAGTCTACATATGTGGTGGGAATGGTGTAGAGTTGGAGGTGACAGTCTACATATGTGGCAAGAATGATGTAGAGTTGGAGGTGACAGTCTACATATGTGGTGGGAATGATGTAGAGTTGGAGGTGACAGTTACATATGTCTTGGGAATGATGTAGAGTTGGAGGTGACAGTCTACATATGTGGTGGGAAAGAGGTAGAGTTGGAGGTGACAGTCTACATATGTGGTGGGAATGATGTACAGTTGGAGGTGACAGTCTACATATGTGGTGGGAATGATGTTGAGTTGGGTGTGACAATCTACATATGTGGTGGGAAAGAGGTAGAGTTGGAGGTGACAGTCTACATATGTGGTGGGAATGATGTAGAGTTGGAGGTGACAGTCTACATATGTGGTGGGAATGATATAGAGTTGGAGGTGAGTCTACATATGTGGTGGGAATGATGTAGAGTTGGAGGTGATAGTCTACATATGTAGGTGGGAAAGAGGTAGAGTTGGAGGTGACAGTCTACATATGTGGTGGGAATGCTGTAGAGTTGGTGGTGACATTCTACATATGTGGTGGGAACTATGTAGAGTTGGAGGTGACAGTCTACATATGTGGTGGGAAAGAGGTAGAGTTGGAGGTGAGAGTCTACATATGTGGTGGGAAAGAGGTAGAGTTGGAGGTGATAGTCTACATATGTGGTGGGAATGATGTACAGTTGGAGGTGACAATCTACATACGTGGGGGGCATGATGTAGAGTTGGAGGTGAGAAACTACATATGTGGTGGGAATGATGTAGAGTTGGAGGTGACAGTCTACATATGTGGTGGGAAAGAGGTAGAGTTGGGGGATGACAGTCTACATATGTGGTTGGAATGATGTACTGTTGGAGGTGACACTCTACATATGTGGTGGGAATAATGTAGAGTTGGAGGTGCCAGTCTACATATGTGGTGGGAATGATGTAGAGTTGGAGGTGAAAGTCTATATATGTGGTGGGAATGATGTACAGTTGGATGTGACAGTCTACATATGTGGTGGGAATGATGTAGAGTTGGAGGTGACAGTCTACAAATTAGGTGGGAATGATGTAGAGTTGGAAGTAACAGTCTACATATGTGGTGGGAATGATGTACAGTTGGATGTGACAGTCTACATATGAGGTGGGAATGATGTACAGTTGGAGGTGACAGTCTACATATGTAGTGGGAATGATGTACAGTTAGAGGTGACATTCTACATATGTGGTGGGAATGATGTAGAGTTGGAGGTGACAATCTACATATGTGGTGGGAATTATGTAGAGTTGGAGGTGACAATCTACATATGTGGTGGGAATGATGTAGAGTTGGAGGTGACAGTCTACATATGTGGTGGGAAAGAGGTACAGTTGGAGGTGACAGTCTACATATGTGGTGGGAATGATGTAGAGTTGGAGGTGACAGTCTACATATGTGGTGGGAATGATGTACAGTTGGAGGTGACAGCCTATATATGTGGTGGGAATGATGTACAGTTGAAGGTGACAGTCTACATAGGTGGTGGGAATGATGTAGAGTTGGAGGTGACAGTCTGCATATGTGGTGGGAATGATGTAGAGTTGGAGGTGACAGTTTACATGTGTGGTGGGAATGATGTAGAGTTGAAGGGGACAGTCTACATATGTGGTGGGAATGATGTAGAGTTGGAGGTGACAGTCTACATATGTGGTGGTAATGATGTAGAGTTGGTGGTGACAATCTACATATGTGGTGGGAATGATGTACAGTTGGAGGTGACAGTCTACATATGTGGTGGGAATGATGTGGAGTTGGAGGTGACAGTCTACATATGTGGTGGGAATTATGTAGAGTCGGAGGTGACAATCTACATATGTTGTGGGAATGATGTAGAGTTGGAGGTGACAGTCTACATATGTGGTGGGAATGATGTAGAGTTGGAGGTAACAGTCTACATATGTGGTGGGTCTGATGTACAGTTGGAGGTGACAGTCTACATATGTGGTGGGAATGGTGTAGAGTTGGAGGTGACAGTCTACATATGTGGCAGGAATGATGTAGAGTTGGAGGTAACAGTTTACATATGTGGTGGGAATGATGTAGAGTTGAAGGGGACACTCTACATATGTGGTGGGAATGATGTAGAGTTGGAGGTGACAGTCTAGATATGTCTTGGGAATGATGTAGAGTTGGAGCTGACCGTCTACATATGTGGTGGGAATGGTGTCGAGTTTGAGGTGACAATCTACATATGTGGTGGGAATGATGTAGAGTTGGAGGTGACAGTCTACATATGTGGTGGGAATGATGTGGAGTTGGAGGTGACAGTCTACATATGTGGTGGGAAGGATGTAGATTTGGAGATGACAGTGTACATATGTGGTGGGAATGATGTAGAGTTGGAGGGGACAGTCTACATATGTGGTGGGAATGATGTAGAGTTGGAGGTGGCAGTCTACATATGTGGTGGGAATGATGTAGAGTTGGAGGTGACAGTCTACATATGTGGTTGGAAAGAGGTAGAGTTGGAGATGACAGTCTACATATGTGGTCGGAATGATGTAGAGTTGGTGGTGACTCTCTAAATATGTGGTGGGAAAGAGCTAGAGTTGGAGGTGACAGTCTACATATGTGGTGGGAATGATGTAGATTTGGTGGTGACAGTCTACATATGTGGTGGGAATGGTGTAGAGTTGGAGGTGACAGTCTACATATGTGGCAAGAATGATGTAGAGTTGGAGGTGACAGTCTACATATGTGGTGGGAATGATGTAGAGTTGGAGGTGACAGTTACATATGTCTTGGGAATGATGTAGAGTTGGAGGTGACAGTCTACATATGTGGTGGGAATGATGTAGAGTTGGAGGTGACAGTCTACATATGTGGTGGGAATGATGTAGAGTTGATGGTGACACTCTACATATGTGGTGGGAAAGAGCTAGAGTTGGAGGTGACAGTCTACATATGTGGTGGGAATGATGTAGAGTTGGAGGTGACAGTCTACATATGTGGTGGGATTGATGGAGAGTTGGAGGTGACAATCTACATATGTGGTGGGAATGATGTACTGTTGGAGGTGACAGTCTAAATATGTGGTGGGAATCATGTAGAGTTGGAGGTGACAGTCTACATATGTGGTGGGAATGATGTTGAGTTGGAGGTGAAAGTCTATATATGTGGTGGGAATGATGTACAGTTGGAGGTGCCAATCTACATGTGTGGTGGGAAGCATGTAGAGTTGGAGGTGACAGTCTACATATGTGGTCGGAAAGAGGTACAGTTGGAGGTGACAGTCTACATATGTGGTGGGAATGATGTAGATTTGGAGGTGACAGTCTACATATGTGGTGGGAATGATGTACAGTTGGAGATGACAGTCTACATAGGTGGTGGTAATGATGTACAGTTGGAGGTGACAGTCTACATATGTGGTGGGAATGATGTAGATTTGGAGATGACAGTCTACATATGTGGTGGGAATGGTGTAGAGTTGGAGGTGACAGTCTACATATGTGGCAAGAATGATGTAGAGTTGGAGGTGACAGTCTACATATGTGGTGGGAATGATGTAGAGTTGGAGGTGACAGTTACATATGTCTTGGGAATGATGTAGAGTTGGAGGTGACAGTCTACATATGTGGTGGGAAAGAGGTAGAGTTGGAGGTGACAGTCTACATATGTGGTGGGAATGATGTACAGTTGGAGGTGACAGTCTACATATGTGGTGGGAATGATGTTGAGATGGGTGTGACAATCTACATTTGTGGTGGGAAAGAGTTAGAGTTGGAGGTGAAAGTCTACATATGTGGTGAGAAAGAGGTAGAGTTGGAGGTGACAGTCTCATATGTGGTGGGAATTGGTAGAGTTGAAGGTGACAGTCTACATATGTGGTGGGAATGATGTAGAGTTGGTGGTGACAGTCTACATATGTGGTGGGAAAGAGGTGGAGTTGGTGGTGACAGTCTACATATGTGGTGGGAAAGAGGTAGTGTTGGACGTGACAGTCTACATATGTGGTGGGAATGATGTAGAGTTGGGTGTGACAATTTACATATGTGGTGGGAAAGAGGTAGAGTTGGAGGTGACAGTCTACATATGTGGTGGGAATTATGTAGAGTTGGAGGTGACAGTCTATTTATGTGGTGGGAATGATGTATAGTTAGAGGTGACAGTCTACATATGTGGTGGGAATGATGTAGAGTTGGAGGTGACAATCTACATATGTGGTGGGAATGATGTATAGTTGGAGGTGACAATCTACATATGTGGTGGGAAGGATGTAGAGTTGGAGGTGACAGTCTACATATATGGTGAGAAAGAGGTAGCGTTGGAGATAATAGTCTACATATGTGGTGGGAATGATGTAGAGTTGGAGGTGACAGTCTACATATGTCTTGGGAATGATGCAGAGTTGCAGGTAACAGTCTACATATGTGGTGGGAATGATGTACAGTTTGAGGTGACAGTCTATATATGTGGTGGAAATGATGTAGAGTTTGAGGTGACAGTCTACATATGTGCTGGGAATGATGTAGAGTTGGAGGTGATAGTCTACATATGTAGGTGGGAAAGAGGTAGAGTTGGAGGTGACAGTCTACATATGTGGTGGGAATGATGTAGAGTTGGAGGTGACAGTCTACATATGTGGTGGGAATGATGTAGAGTTGAAGGTGACACTCTACATATGTGGTGGGAAAGAGCTAGAGTTGGAGGTGACAGTCTACATATTGGGTGGGAAAGAGGTAGAGTTGGAGGTGACAGTCTACATATGTGGTGGGAATGATGTAGAGTTGGAGGTGACAGTCTACATATGTGGTGGGATTGATGGAGAGTTGGAGGTGACAATCTACATATGTGGTGGGAATGATGTACTGTTGGAGGTGACAGTCTAAATATGTGGTGGGAATGATGTAGAGTTGGAGGTGACAGTCTACATATGTGGTGGGAATGATGTTGAGTTGGAGGTGAAAGTCTATATATGTGGTGGGAATGATGTACAGTTGGAGGTGCCAATCTACATGTGTGGTGGGAAGGATGTAGAGTTGGAGGTGACAGTCTACATATGTGGTCGGAAAGAGGTACAGTTGGAGGTGACAGTCTACATATGTGGAGGGAATGATGTAGAGTTGGAGGTGACAGTCTACATATGTGGTGGGAATGATGTACAGTTGGAGATGACAGTCTATATATGTGGTGGGAATGATGTACAGTTGGAGGTGACAGTCTACATAGGTGGTGGTAATGATGTACAGTTGGAGGTGACAGTCTACATATGTGGTGGGAATGATGTAGATTTGGAGATGACAGTCTACATATGTGGTGGGAATGGTGTAGAGTTGGAGGTGACAGTCTACATATGTGGCAAGAATGATGTAGAGTTGGAGGTGACAGTCTACATATGTGGTGGGAATGATGTAGAGTTGGAGGTGACAGTTACATATGTCTTGGGAATGATGTAGAGTTGGAGGTGACAGTCTACATATGTGGTGGGAAAGAGGTAGAGTTGGAGGTGACAGTCTACATATGTGGTGGGAATGATGTACAGTTGGAGGTGACAGTCTACATATGTGGTGGGAATGATGTTGAGTTGGGTGTGACAATCTACATATGTGGTGGGAAAGAGGTAGAGTTGGAGGTGACAGTCTACATATGTGGTGGGAATGATGTAGAGTTGGAGGTGACAGTCTACATATGTGGTGGGAATGATATAGAGTTGGAGGTGAGTCTACATATGTGGTGGGAATGATGTAGAGTTGGAGGTGATAGTCTACATATGTAGGTGGGAAAGAGGTAGAGTTGGAGGTGACAGTCTACATATGTGGTGGGAATGCTGTAGAGTTGGTGGTGACATTCTACATATGTGGTGGGAACTATGTAGAGTTGGAGGTGACAGTCTACATATGTGGTGGGAAAGAGGTAGAGTTGGAGGTGAGAGTCTACATATGTGGTGGGAAAGAGGTAGAGTTGGAGGTGATAGTCTACATATGTGGTGGGAATGATGTACAGTTGGAGGTGACAATCTACATACGTGGGGGGCATGATGTAGAGTTGGAGGTGAGAAACTACATATGTGGTGGGAATGATGTAGAGTTGGAGGTGACAGTCTACATATGTGGTGGGAAAGAGGTAGAGTTGGGGGATGACAGTCTACATATGTGGTGGGAATGATGTACTGTTGGAGGTGACACTCTACATATGTGGTGGGAATAATGTAGAGTTGGAGGTGACAGTCTACATATGTGGTGGGAATGATGTAGAGTTGGAGGTGAAAGTCTATATATGTGGTGGGAATGATGTACAGTTGGATGTGACAGTCTACATATGTGGTGGGAATGATGTACAGTTAGAGGTGACATTCTACATATGTGGTGGGAATGATGTAGAGTTGGAGGTGACAATCTACATATGTGGTGGGAATTATGTAGAGTTGGAGGTGACAATCTACATATGTGGTGGGAATGATGTAGAGTTGGAGGTGACAGTCTACATATGTGGTGGGAAAGAGGTACAGTTGGAGGTGACAGTCTACATATGTGGTGGGAATGATGTAGAGTTGGAGGTGACAGTCTACATATGTGGTGGGAATGATGTACAGTTGGAGGTGACAGCCTATATATGTGGTGGGAATGATGTACAGTTGAAGGTGACAGTCTACATAGGTGGTGGGAATGATGTAGAGTTGGAGGTGACAGTCTTCATATGTGGTGGGAATGATGTAGAGTTGGAGGTGACAGTTTACATGTGTGGTGGGAATGATGTAGAGTTGAAGGGGACAGTCTACATATGTGGTGGGAATGATGTAGAGTTGGAGGTGACAGTCTACATATGTGGTGGTAATGATGTAGAGTTGGTGGTGACAATCTACATATGTGGTGGGAATGATGTACAGTTGGAGGTGACAGTCTACATATGTGGTGGGAATGATGTGGAGTTGGAGGTGACAGTCTACATATGTGGTGGGAATTATGTAGAGTCGGAGGTGACAATCTACATATGTTGTGGGAATGATGTAGAGTTGGAGGTGACAGTCTACATATGTGGTGGGAATGATGTAGAGTTGGAGGTAACAGTCTACATATGTGGTGGGTCTGATGTACAGTTGGAGGTGACAGTCTACATATGTGGTGGGAATGGTGTAGAGTTGGAGGTGACAGTCTACATATGTGGCAGGAATGATGTAGAGTTGGAGGTAACAGTTTACATATGTGGTGGGAATGATGTAGAGTTGAAGGGGACACTCTACATATGTGGTGGGAATGATGTAGAGTTGGAGGTGACAGTCTAGATATGTCTTGGGAATGATGTAGAGTTGGAGCTGACCGTCTACATATGTGGTGGGAATGGTGTCGAGTTTGAGGTGACAATCTACATATGTGGTGGGAATGATGTAGAGTTGGAGGTGACAGTCTACATATGTGGTGGGAATGATGTGGAGTTGGAGGTGACAGTCTACATATGTGGTGGGAAGGATGTAGATTTGGAGATGACAGTGTACATATGTGGTGGGAATGATGTAGAGTTGGAGGGGACAGTCTACATATGTGGTGGGAATGATGTAGAGTTGGAGGTGGCAGTCTACATATGTGGTGGGAATGATGTAGAGTTGGAGGTGACAGTCTACATATGTGGTTGGAAAGAGGTAGAGTTGGAGATGACAGTCTACATATGTGGTCGGAATGATGTAGAGTTGGTGGTGACTCTCTAAATATGTGGTGGGAAAGAGCTAGAGTTGGAGGTGACAGTCTACATATGTGGTGGGAATGATGTAGAGTTGGTGGTGACAGTCTACATATGTGGTGGGAAAGAGGTAGAGTTGGAGGTGACAGTCTACATATGTGGTGGGAATGATGTAGTGTTGGAGGTGACAGTCTACATATGTGGTGGGAATGATGTGGAGTTGGAGGTGACAGTCTACATATGTGGTGGGAATGATGTAGAGTTGGAGGTGACAGTCTATATATGTGGGGGGAATGATGTAGAGTTGGAGGTGACAGTCTACATATGTGGTGGGATTGATGGAGATTGGAGATGACAATCTACATATGTGGTGGGAATGATGTAGAGTTGGAGGTGACAGTCTACATATGTGGTGGGAAAGAGGTAGAGTTGGAGGTGACAGTCTACATATGTGGTGGGAATGATGTAGAGTTGGAGGTGAAAGTCTACATATGTGGTGGGAATGATGTAGAGTTGGAGGTGACAGTCTATATATGTGGTGGGAATGATGTAGAGTTGATGGTGACACTCTACATATGTGGTAGGAAAGAGCTAGAGTTGGAGGTGACAGTCTACATATGTGGTGGGAATGATGTAGAGTTGGAGGTGACAGTCTACATATGTGGTGGGATTGATGGAGAGTTGGAGGTGACAATCTACATATGTGGTGGGAATGATGTACTGTTGGAGGTGACAGTCTAAATATGTGGTGGGAATGATGTAGAGTTGGAGGTGACAGTCTACATATGTGGTGGGAATGATGTTGAGTTGGAGGTGAAAGTCTATATATGTGGTGGGAATGATGTACAGTTGGAGGTGCCAATCTACATGTGTGGTGGGAAGCATGTAGAGTTGGAGGTGACAGTCTACATATGTGGTCGGAAAGAGGTACAGTTGAAGGTGACAGTCTACATATGTGGTGGGAATGATGTAGATTTGGAGGTGACAGTCTACATATGTGGTGGGAATGATGTACAGTTGGAGATGACAGTCTACATAGGTGGTGGTAATGATGTACAGTTGGAGGTGACAGTCTACATATGTGGTGGGAATGATGTAGATTTGGAGATGACAGTCTACATATGTGGTGGGAATGGTGTAGAGTTGGAGGTGACAGTCTACATATGTGGCAAGAATGATGTAGAGTTGGAGGTGACAGTCTACATATGTGGTGGGAATGATGTAGAGTTGGAGGTGACAGTTACATATGTCTTGGGAATGATGTAGAGTTGGAGGTGACAGTCTACATATGTGGTGGGAAAGAGGTAGAGTTGGAGGTGACAGTCTACATATGTGGTGGGAATGATGTACAGTTCGAGGTGACAGTCTACATATGTGGTGGGAATGATGTTGAGATGGGTGTGACAATCTACATTTGTGGTGGGAAAGAGTTAGAGTTGGAGGTGAAAGTCTACATATGTGGTGAGAAAGAGGTAGCGTTGGAGATAACAGTCTACATATGTGGTGGGAATGATGTAGAGTTGGAGGTGACAGTCTACATATGTCTTGGGAATGATGCAGAGTTGCAGGTAACAGTCTACATATGTGGTGGGAATGATGTACAGTTTGAGGTGACAGTCTATATATGTGGTGGAAATGATGTAGAGTTTGAGGTGACAGTCTACATATGTGCTGGGAATGATGTAGAGTTGGAGGTGATAGTCTACATATGTAGGTGGGAAAGAGGTAGAGTTGGAGGTGACAGTCTACATATGTGGTGGGAATGATGTAGAGTTGGAGGTGACAGTCTACATATGTGGTGGGAATGATGTAGAGTTGATGTTGACACTCTACATATGTGGTGGGAAACAGCTAGAGTTGGAGGTGACAGTCTACATATTGGGTGGGAAAGAGGTAGAGTTGGAGGTGACAGTCTACATATGTGGTGGGAATGATGTAGAGTTGGAGGTGACAGTCTACATATGTGGTGGGATTGATGGAGAGTTGGAGGTGACAATCTACATATGTGGTGGGAATGATGTACTGTTGGAGGTGACAGTCTAAATATGTGGTGGGAATGATGTAGAGTTGGAGGTGACAGTCTACATATGTGGTGGGAATGATGTTGAGTTGGAGGTGAAAGTCTATATATGTGGTGGGAATGATGTACAGTTGGAGGTGCCAATCTACATGTGTGGTGGGAAGGATGTAGAGTTGGAGGTGACAGTCTACATATGTGGTCGGAAAGAGGTACAGTTGGAGGTGACAGTCTACATATGTGGAGGGAATGATGTAGAGTTGGAGGTGACAGTCTACATATGTGGTGGGAATGATGTACAGTTGGAGATGACAGTCTATATATGTGGTGGGAATGATGTACAGTTGGAGGTGACAGTCTACATAGGTGGTGGTAATGATGTACAGTTGGAGGTGACAGTCTACATATGTGGTGGGAATGATGTAGATTTGGAGATGACAGTCTACATATGTGGTGGGAATGGTGTAGAGTTGGAGGTGACAGTCTACATATGTGGCAAGAATGATGTAGAGTTGGAGGTGACAGTCTACATATGTGGTGGGAATGATGTAGAGTTGGAGGTGACAGTTACATATGTCTTGGGAATGATGTAGAGTTGGAGGTGACAGTCTACATATGTGGTGGGAATGATGTAGAGTTGGAGGTGACAGTCTACATATGTGGTGGGAATGATGTAGAGTTGATGGTGACACTCTACATATGTGGTGGGAAAGAGCTAGAGTTGGAGGTGACAGTCTACATATGTGGTGGGAATGATGTAGAGTTGGAGGTGACAGTCTACATATGTGGTGGGATTGATGGAGAGTTGGAGGTGACAATCTACATATGTGGTGGGAATGATGTACTGTTGGAGGTGACAGTCTAAATATGTGGTGGGAATCATGTAGAGTTGGAGGTGACAGTCTACATATGTGGTGGGAATGATGTTGAGTTGGAGGTGAAAGTCTATATATGTGGTGGGAATGATGTACAGTTGGAGGTGCCAATCTACATGTGTGGTGGGAAGCATGTAGAGTTGGAGGTGACAGTCTACATATGTGGTCGGAAAGAGGTACAGTTGGAGGTGACAGTCTACATATGTGGTGGGAATGATGTAGATTTGGAGGTGACAGTCTACATATGTGGTGGGAATGATGTACAGTTGGAGATGACAGTCTACATAGGTGGTGGTAATGATGTACAGTTGGAGGTGACAGTCTACATATGTGGTGGGAATGATGTAGATTTGGAGATGACAGTCTACATATGTGGTGGGAATGGTGTAGAGTTGGAGGTGACAGTCTACATATGTGGCAAGAATGATGTAGAGTTGGAGGTGACAGTCTACATATGTGGTGGGAATGATGTAGAGTTGGAGGTGACAGTTACATATGTCTTGGGAATGATGTAGAGTTGGAGGTGACAGTCTACATATGTGGTGGGAAAGAGGTAGAGTTGGAGGTGACAGTCTACATATGTGGTGGGAATGATGTACAGTTGGAGGTGACAGTCTACATATGTGGTGGGAATGATGTTGAGATGGGTGTGACAATCTACATTTGTGGTGGGAAAGAGTTAGAGTTGGAGGTGAAAGTCTACATATGTGGTGAGAAAGAGGTAGAGTTGGAGGTGACAGTCTCATATGTGGTGGGAATTGGTAGAGTTGGAGGTGACAGTCTACATATGTGGTGGGAATGATGTAGAGTTGGTGGTGACAGTCTACATATGTGGTGGGAAAGAGGTGGAGTTGGTGGTGACAGTCTACATATGTGGTGGGAAAGAGGTAGTGTTGGACGTGACAGTCTACATATGTGGTGGGAATGATGTAGAGTTGGGTGTGACAATTTACATATGTGGTGGGAAAGAGGTAGAGTTGGAGGTGACAGTCTACATATGTGGTGGGAATTATGTAGAGTTGGAGGTGACAGTCTACTTATGTGGTGGGAATGATGTATAGTTAGAGGTGACAGTCTACATATGTGGTGGGAATGATGTAGAGTTGGAGGTGACAATCTACATATGTGGTGGGAATGATGTATAGTTGGAGGTGACAATCTACATATGTGGTGGGAAGGATGTAGAGTTGGAGGTGACAGTCTACATATGTGGTGAGAAAGAGGTAGCGTTGGAGATAACAGTCTACATATGTGGTGGGAATGATGTAGAGTTGGAGGTGACAGTCTACATATGTCTTGGGAATGATGCAGAGTTGCAGGTAACAGTCTACATATGTGGTGGGAATGATGTACAGTTTGAGGTGACAGTCTATATATGTGGTGGAAATGATGTAGAGTTTGAGGTGACAGTCTACATATGTGCTGGGAATGATGTAGAGTTGGAGGTGATAGTCTACATATGTAGGTGGGAAAGAGGTAGAGTTGGAGGTGACAGTCTACATATGTGGTGGGAATGATGTAGAGTTGGAGGTGACAGTCTACATATGTGGTGGGAATGATGTAGAGTTGATGGTGACACTCTACATATGTGGTGGGAAAGAGCTAGAGTTGGAGGTGACAGTCTACATATTGGGTGGGAAAGAGGTAGAGTTGGAGGTGACAGTCTACATATGTGGTGGGAATGATGTAGAGTTGGAGGTGACAGTCTACATATGTGGTGGGATTGATGGAGAGTTGGAGGTGACAATCTACATATGTGGTGGGAATGATGTACTGTTGGAGGTGACAGTCTAAATATGTGGTGGGAATGATGTAGAGTTGGAGGTGACAGTCTACATATGTGGTGGGAATGATGTTGAGTTGGAGGTGAAAGTCTATATATGTGGTGGGAATGATGTACTGTTGGAGGTGCCAATCTACATGTGTGGTGGGAAGGATGTAGAGTTGGAGGTGACAGTCTACATATGTGGTCGGAAAGAGGTACAGTTGGAGGTGACAGTCTACATATGTGGAGGGAATGATGTAGAGTTGGAGGTGACAGTCTACATATGTGGTGGGAATGATGTACAGTTGGAGATGACAGTCTATATATGTGGTGGGAATGATGTACAGTTGGAGGTGACAGTCTACATAGGTGGTGGTAATGATGTACAGTTGGAGGTGACAGTCTACATATGTGGTGGGAATGATGTAGATTTGGAGATGACAGTCTACATATGTGGTGGGAATGGTGTAGAGTTGGAGGTGACAGTCTACATATGTGGCAAGAATGATGTAGAGTTGGAGGTGACAGTCTACATATGTGGTGGGAATGATGTAGAGTTGGAGGTGACAGTTACATATGTCTTGGGAATGATGTAGAGTTGGAGGTGACAGTCTACATATGTGGTGGGAAAGAGGTAGAGTTGGAGGTGACAGTCTACATATGTGGTGGGAATGATGTACAGTTGGAGGTGACAGTCTACATATGTGGTGGGAATGATGTTGAGTTGGGTGTGACAATCTACATATGTGGTGGGAAAGAGGTAGAGTTGGAGGTGACAGTCTACATATGTGGTGGGAATGATGTAGAGTTGGAGGTGACAGTCTACATATGTGGTGGGAATGATATAGAGTTGGAGGTGAGTCTACATATGTGGTGGGAATGATGTAGAGTTGGAGGTGATAGTCTACATATGTAGGTGGGAAAGAGGTAGAGTTGGAGGTGACAGTCTACATATGTGGTGGGAATGCTGTAGAGTTGGTGGTGACATTCTACATATGTGGTGGGAACTATGTAGAGTTGGAGGTGACAGTCTACATATGTGGTGGGAAAGAGGTAGAGTTGGAGGTGAGAGTCTACATATGTGGTGGGAAAGAGGTAGAGTTGGAGGTGATAGTCTACATATGTGGTGGGAATGATGTACAGTTGGAGGTGACAATCTACATACGTGGGGGGCATGATGTAGAGTTGGAGGTGAGAAACTACATATGTGGTGGGAATGATGTAGAGTTGGAGGTGACAGTCTACATATGTGGTGGGAAAGAGGTAGAGTTGGGGGATGACAGTCTACATATGTGGTGGGAATGATGTACTGTTGGAGGTGACACTCTACATATGTGGTGGGAATAATGTAGAGTTGGAGGTGACAGTCTACATATGTGGTGGGAATGATGTAGAGTTGGAGGTGAAAGTCTATATATGTGGTGGGAATGATGTACAGTTGGATGTGACAGTCTACATATGTGGTGGGAATGATGTAGAGTTGGAGGTGACAGTCTACAAATTAGGTGGGAATGATGTAGAGTTGGAAGTAACAGTCTACATATGTGGTGGGAATGATGTACAGTTGGATGTGACAGTCTACATATGAGGTGGGAATGATGTACAGTTGGAGGTGACAGTCTACATATGTAGTGGGAATGATGTACAGTTAGAGGTGACATTCTACATATGTGGTGGGAATGATGTAGAGTTGGAGGTGACAATCTACATATGTGGTGGGAATTATGTAGAGTTGGAGGTGACAATCTACATATGTGGTGGGAATGATGTAGAGTTGGAGGTGACAGTCTACATATGTGGTGGGAAAGAGGTACAGTTGGAGGTGACAGTCTACATATGTGGTGGGAATGATGTAGAGTTGGAGGTGACAGTCTACATATGTGGTGGGAATGATGTACAGTTGGAGGTGACAGCCTATATATGTGGTGGGAATGATGTACAGTTGAAGGTGACAGTCTACATAGGTGGTGGGAATGATGTAGAGTTGGAGGTGACAGTCTGCATATGTGGTGGGAATGATGTAGAGTTGGAGGTGACAGTTTACATGTGTGGTGGGAATGATGTAGAGTTGAAGGGGACAGTCTACATATGTGGTGGGAATGATGTAGAGTTGGAGGTGACAGTCTACATATGTGGTGGTAATGATGTAGAGTTGGTGGTGACAATCTACATATGTGGTGGGAATGATGTACAGTTGGAGGTGACAGTCTACATATGTGGTGGGAATGATGTGGAGTTGGAGGTGACAGTCTACATATGTGGTGGGAATTATGTAGAGTCGGAGGTGACAATCTACATATGTTGTGGGAATGATGTAGAGTTGGAGGTGACAGTCTACATATGTGGTGGGAATGATGTAGAGTTGGAGGTAACAGTCTACATATGTGGTGGGTCTGATGTACAGTTGGAGGTGACAGTCTACATATGTGGTGGGAATGGTGTAGAGTTGGAGGTGACAGTCTACATATGTGGCAGGAATGATGTAGAGTTGGAGGTAACAGTTTACATATGTGGTGGGAATGATGTAGAGTTGAAGGGGACACTCTACATATGTGGTGGGAATGATGTAGAGTTGGAGGTGACAGTCTAGATATGTCTTGGGAATGATGTAGAGTTGGAGCTGACCGTCTACATATGTGGTGGGAATGGTGTCGAGTTTGAGGTGACAATCTACATATGTGGTGGGAATGATGTAGAGTTGGAGGTGACAGTCTACATATGTGGTGGGAATGATGTGGAGTTGGAGGTGACAGTCTACATATGTGGTGGGAAGGATGTAGATTTGGAGATGACAGTGTACATATGTGGTGGGAATGATGTAGAGTTGGAGGGGACAGTCTACATATGTGGTGGGAATGATGTAGAGTTGGAGGTGGCAGTCTACATATGTGGTGGGAATGATGTAGAGTTGGAGGTGACAGTCTACATATGTGGTTGGAAAGAGGTAGAGTTGGAGATGACAGTCTACATATGTGGTCGGAATGATGTAGAGTTGGTGGTGACTCTCTAAATATGTGGTGGGAAAGAGCTAGAGTTGGAGATGACAGTCTACATATGTGGTGGGAATGATGTAGAGTTGGTGGTGACAGTCTACATATGTGGTGGGAAAGAGGTAGAGTTGGAGGTGACAGTCTACATATGTGGTGGGAATTATGTAGTGTTGGAGGTGACAGTCTACATATGTGGTGGGAATGATGTGGAGTTGGAGGTGACAGTCTACATATGTGGTGGGAATGATGTAGAGTTGGAGGTGACAGTCTATATATGTGGTGGGAATGATGTAGAGTTGGAGGTGACAGTCTACATATGTGGTGGGATTGATGGAGATTGGTGATGACAATCTACATATGTGGTGGGAATGATGTAGAGTTGGAGGTGACAGTCTACATATGTGGTGGGAAAGAGGTAGAGTTGGAGGTGACAGTCTACATATGTGGTGGGAATGATGTAGAGTTGGAGGTGAAAGTCTACATATGTGGTGGGAATGATGTAGAGTTGGAGGTGACAGTCTATATATGTGTTGGGAATGATGTAGAGTTGGTGGTGACAGTCTACATATGTGGTGGGAAAGAGGTAGAGTTGGAGGTGAAAGTCTATATATGTGGTGGGAATTATCTACAGTTGGAGGTGACAATCTACATATGTGGTGGGAAGGATGTAGAGTTGGAGGTCCCAGTCTACATATGTGGTGGGAAAGAGGTAGACTTGGAGGTGACAGTCTACATATGTGGTGGGAATGATGTAGAGTTGGAGGTGACAGTCTACATATGTGGTGGGAATGATGTACAGTTGGAGGTGAAAGTCTATATATGTGTTGGGAATGATGTACAGTTGGAGGTGACAGTCTACATAGGTGGTGGGAATGATGTACAGTTGGAGGTGACAGTCTACATATGTGGTGGGAATGATGTAGTGTTGGAGGTGACAATCTACATATGTGGTGGGAATTATGTAGAGTCGGAGGTGACAATCTACATATGTTGTGGGAATGATGTAGAGTTGGAGGTGACAGTCTACATATGTGGTGGGAATGATGTACAGTTGGAGGTGACAATCTACATATGTGGTGGGTCTGATGTACAGTTGGAGGTGATAGACTACATATGTGGTGGGAATGATGTAGAGTTGGAGGTGACAGTCTACATATGTGGTGGGAATGATGTGGAGTTGGAGGTGACAGTCTAACATATGTGGTGGGAATGATGTAGATTTGGAGATAACAGTCTACATATGTGGTGGGAATGATGTAGAGTTGGAGGTGACAGTCTACATATGTGGTGGGAATGATGTGGAGTTGGAGGTGACAGTCTAACATATGTGGTGGGAATGATGTAGAGTTGGAGGTGACAGTCTACATATGTGGCAGGAATGATGTAGAGTTGGAGGTGACAGTTAACATATGTGGTGGGAATGGTGTAGAGTTGAAGGGGACAGTCTACATATGTGGTGGGAATGATGTAGAGTTGGAGGTGACAGTCTACATATGTGGTGGGAATGATGTGGAGTTGGAGGTGACAGTCTAACATATGTGGTGGGAATGATGTAGATTTGGAGATAACAGTCTACATATGTGGTGGGAATGATGTAGAGTTGGAGAGGACAGTCTACATATGTGGTGGGAATGATGTAGAGTTGGAGGTGACAGTCTACATATGTGGTGGGAATTATGTAGAATTGGAGGTGACAGTCTACATATGTGGTGGGAATAATGTAGAGTTGGAGGTGACAATCTACATATGTGGTGGGAAGGATGTAGAGTTGGAGGTGACAGTCTACATATGTGGTGGGAAAGAGGTAGAGTTGGATGTGACAGTCTACATATGTGGTGGGAATGATGTAGAGTTGGAGGTGACAGTCTACATATGTGGTGGGAATGATATAAAGTTGAAGGTGAGTCTACATATGTGGTGGGAATGATGTAGAGTTGGAGGTGATAGTCTACATATGTAGGTGGGAAAGAGGTAGAGTTGGAGGTGACAGTCTACATATGTGGTGGGAATGCTGTAGAGTTGGTGGTGACATTCTACATATGTGGTGGGAACTATGTAGAGTTGGAGGTGACAGTCTACATATGTGGTGGGAAAGAGGTAGAGTTGGAGGTGAGAGTCTACATATGTGGTGGGAAAGAGGTAGAGTTGGAGGTGATAGTCTACATATGTGGTGGGAATGATGTACTGTTGGAGGTGACACTCTACATATGTGGTGGGAATGATGTAGAGTTGGAGGTGACAGTCTACATATGTGGTGGGAATGATGTAGAGTTGGAGGTGAAAGTCTATATATGTGGTGGAAATGATGTACAGTTGGATGTGACAGTCTACATATGTGGTGGGAATGATGTAGAGTTGGAGGTGACAGTCTACAAATTAGGTGGGAATGATGTAGAGTTGGAAGTAACAGTCTACATGTGTGGTGGGAATGATGTACAGTTGGATGTGACAGTCTACATATGAGGTGGGAATGATGTACAGTTGGAGGTGACAGTCTACATATGTAGTGGGAATGATGTACACTTAGAGGTGACATTCTACATATGTGGTGGGAATGATGTAGAGTTGCAGGTGACAATCTACATATGTAGTGGGAATTATGTAGAGTTGGAGGTGACAATCTACATATGTGGTGGGAATGATGTAGAGTTGGAGGTGACAATCTACATATGTGGTGGGAATGATGTAGAGTTGGAGGTGACAATCTACATATGTTGTGGGAAGGATGCAGAGTTGGAGGTGACAGTCTACATATGTGGTGGGAAAGAGGTACAGTTGGAGGTGACAGTCTACATATGTGGTGGGAATGATGTAGAGTTGGAGGTGACAGTCTACATATGTGGTGGGAATGATGTACAGTTGGAGGTGACAGTCTATATATGTGGTGGGAATGATGTACAGTTGGAGGTGACAGTCTACATAGGTGGTGGGAATGATGTAGAGTTGGAGGTGACAGTCTGCATATGTGGTGGGAATGATGTAGAGTTGGATGTGACAGTTTACATGTGTGGTGGGAATGATGTAGAGTTGAAGGGGACAGTGTACATATGTGGTGGGAATGATGTAGAGTTGGAGGTGACAGTCTACATATGTGGTGGGAATGATGTAGAGTTGGTGGTGACAATCTACATATGTGGTGGGAATGATGTACAGTTGGAGGTGACAGTCTACATAGGTGTTGGGAATGATGTACAGTTGGAGGTGATAGTCTGCATATGTGGTGGGAATGATGTACAGTTGGAGGTGACAATCTACATATGTGGTGGGAATTATGTAGAGTCGGAGGTCACAATCTACATATGTTGTGGGAATGATGTAGAGTTGGAGGTGACAGTCTACATATGTGGTGGGAATGATGTAGAGTTGGAGGTAACAGTCTACATATGTGGTGGGTCTGATGTACAGTTGGAGGTGACAGTCTACATATGTGGTGGGAATGGTGTAGAGTCGGAGGTGACAGTCTACATATGTGGCAGGAATGATGTAGAGTTGGAGGTGACAGTTTACATATGTGGTGGGAATGGTGTAGAGTTGAAGGGGACACTCTACATATGTGGTGGGAATGATGTAGAGTTGGAGGTGACAGTCTATATATGTGGTGGGAATGATGTAGAGTTGGAGCTGACCGTCTACATATGTGGTGGGAATGGTATCGAGTTTGAGGTGACAATCTACATATGTGGTGGGAATGATGTAGAGTTGGAGGTGACAGTCTACATATGTCGTGGGAATGATGTGGAGTCGGAGGTGACAGTCTACATATGTGGTGGGAAGGATGTAGATTTGGAGATGACAGTCTACATATGTGGTGGGAATGATGTAGAGTTGGAGGGGACAGTCTACATATGTGGTGGGAATGATGTAGAGTTGGAGGTGGCAGTCTACATATGTGGTGGGAATGATGTAGAGTTGGAGGTGACAGTCTACATATGTGGTTGGAAAGAGGTAGAGTTGGAGGTGACAGTCTACATATGTGGTGGGAATGATGTAGAGTTGGAGGTGACAGTCTACATATGTGGTGGGAATGATGTACAGTTGGAGGTGACAGTCTATATATGTGTTGGGAATGATGTACAGTTGGAGGTGACAGTCTACATAGGTGGTGGGAATGATGTACAGTTGGAGGTGACGGTCTAAATATGTGGTGGGTCTGATGTACAGTTGGAGGTGATAGACTACATATGTGGTGGGAATTATGTAGAATCGGAGGTGACAATCTACATATGTTGTGGGAATGATGTAGAGTTGGAGGTGACAGTCTACATATGTGGCAGGAATGATGTAGAGTTGGAGGTGACAGTTAACATATGTGGTGGGAATGGTGTAGAGTTGGAGGTGACAGTCTACATATGTGGCAGGAATGATGTAGAGTTGGAGGTGACAGTTAACATATGTGGTGGGAATGGTGTAGAGTTGAAGGGGACAGTCTACATATGTGGTGGGAATGATGTAGAGTTGGAGGTGACAGTCTACATATGTCTTGGGAATGATGTAGAGTTGGAGGTGACGGTCTACATATGTGGTGGGAATGGTGTCGAGTTTGATGTGACAGTCTACATATGTGGTGGGAATGATGTAGAGTTGGAGGTGACAGTCTACATATGTGGTGGGAATGATGTGGAGTTGGAGGTGACAGTCTACATATGTGGTGGGAATGATGTAGAGTTGGAGAGGACAGTCTACATATGTGGTGGGAATGATGTAGAGTTGGAGGTGACAGTCTACATATGTGGTGGGAATGATGTAGATTTGGAGATGACAGTCTACATATGTGGTCGGAATGGTGTAGATTTGGAGATGACAGTCTACATATGTGGTTGGATTGATGTAGAGTTGGATGTGACAGTCTACATACGTGGTGGGAATGATGTAGAGTTGGAGGTGACAGTCTACATATGTGGTGGGATTGATGTAGTGTTAAAGGTGAGTCTACATATGTGGTGGGAATGATGTAGAGTTGGAGGTGATAGTCTACATATGTGTTGGGAAAGAGGTAGAGTTGGAGGTGACAGTCTACATATTTGGTGGGAATGATGTAGAATTGAAGGGGACAGTCTACATATGTGGTTGGAATGATGTAGAGTTGGAGGTGACAGTCTACATATGTCTTGGGAATGATGCAGAGTTGCAGGTAACAGTCTACATATGTGGTGGGAATGATGTACAGTTGGAGGTGAGTCTACATATGTAGGTGGGAAAGAGGTAGAGTTGGAGGTGACAGTCTACATATGTGGTGGGATTGATGTAGAGTTGGTGGTGACAGTCTACATATGTGGTGGGAATGATGTAGAGTTGGAGGTGACAGTCTACATATGTGGTGGGAATGATGTAGAGTTGATGGTGACAGTCTATATATGTGTTGGGAATGATGTACAGTTGGAGGTGACAGTCTACATAGGTGGTGGGAATGATGTACAGTTGGAGGTGATAGTCTGCATATGTGGTGGGAATGATGTACAGTTGGAGGTGACAATCTACATATGTGGTGGGAATTATGTAGAGTCGGAGGTCACAATCTACATATGTTGTGGGAATGATGTAGAGTTGGAGGTGACAGTCTACATATGTGGTGGGAATGATGTAGAATTGGAGGTAACAGTCTACATATGTGGTGGGTCTGATGTACAGTTGGAGGTGACAGTCTACATATGTGGTGGGAATGGTGTAGAGTTGGAGGTGACAGTCTACATATGTGGCAGGAATGATGTAGAGTTGGAGGTGACAGTTTACATATGTGGTGGGAATGGTGTAGAGTTGAAGGGGACACTCCACATATGTGGTGGGAATGATGTAGAGTTGGAGGTGACAGTCTAGATATGTCTTGGGAATGATGTAGAGTTCGAGCTGACCGTCTACATATGTGGTGGGAATGGTATCGAGTTTGAGGTGACAATCTACATATGTGGTGGGAATGATGTAGAGTTGGAGGTGACAGTCTACATATGTGGTGGGAATGATGTGGAGTTGGAGGTGACAGTCTACATATGTGGTGGGAAGGATGTAGATTTGGAGATGTCAGTCTACATATGTGGTGGGAATGATGTAGAGTTGGAGGGGACAGTCTACATATGTGGTGGGAATGATGTAGTGTTGGAGGTGACAGTCTACATATGTGGTGGGAATGATGTAGAGTTGGTGGTAACACTCTAAATATGTGGTGGGAAAGAGCTAGAGTTGGAGGTGACAGTCTACATATGTGGTGGGAATGATGTAGAGTTGGTGGTGACAGTCTACATATGTGGTGGGAAAGAGGTAGAGTTGGAGGTGACAGTCTACATATGTGGTGGGAATGATGTAGTGTTGGAGGTGACAGTCTACATATGTGGTGGGAATGATGTGGAGTTGGAGGTGACAGTCTACATATGTGGTGGGAATGATGTAGAGTTGGAGGTGACAGTCTATATATGTGGTGGGAATGATGTAGAGTTGGAGGTGACAGTCTACATATGTGGTGGGATTGATGGAGAGTTGGAGATGACAATCTACATATGTGGTGGGAATGATGTAGAGTTGGAGGTGACAGTCTATATATGTTGTGGGCATGATGTACAGTTGGAGGTGACAATCTACATATGCGGTGGGAAGGATGTAGAGTTGGAGGTGACAGTCTACATATGTGGTGGGAAAGAGGTAGAGTTGGAGGTGACAGTCTACATATGTGGAGGGAATGATGTAGAGTTGGAGGTGAAAGTCTATATATGTGGTGGGAATTATCTACAGTTGGAGGTGACAATCTACATATGTGGTGGGAAGGATGTAGAGTTGGAGGTCACAGTCTACATATGTAGTGGGAAAGAGGTAGAGTTGGAGGTGACAGTCTACATATGTGGTGGGAATGATGTAGAGTTGGAGGTGACAGTCTACATATGTGGTGGGAATGATGTACAGTTGGAGGTGACAGTCTATATATGTGTTGGGAATGATGTACAGTTGGAGGTGACAGTCTACATAGGTGGTGGGAATGATGTACAGTTGGTGGTGACAGTCTACATATGTGGTGGGAATTATGTAGTGTTGGAGGTGACAATCTACATATGTGGTGGGAATTATGTAGAGTCGGAGGTGACAATCTACATATGTTGTGGGAATGATGTAGAGTTGGAGGTGACAGTCTACATATGTGGTGGGAATGATGTACAGTTGGAGGTGACAATCTACATATGTGGTGGGTCTGATGTACAGTTGGAGGTGATAGACTACATATGTGGTGGGAATGGTGTAGAGTTAGAGGTGACAGTCTACATATTGGGCAGGAATGATGTAGAGTTGGAGGTTACAGTTAACATATGTGGTGGGAATGGTGTAGAGTTGAAGGGGACAGTCTACATATGTGGTGGAAATGATGTAGAGTTGGAGGTGACAGTCTACATATGTCTTGGGAATGATGTAGAGTTGGAGGTGACGGTCTACATATGTGGTGGGAATGGTGTCGAGTTTGATGTGACAGTCTACATATGTGGTGGGAATGATGTAGAGTTGGAGGTGACAGTCTACATATGTGGTGGGAATGATGTGGAGTTGGAGGTGACAGTCTACATATGTGGTGGGAATGATGTAGATTTGGAGATAACAGTCTACATATGTGGTGGGAATGATGTAGAGTTGGAGAGGACAGTCTACATATTTGGTGGGAATGATGTAGAGTTGGAGGTGACAGTCTACATATGTGGTGGGAATGATGTAGATTTGGAGATGACAGTCTACATATGTGGTTGGATTGATGTAGAGTTGGATGTGACAGTCTACATACGTGGTGGTAATGATGTAGAGTTGGAGGTGACAGTCTACATATGTGGTGGGATTGATGTAGTGTTAAAGGTGAGTCTACATATGTGGTGGGAATGATGTAGAGTTGGAGGTGACAGTCTACATATGTGGTGGGAATGATGTAGAGTTGGTGGTGACAATCTACATATGTGGTGGGAATGATGTACAGTTGGAGGTGACAGTCTACATAGGTGTTGGGAATGATGTACAGTTGGAGGTGATAGTCTGCATATGTGGTGGGAATGATGTACAGTTGGAGGTGACAATCTACATATGTGGTGGGAATTATGTAGAGTCGGAGGTCACAATCTACATATGTTGTGGGAATGATGTAGAGTTGGAGGTGACAGTCTACATATGTGGTGGGAATGATGTAGAGTTGGAGGTAACAGTCTACATATGTGGTGGGAATGGTGTAGAGTTGGAGGTGACAGTCTACATATGTGGCAGGAATGATGTAGAGTTGGAGGTGACAGTTTACATATGTGGTGGGAATGGTGTAGAGTTGAAGGGGACACTCTACATATGTGGTGGGAATGATGTAGAGTTGGAGGTGACAGTCTATATATGTGGTGGGAATGATGTAGAGTTGGAGCTGACCGTCTACATATGTGGTGGGAATGGTATCGAGTTTGAGGTGACAATCTACATATGTGGTGGGAATGATGTAGAGTTGGAGGTGACAGTCTACATATGTCGTGGGAATGATGTGGAGTCGGAGGTGACAGTCTACATATGTGGTGGGAAGGATGTAGATTTGGAGATGACAGTCTACATATGTGGTGGGAATGATGTAGAGTTGGAGGGGACAGTCTACATATGTGGTGGGAATGATGTAGAGTTGGAGGTGGCAGTCTACATATGTGGTGGGAATGATGTAGAGTTGGAGGTGACAGTCTACATATGTGGTTGGAAAGAGGTAGAGTTGGAGGTGACAGTCTACATATGTGGTGGGAATGATGTAGAGTTGGAGGTGACAGTCTACATATGTGGTGGGAATGATGTACAGTTGGAGGTGACAGTCTATATATGTGTTGGGAATGATGTACAGTTGGAGGTGACAGTCTACATAGGTGGTGGGAATGATGTACAGTTGGAGGTGACGGTCTAAATATGTGGTGGGTCTGATGTACAGTTGGAGGTGATAGACTACATATGTGGTGGGAATTATGTAGAATCGGAGGTGACAATCTACATATGTTGTGGGAATGATGTAGAGTTGGAGGTGACAGTCTACATATGTGGCAGGAATGATGTAGAGTTGGAGGTGACAGTTAACATATGTGGTGGGAATGGTGTAGAGTTGGAGGTGACAGTCTACATATGTGGCAGGAATGATGTAGAGTTGGAGGTGACAGTTAACATATGTGGTGGGAATGGTGTAGAGTTGAAGGGGACAGTCTACATATGTGGTGGGAATGATGTAGAGTTGGAGGTGACAGTCTACATATGTCTTGGGAATGATGTAGAGTTGGAGGTGACGGTCTACATATGTGGTGGGAATGGTGTCGAGTTTGATGTGACAGTCTACATATGTGGTGGGAATGATGTAGAGTTGGAGGTGACAGTCTACATATGTGGTGGGAAGGATGTGGAGTTGGAGGTGACAGTCTACATATGTGGTGGGAATGATGTAGAGTTGGAGAGGACAGTCTACATATGTGGTGGGAATGATGTAGAGTTGGAGGTGACAGTCTTAATATGTGGTGGGAATGATGTAGATTTGGAGATGACAGTCTACATATGTGGTCGGAATGGTGTAGATTTGGAGATGACAGTCTACATATGTGGTTGGATTGATGTAGAGTTGGATGTGACAGTCTACATACGTGGTGGGAATGATGTAGAGTTGGAGGTGACAGTCTACATATGTGGTGGGATTGATGTAGTGTTAAAGGTGAGTCTACATATGTGGTGGGAATGATGTAGAGTTGGAGGTGATAGTCTACATATGTGTTGGGAAAGAGGTAGAGTTGGAGGTGACAGTCTACATATTTGGTGGGAATGATGTAGAATTGAAGGGGACAGTCTACATATGTGGTTGGAATGATGTAGAGTTGGAGGTGACAGTCTACATATGTCTTGGGAATGATGCAGAGTTGCAGGTAACAGTCTACATATGTGGTGGGAATGATGTACAGTTGGAGGTGAGTCTACATATGTAGGTGGGAAAGAGGTAGAGTTGGAGGTGACAGTCTACATATGTGGTGGGATTGATGTAGAGTTGGTGGTGACAGTCTACATATGTGGTGGGAATGATGTAGAGTTGGAGGTGACAGTCTACATATGTGGTGGGAATGATGTAGAGTTGATGGTGACAGTCTATATATGTGTTGGGAATGATGTACAGTTGGAGGTGACAGTCTACATAGGTGGTGGGAATGATGTACAGTTGGAGGTGATAGTCTGCATATGTGGTGGGAATGATGTACAGTTGGAGGTGACAATCTACATATGTGGTGGGAATTATGTAGAGTCGGAGGTCACAATCTACATATGTTGTGGGAATGATGTAGAGTTGGAGGTGACAGTCTACATATGTGGTGGGAATGATGTAGAATTGGAGGTAACAGTCTACATATGTGGTGGGTCTGATGTACAGTTGGAGGTGACAGTCTACATATGTGGTGGGAATGGTGTAGAGTTGGAGGTGACAGTCTACATATGTGGCAGGAATGATGTAGAGTTGGAGGTGACAGTTTACATATGTGGTGGGAATGGTGTACAGTTGGAGTTGAAGGGGACACTCCACATATGTGGTGGGAATGATGTAGAGTTGGAGGTGACAGTCTAGATATGTCTTGGGAATGATGTAGAGTTCGAGCTGACCGTCTACATATGTGGTGGGAATGGTATCGAGTTTGAGGTGACAATCTACATATGTGGTGGGAATGATGTAGAGTTGGAGGTGACAGTCTACATATGTGGTGGGAATGATGTGGAGTTGGAGGTGACAGTCTACATATGTGGTGGGAAGGATGTAGATTTGGAGATGTCAGTCTACATATGTGGTGGGAATGATGTAGAGTTGGAGGGGACAGTCTACATATGTGGTGGGAATGATGTAGTGTTGGAGGTGACAGTCTACATATGTGGTGGGAATGATGTAGAGTTGGTGGTAACACTCTAAATATGTGGTGGGAAAGAGCTAGAGTTGGAGGTGACAGTCTACATATGTGGTGGGAATGATGTAGAGTTGGTGGTGACAGTCTACATATGTGGTGGGAAAGAGGTAGAGTTGGAGGTGACAGTCTACATATGTGGTGGGAATGATTTAGTGTTGGAGGTGACAGTCTACATATGTGGTGGGAATGATGTGGAGTTGGAGGTGACAGTCTACATATGTGGTGGGAATGATGTAGAGTTGGAGGTGACAGTCTATATATGTGGTGGGAATGATGTAGAGTTGGAGGTGACAGTCTACATATGTGGTGGGATTGATGGAGAGTTGGAGATGACAATCTACATATGTGGTGGGAATGATGTAGAGTTGGAGGTGACAGTCTATATATGTTGTGGGCATGATGTACAGTTGGAGGTGACAATCTACATATGCGGTGGGAAGGATGTAGAGTTGGAGGTGACAGTCTACATATGTGGTGGGAAAGAGGTAGAGTTGGAGGTGACAGTCTACATATGTGGAGGGAATGATGTAGAGTTGGAGGTGAAAGTCTATATATGTGATGGGAATTATCTACAGTTGGAGGTGACAATCTACATATGTGGTGGGAAGGATGTAGAGTTGGAGGTCACAGTCTACATATGTAGTGGGAAAGAGGTAGAGTTGGAGGTGACAGTCTACATATGTGGTGGGAATGATGTAGAGTTGGAGGTGACAGTCTACATATGTGGTGGGAATGATGTACAGTTGGAGGTGACAGTCTATATATGTGTTGGGAATGATGTACAGTTGGAGGTGACAGTCTACATAGGTGGTGGGAATGATGTACAGTTGGTGGTGACAGTCTACATATGTGGTGGGAATTATGTAGTGTTGGAGGTGACAATCTACATATGTGGTGGGAATTATGTAGAGTCGGAGGTGACAATCTACATATGTTGTGGGAATGATGTAGAGTTGGAGGTGACAGTCTACATATGTGGTGGGAATGATGTACAGTTGGAGGTGACAATCTACATATGTGGTGGGTCTGATGTACAGTTGGAGGTGATAGACTACATATGTGGTGGGAATGGTGTAGAGTTAGAGGTGACAGTCTACATATTGGGCAGGAATGATGTAGAGTTGGAGGTTACAGTTAACATATGTGGTGGGAATGGTGTAGAGTTGAAGGGGACAGTCTACATATGTGGTGGAAATGATGTAGAGTTGGAGGTGACAGTCTACATATGTCTTGGGAATGATGTAGAGTTGGAGGTGACGGTCTACATATGTGGTGGGAATGGTGTCGAGTTTGATGTGACAGTCTACATATGTGGTGGGAATGATGTAGAGTTGGAGGTGACAGTCTACATATGTGGTGGGAATGATGTGGAGTTGGAGGTGACAGTCTACATATGTGGTGGGAATGATGTAGATTTGGAGATAACAGTCTACATATGTGGTGGGAATGATGTAGAGTTGGAGAGGACAGTCTACATATTTGGTGGGAATGATGTAGAGTTGGAGGTGACAGTCTACATATGTGGTGGGAATGATGTAGATTTGGAGATGACAGTCTACATATGTGGTTGGATTGATGTAGAGTTGGATGTGACAGTCTACATACGTGGTGGTAATGATGTAGAGTTGGAGGTGACAGTCTACATATGTGGTGGGATTGATGTAGTGTTAAAGGTGAGTCTACATATGTGGTGGGAATGATGTAGAGTTGGAGGTGATAGTCTACATATGTGTTGGGAAAGAGGTAGATTTGGAGGTGACAGTCTACATATTTGGTGGGAATGATGTAGAATTGAAGGGGCCAGTCTACATATGTGGTTGGAATGATGTAGAGTTGGAGGTGATAGTCTACATATGTCTTGGGAATGATGCAGAGTTGCAGTTAACAGTCTACATATGTGGTGGGAATGATGTACAGTTGGAGGTGAGTCTACATATGTAGGTGGGAAAGAGGTAGAGTTGGAGGTGACAGTCTACATATGTGGTGGGATTGATGTAGAGTTGGTGGTGACAGTCTACATATGTGGTGGGAATGATGTAGAGTTGGAGGTGACAGTCTACATATGTGGTGGGAATGATGTAGAGTTGATGGTGACAGTCTACATATGTGGTGGGAATGATGTAGAGTTGGAGGTGACAGTCTACATAGGTGGTGGGAAAGAGGTAGAGTTGGAGGTGACAGTCTACATATGTGGTCGGAAAGAGGTACAGTTGGAGGTGACAGTCTACATATGTGGTGGGAATGATGTAGAGTTGGAGGTGACAGTCTACATATGTGGTGGGAATGATGTACAGTTGGAGATGACAGTCTATATATGTGGTGGGAATGATGTACAGTTGGAGGTGACAGTCTACATAGGTGGTGGTAATGATGTACAGTTGGAGGTGACAGTGTACATATGTGGTGGGAATGATGTAGATTTGGAGATGACAGTCTACATATGTGGTGGGAATGGTGTAGAGTTGGAGGTGACAGTCTACATATGTGGCAAGAATGATGTAGAGTTGCAGGTGACAGTCTACATATGTGGTGGGAATGATGTAGAGTTGGAGGTGACAGTTACATATGTCTTGGGAATGATGTAGAGTTGGAGGTGACAGTCTACATATGTGGTGGGAAAGAGGTAGAGTTGGATGTGACAGTCTACATATGTGGTGGGAATGATGTACAGTTGGAGGTGACAGTCTACATATGTAGTGGGAATGATGTTGAGTTGGGTGTGACAATCTACATATGTGGTGGGAAAGAGGTAGAGTTGGAGGTGACAGTCTACATATGTGGTGAGAAAGAGGTAGAGTTGGAGGTGACAGTCTACATATGTGGTGGGAATTATGTAGAATTGGAGGTGACAGTCTACATATGTGGTGGGAAGGATGTAGAGTTGGAGGTGACAGTCTACATATGTGATGGGAAAGAGGTAGAGTTGGATGTGACAGTCTACATATGTGGTGGGAATGATGTAGAGTTGGAGGTGACAGTCTACATATGTGGTGGGAATGATATAGAGTTGGAGGTGAGTCTACATATGTGGTGGGAATGATGTAGAGTTGGAGGTGATAGTCTACATATGTAGGTGGGAAAGAGGTAGAGTTGGAGGTGACAGTCTACATATGTGGTGGGAATGCTGTAGAGTTGGTGGTGACATTCTACATATGTGGTGGGAACTATGTAGAGTTGGAGGTGACAGTCTACATATGTGGTGGGAAAGAGGTAGAGTTGGAGGTGAGAGTCTACATATGTGGTGGGAAAGAGGTAGAGTTGGAGGTGATAGTCTACATATGTGGTGGGAATGATGTACAGTTTGAGGTGACAATCTACATACGTGGTGGGCATGATGTAGAGTTGGAGGTGAGAAACTACATATGTGGTGGGAATGATGTAGAGTTGGAGGTGACAGTCTACATATGTGGTGGGAAAGAGGTAGAGTTGGGGGATGACAGTCTACATATATGGTGGGAATGATGTACTGTTGGAGGTGACACTCTACATATGTGGTGGGAATGATGTAGAGTTGGAGGTGACAGTCTACATATGTGGTGGGAATGATGTAGAGTTGGAGGTGAAAGTCTATATATGTGGTGGGAATGATGTACAGTTGGATGTGACAGTCTACATATGTGGTGGGAATGATGTAGAGTTGGAGGTGACAGTCTACAAATTAGGTGGGAATGATGTAGAGTTGGAAGTAACAGTCTACATATGTGGTGGGAATGATGTACAGTTGGATGTGACAGTCTACATATGAGGTGGGAATGATGTACAGTTGGAGGTGACAGTCTACATATGTAGTGGGAATGATTTACAGTTAGAGGTGACATTCTACATATGTGGTGGGAATGATGTAGAGTTGGAGGTGACAATCTACATATGTGTTGGGAATTATGTAGAGTTGGAGGTGCCAATCTACATATGTGGTGGGAATGATGTAGAGTTGGAGGTGACAATCTACATATGTGGTGGGAATGATGTAGAGTTGGAGGTGACAATCTACATATGTGGTGGGAAGGATGTAGAGTTGGAGGTGACAGTCTACATATGTGGTGGGAATGATGTAGAGTTGGAGGTGACAGTCTACATATGTGGTGGGAATGATGTACAGTTGGAGGTGACAGTCTATATATGTGGTGGGAATGATGTACAGTTGGAGGTGACAGTCTACATAGGTGGTGGGAATGATGTAGAGTTGGAGGTGACAGTCTGCATATGTGGTGGGAATGATGTAGAGTTGGAGGTGACAGTTTACATGTGTGGTGGGAATGATGTAGAGTTGAAGGGGACAGTCTACATATGTGGTGGGAATGATGTAGAGTTGGAGGTGACAGTCTACATATGTGGTGGGAATGATGTAGAGTTGGTGGTGACAATCTACATATGTGGTGGGAATGATGTACAGTTGGAGGTGACAGTCTACATAGGTGTTGGGAATGATGTACAGTTGGAGGTGATAGTCTGCATATGTGGTGGGAATGATGTAGAGTTGGAGGTGACAATCTACATATGTGGTGGGAATTATGTAGAGACGGAGGTGACAATCTACATATGTTGTGGGAATGATGTAGAGTTGGAGGTGACAGTCTACATATGTGGTGGTAATGATGTAGAGTTGGAGGTAACAGTCTACATATGTGGTGGGTCTGATGTACAGTTGGAGGTGACAGTCTACATATGTGGTGGGAATGGTGTAGAGTTGGAGGTGACAGTCTACATATGTGGCAGGAATGATGTAGAGTTGGAGGTGACAGTTTACATATGTGGTGGGAATGATGTAGAGTTGAAGGGGACACTCTACATATGTGGTGGGAATGATGTAGAGTTGGAGGTGACAGTCTAGATATGTCTTGGGAATGATGTAGAGTTGGAGCTGACCGTCTACATATGTGGTGGGAATGGTGTCGAGTTTGAGGTGACAATCTACATATGTGGTGGGAATGATGTAGAGTTGGAGGTGACAGTCTACATATGTGGTGGGAATGATGTGGAGTTGGAGGTGACAGTCTACATATGTGTTGGGAAGGATGTAGATTTGGAGATGACAGTCTACATATGTGGTGGGAATGATGTAGAGTTGGAGGGGACAGTCTACATATGTGGTGGGAATGATGTAGAGTTGGAGGTGGCAGTCTACATATGTGGTGGGAATGATGTAGAGTTGGAGGTGACAGTCTACATATGTGGTTGGAAAGAGGTAGAGTTGGAGATGACAGTCTACATATGTGGTGGGAATGATGTAGAGTTGGTGGTGACACTCTAAATATGTGGTGGGAAAGAGCTAGAGTTGGAGGTGACAGTCTACATATGTGGTGGGAATGATGTAGAGTTGGTGGTGACAGTCTACATATGTGGTGGGAAAGAGGTAGAGTTGGAGGTGACAGTCTACATATGTGGTGGGAATGATGTAGTGTTGGAGGTGACAGTCTACATATGTGGTGGGAATGATGTGGAGTTGGAGGTGACAGTCTACATATGTGGTGGGAATGATGTAGAGTTGGAGGTGACAGTCTATATATGTGGTGGGAATGATGTAGAGTTGGAGGTGACAGTCTACATATGTGGTGGGATTGATGGAGAGTTGGAGATGACAATCTACATATGTGGTGGGAATGATGTAGAGTTGGAGGTGACAGTCTATATATGTGGTGGGAATGATGTACAATTGGAGGTGACAATCTACATATGTGGTGGGAAGGATGTAGAGTTGGAGGTGACAGTCTACATATGTGGTGGGAAAGAGGTAGAGTTGGAGGTGACAGTCTACATATGTGGTGGGAATGATGTAGAGTTGGAGGTGAAAGTCTATATATGTGGTGGGAATTATCTACAGTTGGAGGTGACAATCTACATATGTGGTGGGAAGGATGTAGAGTTGGAGGTCACAGTCTACATATGTGGTGGGGAAGAGGTAGAGTTGGAGGTGACAGTCTACATATGTGGTGGGAATGATGTAGAGTTGGAGGTGACAGTCTACATATGTGGTGGGAATGATGTACAGTTGGAGGTGACAGTCTATATATGTGTTGGGAATGATGTAGTGTTGGAGGTGACAATCTACATATGTTGTGGGAATGATGTAGAGTTGGAGGTGACAGTCTACATATGTGGTGGGAATGATGTACAGTTGGAGGTGACAATCTACATATGTGGTGGGTCTGATGTACAGTTGGAGGTGATAGACTACATATGTGGTGGGAATGGTGTAGAGTTGGAGGTGACAGTCTACATATGTGGCAGGAATGATGTAGAGTTGGAGGTGACAGTTAACATATGTGGTGGGAATGGTGTAGAGTTGAAGGGGACAGTCTACATATGTGGTGGGAATTATGTAGAGTTGGAGGTGACGGTCTACATATGTGGTGGGAATGGTGTCGAGTTTGATGTGACAGTCTACATATGTGGTGGGAATGATGTGGAGTTGGAGGTGACAGTCTACATATGTGGTGGGAATGATGTAGATTTGGAGATAACAGTCTACATATGTGGTGGGAATGATGTAGAGTTGGAGAGGACAGTCTACATATGTGGTGGGAATGATGTAGAGTTGGAGGTGACAGTCTACATATGTGGTGGGAATGATGTAGATTTGGAGATGACAGTCTACATATGTGGTCGGAATGATGTAGATTTGGAGATGACAGTCTACATATGTGGTTGGATTGATGTAGAGTTGGATGTGACAGTCTACATACGTGGTGGGAATGATGTAGAGTTGGAGGTGACAGTCTACATATGTGGTGGGATTGATGTAGTGTTAAAGGTGAGTCTACATATGTGGTGGGAATGATGTAGAGTTGGAGGTGATAGTCTACATATGTGTTGGGAAAGAGGTAGAGTTGGAGGTGACAGTCTACATATTTGGTGGGAATGATGTAGAATTGAAGGGGACAGTCTACATATGTGGTTGGAATGATGTAGAGTTGGAGGTGACAGTCTACATATGTCTTGGGAATGATGCAGAGTTGCAGGTAACAGTCTACATATGTGGTGGGAATGATGTACAGTTGGAGGTGAGTCTACATATGTAGGTGGGAAAGAGGTAGAGTTGGAGGTGACAGTCTACATATGTGGTGGGATTGATGTAGAGTTGGTGGTGACAGTCTACATATGTGGTGGGAATGATGTAGAGTTGGAGGTGACAGTCTACATATGTGGTGGGAATGATGTAGAGTTGATGGTGACAGTCTACATATGTGGTGGGAATGATGTAGAGTTGGAGGTGACAGTCTACATAGGTGCCGGGAAAGAGGTAGAGTTGGAGGTGACCGTCTACATATGTGGTGGGAAAGAGGAAGAGTTGGAGGTGACAGTCTACATATATGGAGGGAATGATGTAAAGTTGGAGGTGACAGTCGACATATGTGGTGGGAATGATAAGTTGGTGGTGACAATCTACATATGTGGTGGGAATGATGTAGAGTTGGAGGTGACAGTCTATATATGTGGTGGGAATGATGTACAGTTGGAGGTGACAATCTACATATGTGGTGGGAAGGATGTAGAGTTGGAGGTGACAGTCTACATATGTGGTGGGATTGATGGAGAGTTGGAGATGACAATCTACATATGTGGTGGGAATGATGTAGAGTTGGAGGTGACAGTCTATATATGTGGTGGGAATGATGTACAGTTGGAGGTGACAATCTACATATGTGGTGGGAAGGATGTAGAATTGGAGGTGACAGTCTACATATGTGGTGGGAAAGAGGTAGAGTTGGAGGTGACAGTCTACATATGTGGTGGGAATGATGTAGAGTTGGAGGTGAAAGTCTATATATGTGGTGGGAATTATCTACAGTTGGAGGTGACAATCTACATATGTGGTGGGAAGGATGTAGAGTTGGAGGTCACAGTCTACATATGTGGTGGGAAAGAGGTAGAGTTGGAGGTGACAGTCTACATATGTTGTGGGAATGATGTAGAGTTGGAGGTGACAGTCTACATATGTGGTGGGAATGATGTACAGTTGTAGGTGACAGTCTATATATGTGTTGGGAATGATGTACAGTTGGAGGTGACAGTCTACATAGGTGGTTGGAATGATGTACAGTTGGAGGTGACAGTCTACATATGTGGTGGGAATGATGTAGTGTTGGAGGTGACAATCTACATATGTGGTGGGAATTATGTAGAGTCGGAGGTGACGATCTACATATGTTGTGGGAATGATGTAGAGTTGGAGGTGACAGTCTACATATGTGGTGGGAATGATGTACAGTTGGAGGTGACAATCTACATATGTGGTGGGTCTGATGTACAGTTGGAGGTGATAGACTACATATGTGGTGGGAATGGTGTAGAGTTGGAGGTGACAGTCTACATATGTGGCAGGAATGATGTAGAGTTGGAGGTGACAGTTAACATATGTGATGGGAATGGTGTAGAGTTGAAGGGGACAGTCTACATATGTGGTGGGAATGATGTAGAGTTGGAGGTGACAGTCACCATATGTCTTGGGAATGATGTAGAGTTGGAGGTGACGGTCTACATATGTGGTGGGAATGGTGTCGAGTTTGATGTGACAGTCTACATATGTGGTGGGAATGATGTAGAGTTGGAGGTGACAGTCTACATATGTGGTGGGAATGATGCGGAGTTGGAGGTGACAGTCTACATATGTGGTGGGAATGATGTAGATTTGGAGATAACAGTCTACATATGTGGTGGGAATGATGTAGAGTTGGAGAGGACAGTCTACATATGTGGTGGGAATGATGTAGAGTTGGAGGTGACAGTCTACATATGTGGTGGGAATGATGTAGATTTGGAGATGACAGTCTACATATGTGGTCGGAATGATGTAGATTTGGAGATGACAGTCTACATATGTGGTTGGATTGATGTAGAGTTGGATGTGACAGTCTACATACGTGGTGGGAATGATGTAGAGTTGGAGGTGATAGTCTACATATGTGGTGGGATTGATGTAGTGTTAAAGGTGAGTCTACATATGTGGTGGGAATGATGTAGAGTTGGAGGTGATAGTCTACATATGTGTTGGGAAAGAGGTAGAGTTGGAGGTGACAGTCTACATATTTGGTGGGAATGATGTAGAATTGAAGGGGACAGTCTACATATGTGGTTGGAATGATGTAGAGTTGGAGGTGACAGTCTACATATGTCTTGGGAATGATGCAGAGTTGCAGGTAACAGTCTACATATGTGGTGGGAATGATGTACAGTTGGAGGTGAGTCTACATATGTAGGTGGGAAAGAGGTAGAGTTGGAGGTGACAGTCTACATATGTGGTGGAATTGATGTAGAGTTGGTGGTGACAGTCTACATATGTGGTGGGAATGATGTAGAGTTGGAGGTGACAGTCTACATATGTGGTGGGAATGATGTAGAGTTGATGGTGACAGTCTACATATGTGGTGGGAATGATGTAGAGTTGGAGGTGACAGTCTACATGGGTGGTGGGAAAGAGTTAGAGTTGGAGGTGACAGTCTACATATGTGGTGGGAAAGAGGAAGAGTTGGAGGTGACAGTCTACATATATGGAGGGAATGATGTAAAGTTGGAGGTGACAGTCTACATATGTGGTGGGAATGATAAGTTGGTGGTGACAATCTACATATGTGGTGGGAATGATGTACAGTTGGAGATGACAGTCTATATATGTAGTGGAAATGATGTACAGTTGGAGGTGACAGTCTACATAGGTGTTGGTAATGATGTACAGTTGGAGGTGACAGTCTACATATGTGGTGGGAATGATGTAGATTTGGAGATGAGAGTCTACATATGTGGTGGGAATGGTGTAGAGTTGGAGGTGACAGTCTACATATGTGGCAAGAATGATGTAGAGTTGCAGGTGACAGTCTACATATGTGGTGGGAATGATGTAGAGTTGGAGGTGACAGTTACATATGTCTTGGGAATGATGTAGAGTTGGAGGTGACAGTCTACATATGTGGTGGGAATGATGTAGAGTTGGAGGTGAAAGTCTATATATGTGGTGGGAATTATCTACAGTTGGAGGTGACAATCTACATATGTGGTGGGAAGGATGTAGAGTTGGAGGTCACAGTCTACATATGTGGTGGGAAAGAGGTAGAGTTGGAGGTGACAGTCTGCATATGTGGTGGGAATGATGTAGAGTTGGAGGTGACAGTCTACATATGTGGTGGGAATGATGTACAGTTGTAGGTGACAGTCTATATATGTGTTGGGAATGATGTACAGTTGGAGGTGACAGTCTACATAGGTGGTGGGAATGATGTACAGTTGGAGGTGACAGTCTACATATGTGGTGGGAATGATGTAGTGTTGGAGGTGACAATCTACATATGTGGTGGGAATTATGTAGAGTCGGAGGTGACAATCTACATATGTTGTGGGAATGATGTAGAGTTGGAGGTGACAGTCTACATATGTGGTGGGAATGATGTACAGTTGGAGGTGACAATCTACATATGTGGTGGGTCTGATGTACAGTTGGAGGTGATAGACTAGATATGTGGTGGGAATGGTGTAGAGTTGGAGGTGACAGTCTACATATGTGGCAGGAATGATGTAGAGTTGGAGGTGACAGTTAACATATGTGATGGGAATGGTGTAGAGTTGAAGGGGACAGTCTACATATGTGGTGGGAATGATGTAGAGTTGGAGGTGACAGTCACCATATGTCTTGGGAATGATGTAGAGTTGGAGGTGACGGTCTACATATGTGGTGGGAATGGTGTCGAGTTTGATGTGACAGTCTACATTTGTGGTGGGAATGATGTAGAGTTGGAGGTGACAGTCTACATATGTGGTGGGAATGATGTGGAGTTGGAGGTGACAGTCTACATATGTGGTGGGAAAGATGTAGATTTGGAGATAACAGTCTACATATGTGGTGGGAATGATGTAGAGTTGGAGAGGACAGTCTACATATGTGGTGGGAATGATGTAGAGTTGGAGGTGACAGTCTACATATGTGGTGGGAATGATGTAGATTTGGAGATGACAGTCTACATATGTGGTCGGAATGATGTAGATTTGGAGATGACAGTCTACATATGTGGTTGGATTGATGTAGAGTTGGATGTGACAGTCTACATACGTGGTGGGAATGATGTAGAGTTGGAGGTGACAGTCTACATATGTGGTGGGATTGATGTAGTGTTAAAGGTGAGTCTACATATGTGGTGGGAATGATGTAGAGTTGGAGGTGATAGTCTACATATGTGTTGGGAAAGAGATAGAGTTGGAGGTGACAGTCTACATATTTGGTGGGAATGATGTAGAATTGAAGGGGACAGTCTACATATGTGGTTGGAATGATGTAGAGTTGGAGGTGACAGTCTACATATGTCTTGGGAATGATGCAGAGTTGCAGGTAACAGTCTACATATGTGGTGGGAATGATGTACAGTTGGAGGTGAGTCTACATATGTAGGTGGGAAAGAGGTAGAGTTGGAGGTGACAGTCTACATATGTGGTGGAATTGATGTAGAGTTGGTGGTGACAGTCTACATATGTGGTGGGAATGATGTAGAGTTGGAGGTGACAGTCTACATATGTGGTGGGAATGATGTAGAGTTGATGGTGACAGTCTACATATGTGGTGGGAATGATGTAGAGTTGGAGGTGACAGTCTACATAGGTGCCGGGAAAGAGGTAGAGTTGGAGGTGACAGTCTACATATGTGGTGGGAAAGAGGAAGAGTTGGAGGTAACAGTCTACATATATGGAGGGAATGATGTAAAGTTGGAGGTGACAGTCGACATATGTGGTGGGAATGATAAGTTGGTGGTGACAATCTACATATGTGGTGGGAATGATGTAGAGTTGGAGGTGACAGTCTATATATGTGGTGGGAATGATGTACAGTTGGAGGTGACAGTCTACATATGTGGTGGGAAGGATGTAGAGTTGGAGGTGACAGTCTACATATGTGGTGGGATTGATGGAGAGTTGGAGATGACAATCTACATATGTGGTGGGAATGATGTAGAGTTGGAGGTGACAGTCTATATATGTGGTGGGAATGATGTACAGTTGGAGGTGACAATCTACATATGTGGTGGGAAGGATGTAGAGTTGGAGGTGACAGTCTACATATGTGGTGGGAAAGAGGTAGAGTTGGAGGTGACAGTCTACATATGTGGTGGGAATGATGTAGAGTTGGAGGTCAAAGTCTATATATGTGGTGGGAATTATCTACAGTTGGAGGTGACAATCTACATATGTGGTGGGAAGGATGTAGAGTTGGAGGTCACAGTCTACATATGTGGTGGGAAAGAGGTAGAGTTGGAGGTGACAGTCTACATATGTGGTGGGAATGATGTAGAGTTGGAGGTGACAGTCTACATATGTGGTGGGAATGATGTACAGTTGTAGGTGACAGTCTATATATGTGTTGGGAATGATGTACAGTTGGAGGTGACAGTCTACATAGGTGGTGGGAATGATGTACAGTTGGAGGTGACAGTCTACATATGTGGTGGGAATGATGTAGTGTTGGAGGTGACAATCTACATATGTGGTGGGAATTATGTAGAGTCGGAGGTGACGATCTACATATGTTGTGGGAATGATGTAGAGTTGGAGGTGACAGTCTACATATGTGGTGGGAATGATGTACAGTTGGAGGTGACAATCTACATATGTGGTGGGTCTGATGTACAGTTGGAGGTGATAGACTACATATGTGGTGGGAATGGTGTAGAGTTGGAGGTGACAGTCTACATATGTGGCAGGAATGATGTAGAGTTGGAGGTGACAGTTAACATATGTGATGGGAATGGTGTAGAGTTGAAGGGGACAGTCTACATATGTGGTGGGAATGATGTAGAGTTGGAGGTGACAGTCACCATATGTCTTGGGAATGATGTAGAGTTGGAGGTGACGGTCTACATATGTGGTGGGAATGGTGTCGAGTTTGATGTGACAGTCTACATATGTGGTGGGAATGATGTAGAGTTGGAGGTGACAGTCTACATATGTGGTGGGAATGATGTGGAGTTGGAGGTGACAGTCTACATATGTGGTGGGAATGATGTAGATTTGGAGATAACAGTCTACATATGTGGTGGGAATGATGTAGAGTTGGAGAGGACAGTCTACATATGTGGTGGGAATGATGTAGAGTTGGAGGTGACAGTCTACATATGTGGTGGGAATGATGTAGATTTGGAGATGACAGTCTACATATGTGGTCGGAATGATGTAGATTTGGAGATGACAGTCTACATATGTGGTTGGATTGATGTAGAGTTGGATGTGACAGTCTACATACGTGGTGGGAATGATGTAGAGTTGGAGGTGACAGTCTACATATGTGGTGGGATTGATGTAGTGTTAAAGGTGAGTCTACATATGTGGTGGGAATGATGTAGAGTTGGAGGTGATAGTCTACATATGTGTTGGGAAAGAGGTAGAGTTGGAGGTGACAGTCTACATATTTGGTGGGAATGATGTAGAATTGAAGGGGACAGTCTACATATGTGGTTGGAATGATGTAGAGTTGGAGGTGACATTCTACATATGTCTTGGGAATGATGCAGAGTTGCAGGTAACAGTCTACATATGTGGTGGGAATGATGTACAGTTGGAGGTGAGTCTACATATGTAGGTGGGAAAGAGGTAGAGTTGGAGGTGACAGTCTACATATGTGGTGGAATTGATGTAGAGTTGGTGGTGACAGTCTACATATGTGGTGGGAATGATGTAGAGTTGGAGGTGACAGTCTACATATGTGGTGGGAATGATGTAGAGTTGATGGTGACAGTCTACATATGTGGTGGGAATGATGTAGAGTTGGAGGTGACAGTCTACATGGGTGGTGGGAAAGAGTTAGAGTTGGAGGTGACAGTCTACATATGTGGTGGGAAAGAGGAAGAGTTGGAGGTGACAGTCTACATATATGGAGGGAATGATGTAAAGTTGGAGGTGACAGTCTACATATGTGGTGGGAATGATAAGTTGGTGGTGACAATCTACATATGTGGTGGGAATGATGTACAGTTGGAGATGACAGTCTATATATGTAGTGGAAATGATGTACAGTTGGAGGTGACAGTCTACATAGGTGGTGGTAATGATGTACAGTTGGAGGTGACAGTCTACATATGTGGTGGGAATGATGTAGATTTGGAGATGAGAGTCTACATATGTGGTGGGAATGGTGTAGAGTTGGAGGTGACAGTCTACATATGTGGCAAGAATGATGTAGAGTTGCAGGTGACAGTCTACATATGTGGTGGGAATGATGTAGAGTTGGAGGTGACAGTTACATATCTCTTGGGAATGATGTAGAGTTGGAGGTGACAGTCTACATATGTGGTGGGAATGATGTAGAGTTGGAGTTGAAAGTCTATATATGTGGTGGGAATTATCTACAGTTGGAGGTGACAATCTACATATGTGGTGGGAAGGATGTAGAGTTGGAGGTCACAGTCTACATATGTGGTGGGAAAGAGGTAGAGTTGGAGGTGACAGTCTACATATGTGGTGGGAATGATGTAGAGTTGGAGGTGACAGTCTACATATGTGGTGGGAATGATGTACAGTTGTAGGTGACAGTCTATATATGTGTTGGGAATGATGTACAGTTGGAGGTGACAGTCTACATAGGTGGTGGGAATGATGTACAGTTGGAGGTGACAGTCTACATATGTGGTGGGAATGATGTAGTGTTGGAGGTGACAATCTACATATGTGGTGGGAATTATGTAGAGTCGGAGGTGACAATCTACATATGTTGTGGGAATGATGTAGAGTTGGAGGTGACAGTCTACATATGTGGTGGGAATGATGTACAGTTGGAGGTGACAATCTACATATGTGGTGGGTCTGATGTACAGTTGGAGGTGATAGACTAGATATGTGGTGGGAATGGTGTAGAGTTGGAGGTGACAGTCTACATATGTGGCAGGAATGATGTAGAGTTGGAGGTGACAGTTAACATATGTGATGGGAATGGTGTAGAGTTGAAGGGGACAGTCTACATATGTGGTGGGAATGATGTAGAGTTGGAGGTGACAGTCACCATATGTCTTGGGAATGATGTAGAGTTGGAGGTGACGGTCTACATATGTGGTGGGAATGGTGTCGAGTTTGATGTGACAGTCTACATATGTGGTGGGAATGATGTAGAGTTGGAGGTGACAGTCTACATATGTGGTGGGAATGATGTGGAGTTGGAGGTGACAGTCTACATATGTGGTGGGAAAGATGTAGATTTGGAGATAACAGTCTACATATGTGGTGGGAATGATGTAGAGTTGGAGAGGACAGTCTACATATGTGGTGGGAATGATGTAGAGTTGGAGGTGACAGTCTACATATGTGGTGGGAATGATGTAGATTTGGAGATGACAGTCTACATATGTGGTCGGAATGATGTAGATTTGGAGATGACAGTCTACATATGTGGTTGGATTGATGTAGAGTTGGATGTGACAGTCTACATACGTGGTGGGAATGATGTAGAGTTGGAGGTGACAGTCTACATATGTGGTGGGATTGATGTAGTGTTAAAGGTGAGTCTACATATGTGGTGGGAATGATGTAGAGTTGGAGGTGATAGTCTACATATGTGTTGGGAAAGAGGTAGAGTTGGAGGTGACAGTCTACATATTTGGTGGGAATGATGTAGAATTGAAGGGGACAGTCTACATATGTGGTTGGAATGATGTAGAGTTGGAGGTGACAGTCTACATATGTCTTGGGAATGATGCAGAGTTGCAGGTAACAGTCTACATATGTGGTGGGAATGATGTACAGTTGGAGGTGAGTCTACATATGTAGGTGGGAAAGAGGTAGAGTTGGAGGTGACAGTCTACATATGTGGTGGAATTGATGTAGAGTTGGTGGTGACAGTCTACATATGTGGTGGGAATGATGTAGAGTTGGAGGTGACAGTCTACATATGTGGTGGGAATGATGTAGAGTTGATGGTGACAGTCTACATATGTGGTGGGAATGATGTAGAGTTGGAGGTGACAGTCTACATGGGTGGTGGGAAAGAGGTAGAGTTGGAGGTGACAGTCTACATATGTGGTGGGAAAGAGGAAGAGTTGGAGGTGACAGTCTGCATATATGGAGGGAATGATGTAAAGTTGGAGGTGACAGTCTACATATGTGGTGGGAATGATAAGTTGGTGGTGACAATCTACATATGTGGTGGGAATGATGTACAGTTGGAGATGACAGTCTATATATGTAGTGGAAATGATGTACAGTTGGAGGTGACAGTCTACATAGGTGGTGGTAATGATGTACAGTTGGAGGTGACAGTCTACATATGTGGTGGGAATGATGTAGATTTGGAGATGAGAGTCTACATATGTGGTGGGAATGGTGTAGAGTTGGAGGTGACAGTCTACATATGTGGCAAGAATGATGTAGAGTTGCAGGTGACAGTCTACATATGTGGTGGGAATGATGTAGAGTTGGAGGTGACAGTTACATATGTCTTGGGAATGATGTAGAGTTGGAGGTGACAGTCTACATATGTGGTGGGAAAGAGGTAGAGTTGGAGGTGACAGTCTACATATGTGGTGGGAATGATGTACAGTTGGAGGTGACAGTCTACATATGTGGTGGGAATGATGTTGAGTTGGGTGTGACAATCTACATATGTGGTGGGAAAGAGGTAGAGTTGGAGGTGACAGTCTACATATGTGGTGAGAAAGAGGTAGAGTTGGAGGTGACAGTCTACATATGTGGTGGGAATGATGTAGAGTTGGAGGTGACAGTCTACATATGTGGTGGGAATTATGTAGATTTGGAGGTGACAGTCTACATATGTGGTGGGAATAATGTAGAGTTGGAGGTGACAATCTACATATGTGGTGGGAAAGAGGTAGAGTTGGATGTGACAGTCTACATATGTGGTGGGAATGATGTAGAGTTGGAGGTGACAGTCTACATATGTGGTGGGAATGATATAGAGTTGGAGGTGAGTCTACATATGTGGTGGGAATGATGTAGAGTTGGAGGTGATAGTCTACATATGTAGGTGGGAAAGAGGTAGAGTTGGAGGTGACAGTGTACATATGTGGTGGGAATGCAGTAGAGTTGGTGGTGACATTCTACATATGTGGTGGGAACTATGTAGAGTTGGAGGTGACAGTCTACATATGTGGTGGGAAAGAGGTAGAGTTGGAGGTGAGAGTCTACATATGTGGTGGGAAAGAGGTAGAGTTGGAGGTGATAGTCTACATATGTGGTGGGAATGATGTACAGTTGGAGGTGACAATCTACATACGTGGTGGGCATGATGTAGAGTTGGAGGTGAGAAACTACATATGTGGTGGGAATGATGTAGAGTTGGAGGTGACAGTCTACATATGTGGTGGGAAAGAGGTAGAGTTGGGGGATGACAGTCTACATATGTGGTGGGAATGATGTACTGTTGGAGGTGACACTCTACATATGTGGTGGGAATGATGTAGAGTTGGAGGTGACAGTCTACATATGTAGTGGGAATGATGTACAGTTGGAGGTGAAAGTCTATATATGTGGTGGGAATGATGTACAGTTGGATGTGACAGTCTACATATGTGGTGGGAATGATGTAGAGTTGGAGGTGACAGTCTACAAATTAGGTGGGAATGATGTAGAGTTGGATGTGACAATCTACATATGTGGTGGGAAGGATGTAGAGTTGGAGGTGACAGTCTACATATGTGGTGGGAAAGAGGTACAGTTGGAGGTGACAGTCTACATATGTAGTGGGAATGATTTACAGTTAGAGGTGACAATCTACATATGTGTTGGGAATTATGTAGAGTTGGAGGTGACAATCTACATATGTGGTGGGAATGATGTAGAGTTGGAGGTGACAATCTACATATGTGGTGGGAATGATGTAGAGTTGGAGGTGACAATCTACATATGTGGTGGGAAGGATGTAGAGTTGGAGGTGACAGTCTACATATGTGGTGGGAAAGAGGTACAGTTGGAGGTGACAGTCTACATATGTGGTGGGAATGATGTAGAGTTGGAGGTGACAGTCTACATATGTGGTGGGAATGATGTACAGTTGGAGGTGACAGTCTATATATGTGGTGGGAATGATGTACAGTTGGAGGTGACAGTCTACATAGGTGGTGGGAATGATGTAGAGTTGGAGGTGACAGTCTGCATATGTGGTGGGAATGATGTAGAGTTGGAGGTGACAGTTTACATGTGTGGTGGGAATGATGTAGAGTTGAAGGGGACAGACTACATATGTGGTGGGAATTATGTAGAGTTGGAGGTGAGTCTACATATGTGGTGGGAATGATGTAGAGGAATGATGTACAGTTGGAGGTGACAATCTACATACGTGGTGGGCATGATGTAGAGTTGGAGGTGAGAGTCTACATATGTGGTGGGAAAGAGGTAGAGTTGGAGGTGATAGTCTACATATGTGGTGGGAATGATGTACAGTTGGAGGTGACAATCTACATACGTGGTGGGCATGATGTAGAGTTGGAGGTGAGAAACTACATATGTGGTGGGAATGATGTAGAGTTGGAGGTGACAGTCTACATATGTGGTGGGAAAGAGGTAGAGTTGGGGGATGACAGTCTACATATGTGGTGGGAATGATGTACTGTTGGAGGTGACACTCTACATATGTGGAGGGAATGATGTAGAGTTGGAGGTGAAAGTCTATATATGTGGTGGGAATGATGTACAGTTGGATGTGACAGTCTACATATGTGGTGGGAATGATGTAGAGTTGGAGGTGACAGTCTACAAATTAGGTGGGAATGATGTAGAGTTGGAGGTGACAATCTACATATGTGGTGGGAAGGATGTAGAGTTGGAGGTGAGAGTCTACATATGTGGTGGGAAAGAGGTACAGTTGGAGGTGACAGTCTACATATGTAGTGGGAATGATTTACAGTTAGAGGTGACATTCTACATATGTGGTGGGAATGATGTAGAGTTGGAGGTGACAATCTACATATGTGTTGGGAATTATGTAGAGTTGGAGGTGACAATCTACATATGTGGTGGGAATGATGTAGAGTTGGAGGTGACAATCTACATATGTGGTGGGAATGATGTAGAGTTGGAGGTGACAATCTACATATGTGGTGGGAAGGATGTAGAGTTGGAGGTGACAGTCTACATATGTGGTGGGAAAGAGGTACAGTTGGAGGTGACAGTCTACATATGTGGTGGGAATGATGTAGAGTTGGAGGTGACAGGCTACATATGTGGTGGGAATGATGTACAGTTGGAGGTGACAGTCTATATATGTGGTGGGAATGATGTACAGTTGGAGGTGACAGTCTACATAGGTGGTGGGAATGATGTAGAGTTGGAGGTGACAGTCTGCATATGTGGTGGGAATGATGTAGAGTTGGAGGTGACAGTTTACATGTGTGGTGGGAATGATGTAGAGTTGAAGGGGACAGTCTACATATGTGGTGAGAATGATGTAGAGTTGGAGGTGACAGTCTACATATGTGGTGGGAATGATGTAGAGTTGGTGGTGACAATCTACATATGTGGTGGGAATGATGTACAGTTGGAGGTGACAGTCTACATAGGTGTTGGGAATGATGTACAGTTGGAGGTGATAGTCTGCATATGTGGTGGGAATGATGTAGAGTTGGAGGTGACAATCTACATATGTGGTGGGAATTATGTAGAGTCGGAGGTGACAATCTACATATGTTGTGGGAATGATGTAGAGTTGGAGGTGACAGTCTACATATGTGGTGGGTCTGATGTACAGTTGGAGGTGACAGTCTACATATGTGGTGGGAATGGTGTAGAGTTGGAGGTGACAGTCTACATATGTGGCAGGAATGATGTAGAGTTGGAGGTGACAGTTTACATATGTGGTGGGAATGATGTAGAGTTGAAGGGGACACTCTACATATGTGGTGGGAATGATGTAGAGTTGAAGGGGACACTCTACATATGTGGTTGGAATGATGTACAGTTGGAGGTGACAGTCTATATATGTGGTGGGAATGATGTACAGTTGGAGGTGACAGTCTACATAGGTGGTGGGAACTATGTAGAGTTGGAGGTGACAGTCTACATATGTGGTGGGAAAGAGGTAGAGTTGGAGGTGAGAGTCTACATATGTGGTGGGAAAGAGGTAGAGTTGGAGGTGATAGTCTACATATGTGGTGGGAATGATGTACAGTTGGAGGTGACAATCTACATACGTGGTGGGCATGATGTAGAGTTGGAGGTGAGAAACTACATATGTGGTGGGAATGATGTAGAGTTGGAGGTGACAGTCTACATATGTGGTGGGAAAGAGGTAGAGTTGGGGGATGACAGTCTACATATGTGGTGGGAATGATGTACTGTTGGAGGTGACACTCTACATATGTGGTGGGAATGATGTAGAGTTGGAGGTGACAGTCTACATATGTGGTGGGAATGATGTAGAGTTGGAGGTGAAAGTCTATATATGTGGTGGGAATGATGTACAGTTGGATGTGACAGTCTACATATGTGGTGGGAATGATGTAGAGTTGGAGGTGACAGTCTACAAATTAGGTGGGAAGGATGTAGAGTTGGAGGTGACAGTCTACATATGTGGTGGGAAAGAGGTACAGTTGGAGGTGACAGTCTACATATGTAGTGGGAATGATTTACAGTTAGAGGTGACATTCTACATATGTGGTGGGAATGATGTAGAGTTGGAGGTGACAATCTACATATGTGTTGGGAATTATGTAGAGTTGGAGGTGACAATCTACATATGTGGTGGGAATGATGTAGATTTGGAGGTGACAATCTACATATGTGGTGGGAATGATGTAGGGTTGGAGGTGACAATCTACATATGTGGTGGGAAGGATGTAGAGTTGGAGGTGACAGTCTACATATGTGGTGGGAAAGAGGTACAGTTGGAGGTGACAGTCTACATATGTGGTGGGAATGATGTAGAGTTGGAGGTGACAGTCTACATATGTGGTGGGAATGATGTACAGTTGGAGGTGACAGTCTATATATGTGGTGGGAATGATGTACAGTTGGAGGTGACAGTCTACATAGGTGGTGGGAATGATGTAGAGTTGGAGGTGACAGTCTGCATATGTGGTGGGAATGATGTAGAGTTGGAGGTGACAGTTTACATGTGTGGTGGGAATGATGTAGAGTTGGTGGTGACAATCTACATATGTGGTGGGAATGATGTACAGTTGGAGGTGACAGTCTACATAGGTGTTGGGAATGATGTACAGTTGGAGGTGATAGTCTGCATATGTGGTGGGAATGATGTAGGGTTGGAGGTGACAATCTACATATGTGGTGGGAATTATGTAGAGTCGGAGGTGACAATCTACATATGTTGTGGGAATGATGTAGAGTTGGAGGTGACAGTCTACATATGTGGTGGGAATGATGTAGAGTTGGAGGTAACAGTCTACATATGTGGTGGGTCTGATGTACAGTTGGAGGTGACAGTCTACATATGTGGTGGGAATGGTGTAGAGTTGGAGGTGACAGTCTACATATGTGGCAGGAATGATGTAGAGTTGGAGGTGACAGTTTACATATGTGGTGGGAATGATGTAGAGTTGAAGGGGAGACTCTACATATGTGGTGGGAATGATGTAGAGTTGGAGGTGACAGCCTAGATATGTCTTGGGAATGATGTAGAGTTGGAGCCGACCGTCTACATATGTGGTGGGAATGGTGTCGAGTTTGAGGTGACAATCTACATATGTGGTGGGAATGATGTAGAGTTGGAGGTGACAGTCTACATATGTGGTGGGAATGATGTAGAGTTGGAGGTAACAGTCTACATATGTGGTGGGTCTGATGTACAGTTGGAGGTGACAGTCTACATATGTGGTGGGAATGGTGTAGAGTTGGAGGTGACAGTCTACATATGTGGCAGGAATGATGTAGAGTTGGAGGTGACAGTTTACATATGTGGTGGGAATGATGTAGAGTTGAAGGGGACACTCTACATATGTGGTGGGAATGATGTAGAGTTGGAGGTGACAGTCTGCATATGTGGTGGGAATGATGTAGAGTTGGAGGTGATAGTCTACATATGTAGGTGGGAAAGAGGTAGAGTTGGAGGTGACAGTCTACATATGTGGTGGGAATGCTGTAGAGTTGGTGGTGACATTCTACATATGTGGTGGGAACTATGTAGAGTTGGAGGTGACAGTCTACATATGTTGTGGGAAAGAGGTAGAGTTGGAGGTGAGAGTCTACATATGTGGTGGGAAAGAGGTAGAGTTGGAGGTGACAATCTACATACGTGGTGGGCATGATGTAGAGTTGGAGGTGAGAAACTACATATGTGGTGGGAATGATGTAGAGTTGGAGGTGACAGTCTACATATGTGGTGGGAAAGAGGTAGAGTTGGGGGATGACAGTCTACATATGTGGTGGGAATGATGTACTGTTGGAGGTGACACTCTACATATGTGGTGGGAATGATGTAGAGTTGGAGGTGACAGTCTACATATGTGGTGGGAATGATGTAGAGTTGGTGGTGACAGTCTACATATGTGGTGGGAAAGAGGTAGAGTTGGAGGTGACAGTCTACATATGTGGTGGGAATGATGTAGAGTTGGTGGTGACAGTCTACATATGTGTTGGGAATTATGTAGAGTTGGAGGTGACAATCTACATATGTGGTGGGAATGATGTAGAGTTGGAGGTGACAATCTACATATGTGGTGGGAAGGATGTAGAGTTGGAGGTGACAGTCTACATATGTGGTGGGAAAGAGGTACAGTTGGAGGTGACAGTCTACATATGTGGTGGGAATGATGTAGAGTTGGAGGTGACAGTCTACAAATTAGGTGGGAATGATGTAGAGTTGGAGGTGACAATCTACATATGTGGTGGGAAGGATGTACAGTTGGAGGTGACAGTCTACATATGTGGTGGGAAAGAGGTACAGTTGGAGGTGACAGTCTACATATGTAGTGGGAATGATTTACAGTTAGAGGTGACATTCTACATATGTGGTGGGAATGATGTAGAGTTGGAGGTGACAATCTACATATGTGTTGGGAATTATGTAGAGTTGGAGGTGACAATCTACATATGTGGTGGGAATGATGTAGAGTTGGAGGTGACAATCTACATATGTGGTGGGAATGATGTAGAGTTGGAGGTGACAATCTACATATGTGGTGGGAAGGATGTAGAGTTGGAGGTGACAGTCTACATATGTGGTGGGAAAGAGGTACAGTTGGAGGTGACAGTCTACATATGTGGTGGGAATGATGTAGAGTTGGAGGTGACAGTCTACATATGTGGTGGGAATGATGTACAGTTGGAGGTGACAGTCTATATATGTGGTGGGAATGATGTACAGTTGGAGGTGACAGTCTACATAGGTGGTGGGAATGATGTAGAGTTGGAGGTGACAGTCTGCATATGTGGTGGGAATGATGTAGAGTTGGAGGTGACAGTTTACATATGTGGTGGGAATGATGTAGAGTTGAAGGGGACAGTCTACATATGTGGTGGGAATGATGTAGAGTTGGAGGTGACAGTCTACATATGTGGTGGGAATAATGTAGAGTTGGTGGTGACAATCTACATATGTGGTGGGAATGATGTACAGTTGGAGGTGACAGTCTACATAGGTGTTGGGAATGATGTACAGTTGGAGGTGATAGTCTGCATATGTGGTGGGAATGATGTAGAGTTGGAGGTGACAATCTACATATGTGGTGGGAATTATGTAGAGTCGGAGGTGACAATCTACATATGGTGTGGGAATGATGTAGAGTTGGAAGTGACAGTCTACATATGTGGTGGGAATGATGTAGAGTTGGAGGTAACAGTCTACATATGTGGTGGGTCTGATGTACAGTTGGAGGTGACAGTCTACATATGTGGTGGGAATGGTGTAGAGTTGGAGGTGACAGTCTACATATGTGGCAGGAATGATGTAGAGTTGGAGGTGACAGTTTACATATGTGGTGGGAATGATGTAGAGTTGAAGGGGACACTCTACATATGTGGTGGGAATGATGTAGAGTTGGAGGTGACAGTCTAGATATGTCTTGGGAATGATGTACAGTTGGAGGTGATAGTCTGCATATGTGGTGGGAATGATGTAGGGTTGGAGGTGACAATCTACATATGTGGTGGGAATTATGTAGAGTCGGAGGTGACAATCTACATATGTTGTGGGAATGATGTAGAGTTGGAGGTGACAGTCTACATATGTGGTGGGAATGATGTAGAGTTGGAGGTAACAGTCTACATATGTGGTGGGTCTGATGTACAGTTGGAGGTGACAGTCTACATATGTGGTGGGAATGGTGTAGAGTTGGAGGTGACAGTCTACATATGTGGCAGGAATGATGTAGAGTTGGAGGTGACAGTTTACATATGTGGTGGGAATGATGTAGAGTTGAAGGGGAGACTCTACATATGTGGTGGGAATGATGTAGAGTTGGAGGTGACAGCCTAGATATGTCTTGGGAATGATGTAGAGTTGGAGCCGACCGTCTACATATGTGGTGGGAATGGTGTCGAGTTTGAGGTGACAATCTACATATGTGGTGGGAATGATGTAGAGTTGGAGGTGACAGTCTACATATGTGGTGGGAATGATGTAGAGTTGGAGGTAACAGTCTACATATGTGGTGGGTCTGATGTACAGTTGGAGGTGACAGTCTACATATGTGGTGGGAATGGTGTAGAGTTGGAGGTGACAGTCTACATATGTGGCAGGAATGATGTAGAGTTGGAGGTGACAGTTTACATATGTGGTGGGAATGATGTAGAGTTGAAGGGGACACTCTACATATGTGGTGGGAATGATGTAGAGTTGGAGGTGACAGTCTGCATATGTGGTGGGAATGATGTAGAGTTGGAGGTGATAGTCTACATATGTAGGTGGGAAAGAGGTAGAGTTGGAGGTGACAGTCTACATATGTGGTGGGAATGCTGTAGAGTTGGTGGTGACATTCTACATATGTGGTGGGAACTATGTAGAGTTGGAGGTGACAGTCTACATATGTTGTGGGAAAGAGGTAGAGTTGGAGGTGAGAGTCTACATATGTGGTGGGAAAGAGGTAGAGTTGGAGGTGACAATCTACATACGTGGTGGGCATGATGTAGAGTTGGAGGTGAGAAACTACATATGTGGTGGGAATGATGTAGAGTTGGAGGTGACAGTCTACATATGTGGTGGGAAAGAGGTAGAGTTGGGGGATGACAGTCTACATATGTGGTGGGAATGATGTACTGTTGGAGGTGACACTCTACATATGTGGTGGGAATGATGTAGAGTTGGAGGTGACAGTCTACATATGTGGTGGGAATGATGTAGAGTTGGTGGTGACAGTCTACATATGTGGTGGGAAAGAGGTAGAGTTGGAGGTGACAGTCTACATATGTGGTGGGAATGATGTAGAGTTGGTGGTGACAGTCTACATATGTGTTGGGAATTATGTAGAGTTGGAGGTGACAATCTACATATGTGGTGGGAATGATGTAGAGTTGGAGGTGACAATCTACATATGTGGTGGGAAGGATGTAGAGTTGGAGGTGACAGTCTACATATGTGGTGGGAAAGAGGTACAGTTGGAGGTGACAGTCTACATATGTGGTGGGAATGATGTAGAGTTGGAGGTGACAGTCTACAAATTAGGTGGGAATGATGTAGAGTTGGAGGTGACAATCTACATATGTGGTGGGAAGGATGTACAGTTGGAGGTGACAGTCTACATATGTGGTGGGAAAGAGGTACAGTTGGAGGTGACAGTCTACATATGTAGTGGGAATGATTTACAGTTAGAGGTGACATTCTACATATGTGGTGGGAATGATGTAGAGTTGGAGGTGACAATCTACATATGTGTTGGGAATTATGTAGAGTTGGAGGTGACAATCTACATATGTGGTGGGAATGATGTAGAGTTGGAGGTGACAATCTACATATGTGGTGGGAATGATGTAGAGTTGGAGGTGACAATCTACATATGTGGTGGGAAGGATGTAGAGTTGGAGGTGACAGTCTACATATGTGGTGGGAAAGAGGTACAGTTGGAGGTGACAGTCTACATATGTGGTGGGAATGATGTAGAGTTGGAGGTGACAGTCTACATATGTGGTGGGAATGATGTACAGTTGGAGGTGACAGTCTATATATGTGGTGGGAATGATGTACAGTTGGAGGTGACAGTCTACATAGGTGGTGGGAATGATGTAGAGTTGGAGGTGACAGTCTGCATATGTGGTGGGAATGATGTAGAGTTGGAGGTGACAGTTTACATATGTGGTGGGAATGATGTAGAGTTGAAGGGGACAGTCTACATATGTGGTGGGAATGATGTAGAGTTGGAGGTGACAGTCTACATATGTGGTGGGAATAATGTAGAGTTGGTGGTGACAATCTACATATGTGGTGGGAATGATGTACAGTTGGAGGTGACAGTCTACATAGGTGTTGGGAATGATGTACAGTTGGAGGTGATAGTCTGCATATGTGGTGGGAATGATGTAGAGTTGGAGGTGACAATCTACATATGTGGTGGGAATTATGTAGAGTCGGAGGTGACAATCTACATATGGTGTGGGAATGATGTAGAGTTGGAAGTGACAGTCTACATATGTGGTGGGAATGATGTAGAGTTGGAGGTAACAGTCTACATATGTGGTGGGTCTGATGTACAGTTGGAGGTGACAGTCTACATATGTGGTGGGAATGGTGTAGAGTTGGAGGTGACAGTCTACATATGTGGCAGGAATGATGTAGAGTTGGAGGTGACAGTTTACATATGTGGTGGGAATGATGTAGAGTTGAAGGGGACACTCTACATATGTGGTGGGAATGATGTAGAGTTGGAGGTGACAGTCTAGATATGTCTTGGGAATGATGTAGAGTTGGAGCCGACCGTCTACATATGTGGTGGGAATGGTGTCGAGTTTGAGGTGACAATCTACATATGTGGTGGGAATGATGTAGAGTTGGAGGTGACAGTCTACATATGTGGTGGGAATGATGTGTAGTTGGAGGTGACAGTCTACATATGTGGTGGGAAGGATGTAGATTTGGAGATGACAGTCTACATATGTGGTGGGAATGATGTAGAGTTGGAAGGGACAGTCTACATATGTGGTGGGAATGATGTAGAGTTGGAGGTGGCAGTCTACATATGTGGTGGGAATGATGTAGAGTTGGAGGTGACAGTCTACATATGTGGTTGGAATGAGGTAGAGTTGGAGATGACAGTCTACATATGTGGTGGGAATGATGTAGAGTTGGTGGTGACACTCTAAATATGGGGTGGGAAAGAGCTAGAGTTGGAGGTGACAGTCTACATATGTGGTGGGAATGATGTAGAGTTGGTGGTGACAGTCTACATATGTGGTGGGAAAGAGGTAGAGTTGGAGGTGACAGTCTACATATGTGGTGGGAATGATGTAGAGTTGGTGGTGACAGTCTACATATGTGTTGGGAATTATGTAGAGTTGGAGGTGACAATCTACATATGTGGTGGGAATGATGTAGAGTTGGAGGTGACAATCTACATATGTGGTGGGAATGATGTAGAGTTGGAGGTGACAATCTACATATGTGGTGGGAAGGATGTAGAGTTGGAGGTGACAGTCTACATATGTGGTGGGAAAGAGGTACAGTTGGAGGTGACAGTCTACATATGTGGTGGGAATGATGTAGAGTTGGAGGTGACAGTCTACATATGTGGTGGGAATGATGTACAGTTGGAGGTGACAGTCTATATATGTGGTGGGAATGATGTACAGTTGGAGGTGACAGTCTACATAGGTGGTGGGAATGATGTAGAGTTGGAGGTGACAGTCTGCATATGTGGTGGGAATGATGTAGAGTTGGAGGTGACAGTTTACATGTGTGGTGGGAATGATGTAGAGTTGAAGGGGACAGTCTACATATGTGGTGGGAATTATGTAGAGTTGGAGGTGAGTCTACATATGTGGTGGGAATGATGTAGAGGAATGATGTACAGTTGGAGGTGACAATCTACATACGTGGTGGGCATGATGTAGAGTTGGAGGTGAGAGTCTACATATGTGGTGGGAAAGAGGTAGAGTTGGAGGTGATAGTCTACATATGTGGTGGGAAAGAGGTACAGTTGGAGGTGACAGTCTACATATGTAGTGGGAATGATTTACAGTTAGAGGTGACAATCTACATATGTGTTGGGAATTATGTAGAGTTGGAGGTGACAATCTACATATGTGGTGGGAATGATGTAGAGTTGGAGGTGACAATCTACATATGTGGTGGGAATGATGTAGAGTTGGAGGTGACAATCTACATATGTGGTGGGAAGGATGTAGAGTTGGAGGTGACAGTCTACATATGTGGTGGGAAAGAGGTACAGTTGGAGGTGACAGTCTACATATGTGGTGGGAATGATGTAGAGTTGGAGGTGACAGTCTACATATGTGGTGGGAATGATGTACAGTTGGAGGTGACAGTCTATATATGTGGTGGGAATGATGTACAGTTGGAGGTGACAGTCTACATAGGTGGTGGGAATGATGTAGAGTTGGAGGTGACAGTCTGCATATGTGGTGGGAATGATGTAGAGTTGGAGGTGACAGTTTACATGTGTGGTGGGAATGATGTAGAGTTGAAGGGGACAGACTACATATGTGGTGGGAATTATGTAGAGTTGGAGGTGAGTCTACATATGTGGTGGGAATGATGTAGAGGAATGATGTACAGTTGGAGGTGACAATCTACATACGTGGTGGGCATGATGTAGAGTTGGAGGTGAGAGTCTACATATGTGGTGGGAAAGAGGTAGAGTTGGAGGTGATAGTCTACATATGTGGTGGGAATGATGTACAGTTGGAGGTGACAATCTACATACGTGGTGGGCATGATGTAGAGTTGGAGGTGAGAAACTACATATGTGGTGGGAATGATGTAGAGTTGGAGGTGACAGTCTACATATGTGGTGGGAAAGAGGTAGAGTTGGGGGATGACAGTCTACATATGTGGTGGGAATGATGTACTGTTGGAGGTGACACTCTACATATGTGGAGGGAATGATGTAGAGTTGGAGGTGAAAGTCTATATATGTGGTGGGAATGATGTACAGTTGGATGTGACAGTCTACATATGTGGTGGGAATGATGTAGAGTTGGAGGTGACAGTCTACAAATTAGGTGGGAATGATGTAGAGTTGGAGGTGACAATCTACATATGTGGTGGGAAGGATGTAGAGTTGGAGGTGAGAGTCTACATATGTGGTGGGAAAGAGGTACAGTTGGAGGTGACAGTCTACATATGTAGTGGGAATGATTTACAGTTAGAGGTGACATTCTACATATGTGGTGGGAATGATGTAGAGTTGGAGGTGACAATCTACATATGTGTTGGGAATTATGTAGAGTTGGAGGTGACAATCTACATATGTGGTGGGAATGATGTAGAGTTGGAGGTGACAATCTACATATGTGGTGGGAATGATGTAGAGTTGGAGGTGACAATCTACATATGTGGTGGGAAGGATGTAGAGTTGGAGGTGACAGTCTACATATGTGGTGGGAAAGAGGTACAGTTGGAGGTGACAGTCTACATATGTGGTGGGAATGATGTAGAGTTGGAGGTGACAGGCTACATATGTGGTGGGAATGATGTACAGTTGGAGGTGACAGTCTATATATGTGGTGGGAATGATGTACAGTTGGAGGTGACAGTCTACATAGGTGGTGGGAATGATGTAGAGTTGGAGGTGACAATCTACATATGTGGTGGGAAGGATGTAGAGTTGGAGGTGACAGTCTACATATGTGGTGGGAAAGAGGTACAGTTGGAGGTGACAGTCTACAGATGTGGTGGGAATGATGTAGAGTTGGAGGTGACAGTCTACATATGTGGTGGGAATGATGTACAGTTGGAGGTGATAGTCTATATATGTGGTGGGAATGATGTACAGTTGGAGGTGACAGTCTACATAGGTGGTGGGAATGATGTAGAGTTGGAGGTGACAGTCTGCATATGTGGTGGGAATGATGTAGAGTTGGAGGTGACAGTTTACATATGTGGTGGGAATGATGTAGAGTTGAAGGGGACAGTCTACATATGTGGTGGGAATGATGTAGAGTTGGAGGTGACAGTCTACATATGTGGTGGGAATAATGTAGAGTTGGTGGTGACAATCTACATATGTGGTGGGAATGATGTACAGTTGGAGGTGACAGTCTACATAGGTGTTGGGAATGATGTACAGTTGGAGGTGATAGTCTGCATATGTGGTGGGAATGATGTAGAGTTGGAGGTGACAATCTACATATGTGGTGGGAATTATGTAGAGTCGGAGGTGACAATCTACATATGGTGTGGGAATGATGTAGAGTTGGAAGTGACAGTCTACATATGTGGTGGGAATGATGTAGAGTTGGAGGTAACAGTCTACATATGTGGTGGGTCTGATGTACAGTTGGAGGTGACAGTCTACATATGTGGTGGGAATGGTGTAGAGTTGGAGGTGACAGTCTACATATGTGGCAGGAATGATGTAGAGTTGGAGGTGACAGTTTACATATGTGGTGGGAATGATGTAGAGTTGAAGGGGACACTCTACATATGTGGTGGGAATGATGTAGAGTTGGAGGTGACAGTCTAGATATGTCTTGGGAATGATGTACAGTTGGAGGTGATAGTCTGCATATGTGGTGGGAATGATGTAGGGTTGGAGGTGACAATCTACATATGTGGTGGGAATTATGTAGAGTCGGAGGTGACAATCTACATATGTTGTGGGAATGATGTAGAGTTGGAGGTGACAGTCTACATATGTGGTGGGAATGATGTAGAGTTGGAGGTAACAGTCTACATATGTGGTGGGTCTGATGTACAGTTGGAGGTGACAGTCTACATATGTGGTGGGAATGGTGTAGAGTTGGAGGTGACAGTCTACATATGTGGCAGGAATGATGTAGAGTTGGAGGTGACAGTTTACATATGTGGTGGGAATGATGTAGAGTTGAAGGGGAGACTCTACATATGTGGTGGGAATGATGTAGAGTTGGAGGTGACAGCCTAGATATGTCTTGGGAATGATGTAGAGTTGGAGCCGACCGTCTACATATGTGGTGGGAATGGTGTCGAGTTTGAGGTGACAATCTACATATGTGGTGGGAATGATGTAGAGTTGGAGGTGACAGTCTACATATGTGGTGGGAATGATGTAGAGTTGGAGGTAACAGTCTACATATGTGGTGGGTCTGATGTACAGTTGGAGGTGACAGTCTACATATGTGGTGGGAATGGTGTAGAGTTGGAGGTGACAGTCTACATATGTGGCAGGAATGATGTAGAGTTGGAGGTGACAGTTTACATATGTGGTGGGAATGATGTAGAGTTGAAGGGGACACTCTACATATGTGGTGGGAATGATGTAGAGTTGGAGGTGACAGTCTGCATATGTGGTGGGAATGATGTAGAGTTGGAGATGATAGTCTACATATGTAGGTGGGAAAGAGGTAGAGTTGGAGGTGACAGTCTACATATGTGGTGGGAATGCTGTAGAGTTGGTGGTGACATTCTACATATGTGGTGGGAACTATGTAGAGTTGGAGGTGACAGTCTACATATGTTGTGGGAAAGAGGTAGAGTTGGAGGTGAGAGTCTACATATGTGGTGGGAAAGAGGTAGAGTTGGAGGTGACAATCTACATACGTGGTGGGCATGATGTAGAGTTGGAGGTGAGAAACTACATATGTGGTGGGAATGATGTAGAGTTGGAGGTGACAGTCTACATATGTGGTGGGAAAGAGGTAGAGTTGGGGGATGACAGTCTACATATGTGGTGGGAATGATGTACTGTTGGAGGTGACACTCTACATATGTGGTGGGAATGATGTAGAGTTGGAGGTGACAGTCTACATATGTGGTGGGAATGATGTAGAGTTGGTGGTGACAGTCTACATATGTGGTGGGAAAGAGGTAGAGTTGGAGGTGACAGTCTACATATGTGGTGGGAATGATGTAGAGTTGGTGGTGACAGTCTACATATGTGTTGGGAATTATGTAGAGTTGGAGGTGACAATCTACATATGTGGTGGGAATGATGTAGAGTTGGAGGTGACAATCTACATATGTGGTGGGAAGGATGTAGAGTTGGAGGTGACAGTCTACATATGTGGTGGGAATGATGTAGAGTTGGAGGTGACAGTCTACAAATTAGGTGGGAATGATGTAGAGTTGGAGGTGACAATCTACATATGTGGTGGGAAGGATGTACAGTTGGAGGTGACAGTCTACATATGTGGTGGGAAAGAGGTACAGTTGGAGGTGACAGTCTACATATGTAGTGGGAATGATTTACAGTTAGAGGTGACATTCTACATATGTGGTGGGAATGATGTAGAGTTGGAGGTGACAATCTACATATGTGTTGGGAATTATGTAGAGTTGGAGGTGACAATCTACATATGTGGTGGGAATGATGTAGAGTTGGAGGTGACAATCTACATATGTGGTGGGAATGATGTAGAGTTGGAGGTGACAATCTACATATGTGGTGGGAAGGATGTAGAGTTGGAGGTGACAGTCTACATATGTGGTGGGAAAGAGGTACAGTTGGAGGTGACAGTCTACATATGTGGTGGGAATGATGTAGAGTTGGAGGTGACAGTCTACATATGTGGTGGGAATGATGTACAGTTGGAGGTGACAGTCTATATATGTGGTGGGAATGATGTACAGTTGGAGGTGACAGTCTACATAGGTGGTGGGAATGATGTAGAGTTGGAGGTGACAGTCTGCATATGTGGTGGGAATGATGTAGAGTTGGAGGTGACAGTTTACATATGTGGTGGGAATGATGTAGAGTTGAAGGGGACAGTCTACATATGTGGTGGGAATGATGTAGAGTTGGAGGTGACAGTCTACATATGTGGTGGGAATAATGTAGAGTTGGTGGTGACAATCTACATATGTGGTGGGAATGATGTACAGTTGGAGGTGACAGTCTACATAGGTGTTGGGAATGATGTACAGTTGGAGGTGATAGTCTGCATATGTGGTGGGAATGATGTAGAGTTGGAGGTGACAATCTACATATGTGGTGGGAATTATGTAGAGTCGGAGGTGACAATCTACATATGGTGTGGGAATGATGTAGAGTTGGAAGTGACAGTCTACATATGTGGTGGGAATGATGTAGAGTTGGAGGTAACAGTCTACATATGTGGTGGGTCTGATGTACAGTTGGAGGTGACAGTCTACATATGTGGTGGGAATGGTGTAGAGTTGGAGGTGACAGTCTACATATGTGGCAGGAATGATGTAGAGTTGGAGGTGACAGTTTACATATGTGGTGGGAATGATGTAGAGTTGAAGGGGACACTCTACATATGTGGTGGGAATGATGTATAGTTGGAGGTGACAGTCTAGATATGTCTTGGGAATGATGTAGAGTTGGAGCCGACCGTCTACATATGTGGTGGGAATGGTGTAGAGTTGGAAGGGACAGTCTACATATGTGGTGGGAATGATGTAGAGTTGGAGGTGGCAGTCTACATATGTGGTGGGAATGATGTAGAGTTGGAGGTGACAGTCTACATATGTGGTTGGAATGAGGTAGAGTTGAAGATGACAGTCTACATATGTGGTGGGAATGATGTAGAGTTGGTGGTGACACTCTAAATATGGGGTGGGAAAGAGCTAGTGTTGGAGGTGACAGTCTACATATGTGGTGGGAATGATGTAGAGTTGGTGGTGACAGTCTACATATGTGGTGGGAAAGAGGTAGAGTTGGAGGTGACAGTCTACATATGTGGTGGGAATGATGTAGAGTTGGTGGTGACAGTCTACATATGTGTTGGGAATTATGTAGAGTTGGAGGTGACAATCTACATATGTGGTGGGAATGATGTAGAGTTGGAGGTGACAATCTACATATGTGGTGGGAATGATGTAGAGTTGGAGGTGACAATCTACATATGTGGTGGGAAGGATGTAGAGTTGGAGGTGACAGTCTACATATGTGGTGGGAAAGAGGTACAGTTGGAGGTGACAGTCTACATATGTGGTGGGAATGATGTAGAGTTGGAGGTGACAGTCTACATATGTGGTGGGAATGATGTACAGTTGGAGGTGACAGTCTATATATGTGGTGGGAATGATGTACAGTTGGAGGTGACAGTCTACATAGGTGGTGGGAATGATGTAGAGTTGGAGGTGACAGTCTGCATATGTGGTGGGAATGATGTAGAGTTGGAGGTGACAGTTTACATGTGTGGTGGGAATGATGTAGAGTTGAAGGGGACAGTCTACATATGTGGTGGGAATTATGTAGAGTTGGAGGTGAGTCTACATATGTGGTGGGAATGATGTAGAGGAATGATGTACAGTTGGAGGTGACAATCTACATACGTGGTGGGCATGATGTAGAGTTGGAGGTGAGAGTCTACATATGTGGTGGGAAAGAGGTAGAGTTGGAGGTGATAGTCTACATATGTGGTGGGAAAGAGGTACAGTTGGAGGTGACAGTCTACATATGTAGTGGGAATGATTTACAGTTAGAGGTGACAATCTACATATGTGTTGGGAATTATGTAGAGTTGGAGGTGACAATCTACATATGTGGTGGGAATGATGTAGAGTTGGAGGTGACAATCTACATATGTGGTGGGAATGATGTAGAGTTGGAGGTGACAATCTACATATGTGGTGGGAAGGATGTAGAGTTGGAGGTGACAGTCTACATATGTGGTGGGAAAGAGGTACAGTTGGAGGTGACAGTCTACATATGTGGTGGGAATGATGTAGAGTTGGAGGTGACAGTCTACATATGTGGTGGGAATGATGTACAGTTGGAGGTGACAGTCTATATATGTGGTGGGAATGATGTACAGTTGGAAGTGACAGTCTACATAGGTGGTGGGAATGATGTAGAGTTGGAGGTGACAGTCTGCATATGTGGTGGGAATGATGTAGAGTTGGAGGTGACAGTTTACATGTGTGGTGGGAATGATGTAGAGTTGAAGGGGACAGACTACATATGTGGTGGGAATTATGTAGAGTTGGAGGTGAGTCTACATATGTGGTGGGAATGATGTAGAGGAATGATGTACAGTTGGAGGTGACAATCTACATACGTGGTGGGCATGATGTAGAGTTGGAGGTGAGAGTCTACATATGTGGTGGGAAAGAGGTAGAGTTGGAGGTGATAGTCTACATATGTGGTGGGAATGATGTACAGTTGGAGGTGACAATCTACATACGTGGTGGGCATGATGTAGAGTTGGAGGTGAGAAACTACATATGTGGTGGGAATGATGTAGAGTTGGAGGTGACAGTCTACATATGTGGTGGGAAAGAGGTAGAGTTGGGGGATGACAGTCTACATATGTGGTGGGAATGATGTACTGTTGGAGGTGACACTCTACATATGTGGAGGGAATGATGTAGAGTTGGAGGTGAAAGTCTATATATGTGGTGGGAATGATGTACAGTTGGATGTGACAGTCTACATATGTGGTGGGAATGATGTAGAGTTGGAGGTGACAGTCTACAAATTAGGTGGGAATGATGTAGAGTTGGAGGTGACAATCTACATATGTGGTGGGAAGGATGTAGAGTTGGAGGTGAGAGTCTACATATGTGGTGGGAAAGAGGTACAGTTGGAGGTGACAGTCTACATATGTAGTGGGAATGATTTACAGTTAGAGGTGACATTCTACATATGTGGTGGGAATGATGTAGAGTTGGAGGTGACAATCTACATATGTGTTGGGAATTATGTAGAGTTGGAGGTGACAATCTACATATGTGGTGGGAATGATGTAGAGTTGGAGGTGACAATCTACATATGTGGTGGGAATGATGTAGAGTTGGAGGTGACAATCTACATATGTGGTGGGAAGGATGTAGAGTTGGAGGTGACAGTCTACATATGTGGTGGGAAAGAGGTACAGTTGGAGGTGACAGTCTACATATGTGGTGGGAATGATGTAGAGTTGGAGGTGACAGGCTACATATGTGGTGGGAATGATGTACAGTTGGAGGTGACAGTCTATATATGTGGTGGGAATGATGTACAGTTGGAGGTGACAGTCTACATAGGTGGTGGGAATGATGTAGAGTTGGAGGTGACAGTCTGCATATGTGGTGGGAATGATGTAGAGTTGGAGGTGACAGTTTACATGTGTGGTGGGAATGATGTAGAGTTGAAGGGGACAGTCTACATATGTGGTGAGAATGATGTAGAGTTGGAGGTGACAGTCTACATATGTGGTGGGAATGATGTAGAGTTGGTGGTGACAATCTACATATGTGGTGGGAATGATGTACAGTTGGAGGTGACAGTCTACATAGGTGTTGGGAATGATGTACAGTTGGAGGTGATAGTCTGCATATGTGGTGGGAATGATGTAGAGTTGGAGGTGACAATCTACATATGTGGTGGGAATTATGTAGAGTCGGAGGTGACAATCTACATATGTTGTGGGAATGATGTAGAGTTGGAGGTGACAGTCTACATATGTGGTGGGTCTGATGTACAGTTGGAGGTGACAGTCTACATATGTGGTGGGAATGGTGTAGAGTTGGAGGTGACAGTCTACATATGTGGCAGGAATGATGTAGAGTTGGAGGTGACAGTTTACATATGTGGTGGGAATGATGTAGAGTTGAAGGGGACACTCTACATATGTGGTGGGAATGATGTAGAGTTGAAGGGGACACTCTACATATGTGGTTGGAATGATGTACAGTTGGAGGTGACAGTCTATATATGTGGTGGGAATGATGTACAGTTGGAGGTGACAGTCTACATAGGTGGTGGGAACTATGTAGAGTTGGAGGTGACAGTCTACATATGTGGTGGGAAAGAGGTAGAGTTGGAGGTGAGAGTCTACATATGTGGTGGGAAAGAGGTAGATTTGGAGGTGATAGTCTACATATGTGGTGGGAATGATGTACAGTTGGAGGTGACAATCTACATACGTGGTGGGCATGATGTAGAGTTGGAGGTGAGAAACTACATATGTGGTGGGAATGATGTAGAGTTGGAGGTGACAGTCTACATATGTGGTGGGAAAGAGGTAGAGTTGGGGGATGACAGTCTACATATGTGGTGGGAATGATGTACTGTTGGAGGTGACACTCTACATATGTGGTGGGAATGATGTAGAGTTGGAGGTGACAGTCTACATATGTGGTGGGAATGATGTAGAGTTGGAGGTGAAAGTCTATATATGTGGTGGGAATGATGTACAGTTGGATGTGACAGTCTACATATGTGGTGGGAATGATGTAGAGTTGGAGGTGACAGTCTACAAATTAGGTGGGAAGGATGTAGAGTTGGAGGTGACAGTCTACATATGTGGTGGGAAAGAGGTACAGTTGGAGGTGACAGTCTACATATGTAGTGGGAATGATTTACAGTTAGAGGTGACATTCTACATATGTGGTGGGAATGATGTAGAGTTGGAGGTGACAATCTACATATGTGTTGGGAATTATGTAGAGTTGGAGGTGACAATCTACATATGTGGTGGGAATGATGTAGATTTGGAGGTGACAATCTACATATGTGGTGGGAATGATGTAGGGTTGGAGGTGACAATCTACATATGTGGTGGGAAGGATGTAGAGTTGGAGGTGACAGTCTACATATGTGGTGGGAAAGAGGTACAGTTGGAGGTGACAGTCTACATATGTGGTGGGAATGATGTAGAGTTGGAGGTGACAGTCTACATATGTGGTGGGAATGATGTACAGTTGGAGGTGACAGTCTATATATGTGGTGGGAATGATGTACAGTTGGAGGTGACAGTCTACATAGGTGGTGGGAATGATGTAGAGTTGGAGGTGACAGTCTGCATATGTGGTGGGAATGATGTAGAGTTGGAGGTGACAGTTTACATGTGTGGTGGGAATGATGTAGAGTTGAAGGGGACAGTCTACATATGTGGTGGGAATGATGTAGAGTTGGAGGTGACAGTCTACATATGTGGTGGGAATGATGTAGAGTTGGTGGTGACAATCTGCATATGTGGTGGGAATGATGTACAGTTGGAGGTGACAGTCTACATAGGTGTTGGGAATGATGTACAGTTGGAGGTGATAGTCTGCATATGTGGTGGGAATGATGTAGGGTTGGAGGTGACAATCTACATATGTGGTGGGAATTATGTAGAGTCGGAGGTGACAATCTACATATGTTGTGGGAATGATGTAGAGTTGGAGGTGACAGTCTACATATGTGGTGGGAATGATGTAGAGTTGGAGGTAACAGTCTACATATGTGGTGGGTCTGATGTACAGTTGGAGGTGACAGTCTACATATGTGGTGGGAATGGTGTAGAGTTGGAGGTGACAGTCTACATATGTGGCAGGAATGATGTAGAGTTGGAGGTGACAGTTTACATATGTGGTGGGAATGATGTAGAGTTGAAGGGGAGACTCTACATATGTGGTGGGAATGATGTAGAGTTGGAGGTGACAGCCTAGATATGTCTTGGGAATGATGTAGAGTTGGAGCCGACCGTCTACATATGTGGTGGGAATGGTGTCGAGTTTGAGGTGACAATCTACATATGTGGTGGGAATGATGTAGAGTTGGAGGTGACAGTCTACATATGTGGTGGGAATGATGTAGAGTTGGAGGTAACAGTCTACATATGTGGTGGGTCTGATGTACAGTTGGAGGTGACAGTCTACATATGTGGTGGGAATGGTGTAGAGTTGGAGGTGACAGTCTACATATGTGGCAGGAATGATGTAGAGTTGGAGGTGACAGTTTACATATGTGGTGGGAATGATGTAGAGTTGAAGGGGACACTCTACATATGTGGTGGGAATGATGTAGAGTTGGAGGTGACAGTCTGCATATGTGGTGGGAATGATGTAGAGTTGGAGGTGATAGTCTACATATGTAGGTGGGAAAGAGGTAGAGTTGGAGGTGACAGTCTACATATGTGGTGGGAATGCTGTAGAGTTGGTGGTGACATTCTACATATGTGGTGGGAACTATGTAGAGTTGGAGGTGACAGTCTACATATGTTGTGGGAAAGAGGTAGAGTTGGAGGTGAGAGTCTACATATGTGGTGGGAAAGAGGTAGAGTTGGAGGTGACAATCTACATACGTGGTGGGCATGATGTAGAGTTGGAGGTGAGAAACTACATATGTGGTGGGAATGATGTAGAGTTGGAGGTGACAGTCTACATATGTGGTGGGAAAGAGGTAGAGTTGGGGGATGACAGTCTACATATGTGGTGGGAATGATGTACTGTTGGAGGTGACACTCTACATATGTGGTGGGAATGATGTAGAGTTGGAGGTGACAGTCTACATATGTGGTGGGAATGATGTAGAGTTGGTGGTGACAGTCTACATATGTGGTGGGAAAGAGGTAGAGTTGGAGGTGACAGTCTACATATGTGGTGGGAATGATGTAGAGTTGGTGGTGACAGTCTACATATGTGTTGGGAATTATGTAGAGTTGGAGGTGACAATCTACATATGTGGTGGGAATGATGTAGAGTTGGAGGTGACAATCTACATATGTGGTGGGAATGATGTAGAGTTGGAGGTGACAATCTACATATGTGGTGGGAAGGATGTAGAGTTGGAGGTGACAGTCTACATATGTGGTGGGAAAGAGGTACAGTTGGAGGTGACAGTCTACATATGTGGTGGGAATGATGTAGAGTTGGAGGTGACAGTCTACAAATTAGGTGGGAATGATGTAGAGTTGGAGGTGACAATCTACATATGTGGTGGGAAGGATGTACAGTTGGAGGTGACAGTCTACATATGTGGTGGGAAAGAGGTACAGTTGGAGGTGACAGTCTACATATGTAGTGGGAATGATTTACAGTTAGAGGTGACATTCTACATATGTGGTGGGAATGATGTAGAGTTGGAGGTGACAATCTACATATGTGTTGGGAATTATGTAGAGTTGGAGGTGACAATCTACATATGTGGTGGGAATGATGTAGAGTTGGAGGTGACAATCTACATATGTGGTGGGAATGATGTAGAGTTGGAGGTGACAATCTACATATGTGGTGGGAAGGATGTAGAGTTGGAGGTGACAGTCTACATATGTGGTGGGAAAGAGGTACAGTTGGAGGTGACAGTCTACATATGTGGTGGGAATGATGTAGAGTTGGAGGTGACAGTCTACATATGTGGTGGGAATGATGTACAGTTGGAGGTGACAGTCTATATATGTGGTGGGAATGATGTACAGTTGGAGGTGACAGTCTACATAGGTGGTGGGAATGATGTAGAGTTGGAGGTGACAGTCTGCATATGTGGTGGGAATGATGTAGAGTTGGAGGTGACAGTTTACATATGTGGTGGGAATGATGTAGAGTTGAAGGGGACAGTCTACATATGTGGTGGGAATGATGTAGAGTTGGAGGTGACAGTCTACATATGTGGTGGGAATAATGTAGAGTTGGTGGTGACAATCTACATATGTGGTGGGAATGATGTACAGTTGGAGGTGACAGTCTACATAGGTGTTGGGAATGATGTACAGTTGGAGGTGATAGTCTGCATATGTGGTGGGAATGATGTAGAGTTGGAGGTGACAATCTACATATGTGGTGGGAATTATGTAGAGTCGGAGGTGACAATCTACATATGGTGTGGGAATGATGTAGAGTTGGAAGTGACAGTCTACATATGTGGTGGGAATGATGTAGAGTTGGAGGTAACAGTCTACATATGTGGTGGGTCTGATGTACAGTTGGAGGTGACAGTCTACATATGTGGTGGGAATGGTGTAGAGTTGGAGGTGACAGTCTACATATGTGGCAGGAATGATGTAGAGTTGGAGGTGACAGTTTACATATGTGGTGGGAATGATGTAGAGTTGAAGGGGACACTCTACATATGTGGTGGGAATGATGTAGAGTTGGAGGTGACAGTCTAGATATGTCTTGGGAATGATGTAGAGTTGGAGCCGACCGTCTACATATGTGGTGGGAATGGTGTCGAGTTTGAGGTGACAATCTACATATGTGGTGGGAATGATGTAGAGTTGGAGGTGACAGTCTACATATGTGGTGGGAATGATGTGTAGTTGGAGGTGACAGTCTACATATGTGGTGGGAAGGATGTAGATTTGGAGATGACAGTCTACATATGTGGTGGGAATGATGTAGAGTTGGAAGGGACAGTCTACATATGTGGTGGGAATGATGTGGAGTTGGAGGTGGCAGTCTACATATGTGGTGGGAATGATGTAGAGTTGGAGATGACAGTCTACATATGTGGTGGGAATGATGTAGAGTTGGTGGTGACACTCTAAATATGGGGTGGGAAAGAGCTAGAGTTGGAGGTGACAGTCTACATATGTGGTGGGAATGATGTAGAGTTGGTGGTGACAGTCTACATATGTGGTGGGAAAGAGGTAGAGTTGGAGGTGACAGTCTACATATGTGGTGGGAATGATGTAGAGTTGGTGGTGACAGTCTACATATGTGTTGGGAATTATGTAGAGTTGGAGGTGACAATCTACATATGTGGTGGGAATGATGTAGAGTTGGAGGTGACAATCTACATATGTGGTGGGAATGATGTAGAGTTGGAGGTGACAATCTACATATGTGGTGGGAAGGATGTAGAGTTGGAGGTGACAGTCTACATATGTGGTGGGAAAGAGGTACAGTTGGAGGTGACAGTCTACATATGTGGTGGGAATGATGTAGAGTTGGAGGTGACAGTCTACATATGTGGTGGGAATGATGTACAGTTGGAGGTGACAGTCTATATATGTGGTGGGAATGATGTACAGTTGGAGGTGACAGTCTACATAGGTGGTGGGAATGATGTAGAGTTGGAGGTGACAGTCTGCATATGTGGTGGGAATGATGTAGAGTTGGAGGTGACAGTTTACATGTGTGGTGGGAATGATGTAGAGTTGAAGGGGACAGTCTACATATGTGGTGGGAATTATGTAGAGTTGGAGGTGAGTCTACATATGTGGTGGGAATGATGTAGAGGAATGATGTACAGTTGGAGGTGACAATCTACATACGTGGTGGGCATGATGTAGAGTTGGAGTTGAGAGTCTACATATGTGGTGGGAAAGAGGTAGAGTTGGAGGTGTTAGTCTACATATGTGGTGGGAATGATGTACAGTTGGAGGTGACAATCTACATACGTGGTGGGCATGATGTAGAGTTGGAGGTGAGAAACTACATATGTGGTGGGAATGATGTAGAGTTGGAGGTGACAGTCTACATATGTGGTGGGAAAGAGGTAGAGTTGGGGGATGACAGTCTACATATGTGGTGGGAATGATGTACTGTTGGAGGTGACACTCTACATATGTGGTGGGAATGATGTAGAGTTGGAGGTGAAAGTCTACATATGTGGTGGGAATGATGTACAGTTGGATGTGACAGTCTACATATGTGGTGGGAATGATGTAGAGTTGGAGGTGACAGTCTACAAATTAGGTGGGAATGATGTAGAGTTGGAGGTGACAATCTACATATGTGGTGGGAAGGATGTAGAGTTGGAGGTGAGAGTCTACATATGTGGTGGGAAAGAGGTACAGTTGGAGGTGACAGTCTACATATGTAGTGGGAATTATTTACAGTTAGAGGTGACATTCTACATATGTGGTGGGAATGATGTAGAGTTGGAGGTGACAATCTACATATGTATTGGGAATTATGTAGAGTTGGAGGAGACAATCTACATATGTGGTGGGAATGATGTAGAGTTGGAGGTGACAATCTACATAGGTGGTGGGAATGATGTAGAGTTGGAGGTGACAATCTACATATGTGGTGGGAAGGATGTAGAGTTGGAGGTGACAGTCTACATATGTGGTGGGAAAGAGGTACAGTTGGAGGTGACAGTCTACATATGTGGTGGGAATGATGTAGAGTTGGAGGTGACAGGCTACATATGTGGTGGGAATGATGTACAGTTGGAGGTGACAGTCTATATATGTGGTGGGAATGATGTACAGTTGGAGGTGACAGTCTACATAGGTGGTGGGAATGATGTAGAGTTGGAGGTGACAGTCTGCATATGTGGTGGGAATGATGTAGAGTTGGAGGTGACAGTTTACATGTGTGGTGGGAATGATGTAGAGTTGAAGGGGACAGTCTACATATGTGGTGAGAATGATGTAGAGTTGGAGGTGACAGTCTACATATGTGGTGGGAATGATGTAGAGTTGGTGGTGACAATCTACATATGTGGTGGGAATGATGTACAGTTGGAGGTGACAGTCTACATAGGTGTTGGGAATGATGTACAGTTGGAGGTGATAGTCTGCATATGTGGTGGGAATGATGTAGAGTTGGAGGTGACAATCTACATATGTGGTGGGAATTATGTAGAGTCGGAGGTGACAATCTACATATGTTGTGGGAATAATGTAGAGTTGGAGGTGACAGTCTACATATGTGGTGGGTCTAATGTACAGTTGGAGGTGACAGTCTACATATGTGGTGGGAATGGTGTAGAGTTGGAGGTGACAGTCTACATATGTGGCAGGAATGATGTAGAGTTGGAGGTGACAGTTTACATATGTGGTGGGAATGATGTAGAGTTGAAGGGGACACTCTACATATGTGGTGGGAATGATGTAGAGTTGAAGGGGACACTCTACATATGTGGTGGGAATGATGTACAGTTGGAGGTGACAGTCTATATATGTGGTGGGAATGATGTACAGTTGGAGGTGACAGTCTACATAGGTGGTGGGAATGATGTAGAGATGGAGGTGACAGTCTGCATATGTGGTGGGAACTATGTAGAGTTGGAGGTGACAGTCTACATATGTGGTGGGAAAGAGGTAGAGTTGGAGGTGAGAGTCTACATATGTGGTGGGAAAGAGGTAGAGTTGGAGGTGATAGTCTACATATGTGGTGGGAATGATGTACAGTTGGAGGTGACAATCTACATACGTGGTGGGCATGATGTAGAGTTGGAGGTGAGAAACTACATATGTGGTGGGAATGATGTAGAGTTGGAGGTGACAGTCTACATATGTGGTGGGAAAGAGGTAGAGTTGGGGGATGACAGTCTACATATGTGGTGGGAATGATGTACTGTTGGAGGTGACACTCTACATATGTGGTGGGAATGATGTAGAGTTGGAGGTGACAGTCTACATATGTGGTGGGAATGATGTAGAGTTGGAGGTGAAAGTCTATATATGTGGTGGGAATGATGTACAGTTGGATGTGACAGTCTACATATGTGGTGGGAATGATGTAGAGTTGGAGGTGACAGTCTACAAATTAGGTGGGAAGGATGTAGAGTTGGAGGTGACAGTCTACATATGTGGTGGGAAAGAGGTACAGTTGGAGGTGACAGTCTACATATGTAGTGGGAATGATTTACAGTTAGAGGTGACATTCTACATATGTGGTGGGAATGATGTAGAGTTGGAGGTGACAATCTACATATGTGTTGGGAATTATGTAGAGTTGGAGGTGACAATCTACATATGTGGTGGGAATGATGTAGATTTGGAGGTGACAATCTACATATGTGGTGGGAATGATGTAGGGTTGGAGGTGACAATCTACATATGTGGTGGGAAGGATGTAGAGTTGGAGGTGACAGTCTACATATGTGGTGGGAAAGAGGTACAGTTGGAGGTGACAGTCTACATATGTGGTGGGAATGATGTAGAGTTGGAGGTGACAGTCTACATATGTGGTGGGAATGATGTACAGTTGGAGGTGACAGTCTATATATGTGGTGGGAATGATGTACAGTTGGAGGTGACAGTCTACATAGGTGGTGGGAATGATGTAGAGTTGGAGGTGACAGTCTGCATATGTGGTGGGAATGATGTAGTGTTGGAGGTGACAGTTTACATGTGTGGTGGGAATGATGTAGAGTTGAAGGGGACAGTCTACATATGTGGTGGGAATGATGTAGAGTTGGAGGTGACAGTCTACATATGTGGTGGGAATGATGTAGAGTTGGTGGTGACAATCTACATATGTGGTGGGAATGATGTACAGTTGGAGGTGACAGTCTACATAGGTGTTGGGAATGATGTACAGTTGGAGGTGATAGTCTGCATATGTGGTGGGAATGATGTAGGGTTGGAGGTGACAATCTACATATGTGGTGGGAATTATGTAGAGTCGGAGGTGACAATCTACATATGTTGTGGGAATGATGTAGAGTTGGAGATGACAGTCTACATATGTGGTGGGAATGATGTAGAGTTGGAGGTAACAGTCTACATATGTGGTGGGTCTGATGTACAGTTGGAGGTGACAGTCTACATATGTGGTGGGAATGGTGTAGAGTTGGAGGTGACAGTCTACATATGTGGCAGGAATGATGTAGAGTTGGAGGTGACAGTTTACATATGTGGTGGGAATGATGTAGAGTTGAAGGGGAGACTCTACATATGTGGTGGGAATGATGTAGAGTTGGAGGTGACAGCCTAGATATGTCTTGGGAATGATGTAGAGTTGGAGCCGACCGTCTACATATGTGGTGGGAATGGTGTCGAGTTTGAGGTGACAATCTACATATGTGGTGGGAATGATGTAGAGTTGGAGGTGACAGTCTACATATGTGGTGGGAATGATGTAGAGTTGGAGGTAACAGTCTACATATGTGGTGGGTCTGATGTACAGTTGGAGGTGACAGTCTACATATGTGGTGGGAATGGTGTAGAGTTGGAGGTGACAGTCTACATATGTGGCAGGAATGATGTAGAGTTGGAGGTGACAGTTTACATATGTGGTGGGAATGATGTAGAGTTGAAGGGGACACTCTACATATGTGGTGGGAATGATGTAGAGTTGGAGGTGACAGTCTGCATATGTGGTGGGAATGATGTAGAGTTGGAGGTGATAGTCTACATATGTAGGTGGGAAAGAGGTAGAGTTGGAGGTGACAGTCTACATATGTGGTGGGAATGCTGTAGAGTTGGTGGTGACATTCTACATATGTGGTGGGAATTATGTAGAGTTGGAGGTGACAGTCTACATATGTTGTGGGAAAGAGGTAGAGTTGGAGGTGAGAGTCTACATATGTGGTGGGAAAGAGGTAGAGTTGGAGGTGATAGTCTACATATGTGGTGGGAATGATGTACAGTTGGAGGTGACAATCTACATACGTGGTGGGCATGATGTAGAGTTGGAGGTGAGAAACTACATATGTGGTGGGAATGATGTAGAGTTGGAGGTGACAGTCTACATATGTGGTGGGAAAGTGGTAGAGTTGGGGGATGACAGTCTACATATGTGGTGGGAATGATGTACTGTTGGAGGTGACACTCTACATATGTGGTGGGAATGATGTAGAGTTGGAGGTGACAGTCTACATATGTGGTGGGAATGATGTAGAGTTGGAGGTGAAAGTCTATATATGTGGTGGGAATGATATACAGTTGGATGTGACAGTCTACATATGTGGTGGGAATGATGTAGAGTTGGAGGTGACAGTCTACAAATTAGGTGGGAATGATGTAGAGTTGGAGGTGACAATCTACATATGTGGTGGGAAGGATGTACAGTTGGAGGTGACAGTCTACATATGTGGTGGGAAAGAGGTACAGTTGGAGGTGACAGTCTACATATGTAGTGGGAATGATTTACAGTTAGAGGTGACATTCTACATATGTGGTGGGAATGATGTAGAGTTGGAGGTGACAATCTACATATGTGTTGGGAATTATGTAGAGTTGGAGGTGACAATCTACATATGTGGTGGGAATGATGTAGAGTTGGAGGTGACAATCTACATATGTGGTGGGAATGATGTAGAGTTGGAGGTGACAATCTACATATGTGGTGGGAAGGATGTAGAGTTGGAGGTGACAGTCTACATATGTGGTGGGAAAGAGGTACAGTTGGAGGTGACAGTCTACATATGTGGTGGGAATGATGTAGAGTTGGAGGTGACAGTCTACATATGTGGTGGGAATGATGTACAGTTGGAGGTGACAGTCTATATATGTGGTGGGAATGATGTACAGTTGGAGTGACAGTCTACATAGGTGGTGGGAATGATGTAGAGTTGGAGGTGACAGTCTGCATATGTGGTGGGAATGATGTAGAGTTGGAGGTGACAGTTTACATATGTGGTGGGAATGATGTAGAGTTGAAGGGGACAGTCTACATATGTGGTGGGAATGATGTAGAGTTGGAGGTGACAGTCTACATATGTGGTGGGAATAATGTAGAGTTGGTGGTGACAATCTACATATGTGGTGGGAATGATGTACAGTTGGAGGTGACAGTCTACATAGGTGTTGGGAATGATGTACAGTTGGAGGTGATAGTCTGCATATGTGGTGGGAATGATGTAGAGTTGGAGGTGACAATCTACATAAGTGGTGGGAATTATGTAGAGTCGGAGGTGACAATCTACATATGTTGTGGGAATGATGTAGAGTTGGAAGTGACAGTCTACATATGTGGTGGGAATGATGTAGAGTTGGAGGTAACAGTCTACATATGTGGTGGGTCTGATGTACAGTTGGAGGTGACAGTCTACATATGTGGTGGGAATGGTGTAGAGTTGGAGGTGACAGTCTACATATGTGGCAGGAATGATGTAGAGTTGGAGGTGACAGTTTACATATGTGGTGGGAATGATGTAGAGTTGAAGGGGACACTCTACATATGTGGTGGGAATGATGTAGAGTTGGAGGTGACAGTCTAGATATGTCTTGGGAATGATGTAGAGTTGGAGCCGACCGTCTACATATGTGGTGGGAATGGTGTCGAGTTTGAGGTGACAATCTACATATGTGGTGGGAATGATGTAGAGTTGGAGGTGACAGTCTACATATGTGGTGGGAATGATGTGTAGTTGGAGGTGACAGTCTACATATGTGGTGGGAAGGATGTAGATTTGGAGATGACAGTCTACATATGTGGTGGGAATGATGTAGAGTTGGAAGGGACAGTCTACATATGTGGTGGGAATGATGTAGAGTTGGAGGTGGCAGTCTACATATGTGGTGGGAATGATGTAGAGTTGGAGGTGACAGTCTACATATGTGGTTGGAATGAGGTAGAGTTGGAGATGACAGTCTACATATGTGGTGGGAATGATGTAGAGTTGGTGGTGACACTCTAAATATGGGGTGGGAAAGAGCTAGAGTTGGAGGTGACAGTCTACATATGTGGTGGGAATGATGTAGAGTTGGTGGTGACAGTCTACATATGTGGTGGGAAAGAGGTAGAGTTGGAGGTGACAGTCTACATATGTGGTGGGAATGATGTAGAGTTGGTGGTGACAGTCTACATATGTGGTGGGAAAGAGGTAGAGTTGGAGGTGACAGTCTACATATGTGGTAGGAATGATGTGGAGTTGGAGGTGACAGTCTACATATGTGGTGGGAATGATGTAGAGTTGGAGGTGACAGTCTATATATGTGGTGGGAATGATGTAGAGTTGGAGGTGACAGTCTACATATCTGGTGGGATTGATGGAGAGTTGGAGATGACAATCTACATATGTGGTGGGAATGATGTAGAGTTGGAGGTGACAGTCTATATATGTGGTGGGAATGATGTACAGTTGGAGGTGACAATCTACATATGTGGTGGGAAGGATGTAGAGTTGGAGGTGACAGTCTACATATGTGGTGGGAAAGAGGTAGAGTTGGAGGTGACAGTCTACATATGTGGTGGGAATGATGTAGAGTTGGAGGTGAAAGTCTATATATGTGGTGGGAATTATCTACAGTTGGAGGTGACAATCTACATATGTGGTGGGAAGGATGTAGAGTTGGAGGTGACAGTCTACATATGTGGTGGGAAAGAGGTAGAGTTGGAGGTGACAGTCTACATATGTGGTGGGAATGATGTAGAGTTGGAGGTAACAGTCTACATATGTGGTGGGAATGATGTACTGTTGAAGGTGACAGTCTATATATGTGTTGGGAATGATGTACAGTTGGAGGTGACAGTCTACATAGGTGGTGGGAATGATGTATAGTTGGAGGTGACAGTCTACATATGTGGTGGGAATGATGTAGTGTTGGAGGTGACAATCTACATATGTGGTGGGAATTATGTAGAGTCGGAGGTGACAATCTACATATGTTGTGGGAATGATGTAGAGTTGGAGGTGACAGTCTACATATGTGGTGGGAATGATGTACAGTTGGAGGTGACAATCTACATATGTGGTGGGTCTGATGTACAGTTGGAGGTGACAGTCTACATATGTGGTTGGATTGATGTAGAGTTGGATGTGACAGTCTACATACGTGGTGGGAATGATGTAGAGTTGGAGGTGACAGTCTACATATGTGGTGGGATTGATGTAGTGTTAAAGGTGAGTCTACATATGTGGTGGGAATGATGTAGAGTTGGAGGTGATAGTCTACATATGTGTTGGGAAAGAGGTAGAGTTGGAGGTGACAGTCTACATATGTGGTGGGAATGATGTAGATTTGGAGGTGACAGTCTACATATGTCTTGGGAATGATGCAGAGTTGCAGGTAACAGTCTACATATGTGGTGGGAATGATATACAGTTGGAGGTGAGTCTACATATGTAGGTGGGAAAGAGGTAGAGTTGGAGGTGACAGTCTACATATGTGGTGGGATTGATGTAGAGTTGGTGGTGACAGTCTACATATGTGGTGGGAATGATGTAGAGTTGGAGGTGACAGTCTACATATGTGGTGGGAATGATGTAGAGTTGGTGGCGACAGTCTACATATGTGGTGGGAATGATGTAGAGTTGGAGGTGACAGTTTACATATATGGAGGGAATGATGTACAGTTGGAGGTGACAGTCTACATATGTGGTGGCAATGATGAGTTGGTGGTGACAATCTACATATGTGATGGGCATGATGTAGAGTTGGAGGTGACAATCTACATATGTGGTGGGAATGATGTAGAGTTGGAGTTGACAGTCTACATATGTGGTGGGAAAGGGGTAGAGTTGGAGATGACAGTCTACATATGTGGTGGGAATGATGTAGAGTTGGTGGTGACAGTCTACATATGTGGTGGGAAAGAGGTAGAGTTGGAGGTGACAGTCTATATATGTGGTGGGAATGATGTAGAGTTGGTGGTGACAGTCTACATATGTGGTGGGAAAGTGGTAGAGTTGGAGGTGACAGTATACATATGTGGTGGGAATGATGTAGAGTTGGAGGTGACAGTCTATATATGTGGTGGGAATGATGTAGAGTTGGAGGTGACAGTCTACATATGTGGTGGGAATGATGTAGAGTTGGTGGTGACAGTCTACATATATCGTGGGAATGATCTAGAGTTGGAGGTGACAGTCTACATATGTGGTGGGAATGATGTAGAGTTGGAGGTGAAAGTCTATATATGTGGTAGGATTGATGTACAGTTGGATGTGACAGTCTACATATGTGGTGGGAATGATGTAGTGTTGGAGGTGACAGTCTACATATGAGGTGGGAATGATGTAGAGTTGGAGGTAACAGTCTACATATGAGGTGGGAATGATGTACAGTTGGAGGTGACAGTCTACATATGTAGTGGGAATGATGTACAGTTGGAGGTGACAGTCTACATATGTGGTGGGAATGATGTAGAGTTGGAGGTGACAATCTACATATGTGGTGGGAATGATGTAGAGTTGGAGATGACAATCTACATATGTGGTGGGAAGGATGTAGAGTTGGAGGTGCCAGTCTACATATGTGGTGGGAAAGAGCTACAGTTGGAGGTGACAGTCTACATATGTGGTGGGAATGATGTACAGTTGGAGGTGACAGTCTTCATACGTGGTGGGAATGATGTACAGTTGGAGGTGACAGTCTACATATGTGATGGGAATGATGTTGAGTTGGAGGTGACAATCTACATATGTGGTGGGAATTATGTAGAATCGGAGGTGACAATCTACATATGTGGTGGGAATGATGTAGAGTTGGAGGTGACAGTCTACATATGTGGTGGGAATGATGTAGAGTTGGGGGTAACAGTCTACATATGTGGTGGGAATGATGTACAGTTGGAGGTGAGAATCTACATATGTGGTGGGTCTGATGTACAGTTGGAGGTGACAGTCTACATATGTGGTGGGAATGGTGTAGAGTTGGAGGTGACAGTCTACATATGTGGCAGGAATGATGTAGAGTTGGAGGTGACAGTTAACATATGTGGTGGGAATGGTGTAGAGTTGAAGGGGACAGTCTACCTATGTGGTGGGAATGATGTAGAGTTGGAGGTGACAGTCTACATATGTCTTGGGAATGATGTAGAGTTGGAGGTGACGGTCTACAGTTGTGGTGGGAATGGTGTCGAGTTTGAGGTGACAGTCTACATATGTGATGGGAATGATGTAGAGTTGGAGGTGACAGTCTACATATGTGGTGGGAATGATGAGGAGTTGGAGGTGACAGTCTACATATGTGGTGGGAATGAGGTAGATTTGGAGATAACAGTCTACATATGTGGTGGGAATGATGTAGAGTTGGAGAGGACAGTCTACATATGTGGTGGGAATGATGTAGAGTTGGAGGTGACAGTCTACATATGTGGTGGGAATGATGTAGATTTGGAGATGACAGTCTACATATGTGGTCGGAATTATGTAGATTTGGAGATGACAGTCTACATATGTGGTTGGATTGATGTAGAGTTGGATGTGACAGTCTACATACGTGGTGGGAATGATGTAGAGTTGGAGGTGACAATCTACATATGTGGTGGGATTGATGTAGTGTTAAAGGTGTGTCTACATATGTGGTGGGAATGATGTAGAGTTGGAGGTGATAGTCTACATATGTGTTGGGAAAGAGGTAGAGTTGGAGGTGACAGTCTACATATGTGGTGGGAATGATGTAGAATTAAAGGGGACAGTCTACATATGTGGTTGGAATGATGTAGATTTGGAGGTGACAGTCTACATATGTCTTGGGAATGATGCAGAGTTGCAGGTAACAGTCTACATATGTGGTGGGAATGATATACAGTTGGAGGTGAGTCTACATATGTAGGTGGGAGAGAGGTAGAGTTGGTGGTGACAGTCTACATATGTGGTGGGAATGATGTAGATTTGGAGGTGACAGTCTACATATGTGGTGGGAATGATGTAGAGTTGGTGGTGACAGTCTACATATGTGGTGGGAAAGAGGTAGAGTTGGAGGTGACAGTTTACATATATGGAGGGAATGATGTACAGTTGGAGGTGACAGTCTACATATGTGGTGGGAATGATGAGTTGGTGGTGACAATCTACATATGTGATGGGCATGATGTAGAGTTGGAGGTGACAATCTACATATGTGGTGGGAATGATGTAGAGTTGCAGTTGACAGTCTACATATGTGGTGGGAAAGAGGTAGAGTTGGAGATGACAGTCTACATATGTGGTGGGAATGATGTAGAGTTGGTGGTGACAGTCTACATATGTGGTGGGAAAGTGGTAGAGTTGGAGGTGACAGTCTACATATGTGGTGGGAATGATGTAGAGTTGGTGGCGACAGTCTACATATGTGGTGGGAATGATGTAGAGTTGGAGGTGACAATCTACATATGTGGTGGGAAAGAGGTAGAGTTGGAGGTGACAGTTTACATATATGGAGGGAACGATGTACAGTTGGAGGTGACAGTCTACATATGTGGTGGGAATGATGAGTTGGTGGTGACAATCTACATATGTGATGGGCATGATGTAGAGTTGGAGGTGACAATCTACATATATGGTGGGAATGATGTAGAGTTGGAGTTGACAGTCTACATATGTGGTGGGAAAGAGGTAGAGTTGGAGGTGACAGTCTACATATGTGGTGGGAATGATGTAGAGTTGGTGGTGACAGTCTACATATGTGGTGGGAAAGAGGTAGAGTTGGAGGTGACAGTCTATATATGTGGTGGGAATGATGTAGAGTTGGTGGTGACAGTCTACATATGTGGTGGGAAAGTGGTAGAGTTGGAGGTGACAGTATACATATGTGGTGGGAATGATGTAGAGTTGGAGGTGACAGTCTATATATGTGGTGGGAATGATGTAGAGTTGGAGGTGACAGTCTACATATGTGGTGGGAATGATGGAGAGTTGGAGGTGACAATCTACATATGTGGTGGGAATGATGTAGAGTTGGTGGTGACAGTCTACATATATCGTGGGAATGATGTAGAGTTGGAGGTGACAGTCTACATATGTGGTGGGAATGATGTAGAGTTGGAGGTGAAAGTCTATATATGTGGTGGGATTGATGTACAGTTGGATGTGACAGTCTACATATGTGGTGGGAATGATGTAGTGTTGGAGGTGACAGTCTACATATGAGGTGGGAATGATGTAGAGTTGGAGGTAACAGTCTACATATGAGGTGGGAATGATGTACAGTTGGAGGTGACAGTCTACATATGAGGTGGGAATGATGTACAGTTGGAGGTGACAGTCTACATATGTGGTGGGAATGATGTAGAGTTGGAGGTGACAATCTACATATGTGGTGGGAATTATGTAGAGTTGGAGATGACAATCTACATATGTGGTGGGAAGGATGTAGAGTTGGAGGTGCCAGTCTACATATGTGGTGGGAAAGAGGTACAGTTGGAGGTGACAGTCTACATATGTGGTGGGAATGATGTACAGTTGGAGGTGACAGTCTTCATACGTGGTGGGAATGATGTACAGTTGGAGGTGACAGTCTACATATGTGATGGGAATGATGTTGAGTTGGAGGTGACAATCTACATATGTGGTGCAATTATGTAGAATCGGAGGTGACAATCTACATATGTGGTGGGAATGATGTAGAGTTGGAGGTGACAGTCTACATATGTGGTGGGAATGATGTAGAGTTGGGGGTAACAGTCTACATATGTGGTGGGAATGATGTACAGTTGGAGGTGAAAATCTACATATGTGGTGGGTCTGATGTACAGTTGGAGGTGACAGTTAACATATGTGGTGGGAATGGTGTAGAGTTGAAGGGGACAGTCTACATATGTGGTGGGAATGATGTAGAGTTGGAGGTGACAGTCTACATATGTCTTGGGAATGATGTAGAGTTGGAGGTGACGGTCTTCATATGTGGTGGGAATGGTGTCGAGTTTGAGGTGACAGTCTACATATGTGGTGGGAATTATGTAGAGTTGCAGGTGACAGTCTACATATGTGGTGGGAATGATGAGGAGTTGGAGGTGACAGTCTACATATGTGGTGGGAATGATGTAGATTTGGAGATAACAGTCTACATATGTGGTGGGAATGATGTAGAGTTGGAGAGGACAGTCTACATATGTGGTGGGAATGATGTAGAGTTGGAGGTGACAGTCTACATATGTGGTGGGAATGATGTAGATTTGGAGATGACAGTCTACATATGTGGTCGGAATGATGTAGATTTGGAGATGACAGTCTACATATGTGGTTGGATTGATGTAGAGTTAGATGTGACAGTCTACATACGTGGTGGGAATGATGTAGAGTTGGAGGTGACAATCTACATATGTGGTGGGATTGATGTAGTGTTAAAGGTGTGTCTACATATGTGGTGGGAATGATGTAGAGTTGGAGGTGATAGTCTACATATGTGTTGGGAAAGAGGTAGAGTTGTAGGTGACAGTCTACATATGTGGTGGGAATGATGTAGAATTAAAGGGGACAGTCTACATATGTGGTTGGAATGATGTAGATTTGGAGGTGACAGTCTACATATGTCTTGGGAATGATGCAGAGTTGCAGGTAACAGTCTACATATGTGGTGGGAATGATATACAGTTGGAGGTGAGTCTACATATGTAGGTGGGAGAGAGGTAGAGTTGGTGGTGACAGTCTACATATGTGGTGGGAATGATGTAGATTTGGAGGTGACAGTCTACATATGTGGTGGGAATGATGTAGAGTTGGAGGTGACAGTCTACATATGTGGTGGGAAAGAGGTAGAGTTGGAGGTGACAGTTTACATATATGGAGGGAATGATGTACAGTTGGAGGTGACAGTCTACATATGTGGTGGGAATGATGAGTTGGTGGTGACAATCTACATATGTGATGGGCATGATGTAGAGTTGGAGGTGACAATCTACATATGTGGTGGGAATGATGTAGAGTTGGAGTTGACAGTCTACATATGTGGTGGGAAAGAGGTAGAGTTGGAGATGACAGTCTACATATGTGGTGGGAATGATGTAGAGTTGGTGGTGACAGTCTACATATGTGGTGGGAAAGTGGTAGAGTTGGAGGTGACAGTCTACATATGTGGTGGGAATGATGTAGAGTTGGAGGTGACAGTCTATATATGTGGTGGGAATGATGTAGAGTTGGAGGTGACAGTCTACATATGTGGTGGGAATGATGGAGAGTTGGAGGTGACAATCTACATATGTGGTGGGAATGATGTAGAGTTGGTGGTGACAGTCTACATATATCGTGGGAATGATGTAGAGTTGGAGGTGACAGTCTACACATGTGGTAGGAATGATGTAGAGTTGGAAGTGAAAGTCTATATATGTGGTGGGAATGATGTACAGTTGGATGTGACAGTCTACATATGTGGTGGGAATGATGTAGAGTTGGAGGTGACAGTCTACATATGAGGTGGGAATGATGTACAGTTGGAGGTGACAGTCTACATATGTAGTGGCAATGATGTACAGTTGGAGGTGACAGTCTACATATGTGGTGGGAATGATGTAGAGTTGGAGGTGTAATCTACATATGTGGTGGGAATTATGTAGAGTTGGAGGTGACAATCTACATATGTGGTGGGAATGATTTAGAGTTGGAGGTGACAATCTACATATGTGGTGGGAATGATGTAAAGTTGGAGATGACAATCTACATATGTGGTGGGAAGGATGTAGAGTTGGAGGTGACAGTCTACATATGTGGTGGGAAAGAGGTACAGTTGGAGGTGACAGTCTACATATGTGGTGGGAATGATGTACAGTTGGAGGTGACAGTCTATATATGTGGTGGGAATGATGTACAGTTGGAGGTGACAGTCTTCATATGTGATGGGAATGATGTAGAGTTGGAGGTGACAATCTACATATGTGGTGGGAATTATGTAGAATCGGATGTGACAATCTACATATGTGGTGGGAATGATGTAGTGTTGGAGGTGACAATCTACATATATGGTGGGAATTATGTAGAGTCGGAGGTGACAATCTACATATGTTGTGGGAATGATGTAGAGTTGGAGGTGACAGTCTACATATGTGGTGGGAATGATGTACAGTTGGAGGTGACAATCTACATATGTGGTGGGTCTGATGTACAGTTGGAGGTGACAGTCTACATATGTGGCAGGAATGATGTAGAGTTGGAGGTGACAGTTAACATATGTGGTGGGAATGGTGTAGAGTTGAAGGGGACAGTCTACATATGTGGTGGGAATGATGTAGAGTTGGAGGTGACAGTCTACATATGTCTTGGGAATGATGTAGAGTTGGAGGTGACGGTCTACATATGTGGTGGGAATGGTGTCGAGTTTGAGGTGACAGTCTACATATGTGGTGGGAATGATGTAGAGTTGGTGGTGACAGTCTACATATATCGTGGGAATGATGTAGAGTTGGAGGTGACAGTCTACACATGTGGTAGGAATGATGTAGAGTTGGAAGTGAAAGTCTATATATGTGGTGGGAATGATGTACAGTTGGATGTGACAGTCTACATATGTGGTGGGAATGATGTAGAGTTGGAGGTGACAGTCTACATATGAGGTGGGAATGATGTACAGTTGGAGGTGACAGTCTACATATGTAGTGGCAATGATGTACAGTTGGAGGTGACAGTCTACATATGTGGTGGGAATGATGTAGAGTTGGAGGTGTAATCTACATATGTGGTGGGAATTATGTAGAGTTGGAGGTGACAATCTACATATGTGGTGGGAATGATTTAGAGTTGGAGGTGACAATCTACATATGTGGTGGGAATGATGTAAAGTTGGAGATGACAATCTACATATGTGGTGGGAAGGATGTAGAGTTGGAGGTGACAGTCTACATATGTGGTGGGAAAGAGGTACAGTTGGAGGTGACAGTCTACATATGTGGTGGGAATGATGTACAGTTGGAGGTGACAGTCTATATATGTGGTGGGAATGATGTACAGTTGGAGGTGACAGTCTTCATATGTGATGGGAATGATGTAGAGTTGGAGGTGACAATCTACATATGTGGTGGGAATTATGTAGAATCGGATGTGACAATCTACATATGTGGTGGGAATGATGTAGTGTTGGAGGTGACAATCTACATATATGGTGGGAATTATGTAGAGTCGGAGGTGACAATCTACATATGTTGTGGGAATGATGTAGAGTTGGAGGTGACAGTCTACATATGTGGTGGGAATGATGTACAGTTGGAGGTGACAATCTACATATGTGGTGGGTCTGATGTACAGTTGGAGGTGACAGTCTACATATGTGGCAGGAATGATGTAGAGTTGGAGGTGACAGTTAACATATGTGGTGGGAATGGTGTAGAGTTGAAGGGGACAGTCTACATATGTGGTGGGAATGATGTAGAGTTGGAGGTGACAGTCTACATATGTCTTGGGAATGATGTAGAGTTGGAGGTGACGGTCTACATATGTGGTGGGAATGGTGTCGAGTTTGAGGTGACAGTCTACATATGTGGTGGGAATGGTGTAGAGTTGGAGGTGACAGTCTACATATGTGGTGGGAATGATGAGAAGTTGGAGGTGACAGTCTACATATGTGGTGGGAATGATGTAGATTTGGAGATAACAGTCTACATATGTGGTGGGAATGATGTAGAGTTGGAGAGGACAGTCTACATATGTGGTGGGAATGATGTAGAGTTGGAGGTGACAGTCTACATATGTGGTGGGAATGATGTAGAGTTGGAGGTGACAGTCTACATATGTGGTGGGAATGATGTAGATTTGGAGATGACAGTCTACATATGTGGTCGGAATGATGTAGATTTGGAGATGACAGTCTACATATGTGGTTGGATTGATGTAGAGTTGGATGTGACAGTCTACATACGTGGTGGGAATGATGTAGAGTTGGAGGTGACAGTCTACATATGTGGTGGGATTGATGTAGTGTTAAAGGTGAGTCTACATATGTGGTGGGAATGATGTAGAGTTGGAGGTGATAGTCTACATATGTGTTGGGAAAGAGGTAGAGTTGGAGGTGACAGTCTACATATGTGGTGGGAATGATGTAGAATTGAAGGGGACAGTGTACATATGTGGTTGGAATGATGTAGATTTGGAGGTGACAGTCTACATATATGGAGGGAATGATGTACAGTTGGAGGTGACAGTCTACATATGTGGTGGGAATGATGAGTTGGTGGTGACAATCTACATATGTGATGGGCATGACGTAGAGTTGGAGGTGACAATCTACATATGTGGTGGGAATGATGTAGAGTTGGAGTTGACAGTCTACATATGTGGTGGGAAAGAGGTAGAGTTGGAGATGACAGTCTACATATGTGGTGGGAATGATGTAGAGTTGGAGGTGACAGTCTATATATGTGGTGGGAATGATGTAGAGTTGGAGGTGACAATCTACATATGTGGTGGGAATGATGTAGAGTTGGAGTTGACAGTCTACATATGTGGTGGGAAAGAGGTAGAGTTGGAGATGACAGTCTACATATGTGGTGGGAATGATGTAGAGTTGGAGGTGACAGTCTATATATGTGGTGGGAAAGAGGTAGATTTGGAGGTGACAGTTTACATATATGGAGGGAATGATGTACAGTTGGAGGTGACAGTCTACATATGTGGTGGGAATGATGAGTTGGTGGTGACAATCTACATATGTGATGGGCATGACGTAGAGTTGGAGGTGACAATCTACATATGTGGTGGGAATGATGTAGAGTTGGAGTTGACAGTCTACATATGTGGTGGGAAAGAGGTAGAGTTGGAGATGACAGTCTACATATGTGGTGGGAATGATGTAGAGTTGTAGGTGACAGTCTATATATGTGGTGGGAATGATGTAGAGTTGGTGGTGACAGTCTACATATGTGGTGGGAAAGTGGTAGAGTTGGAGGTGACAGTATACATATGTGGTGGGAATGATGTAGAGTTGGAGGTGACAGTCTATATATGTGGTGGGAATGATGTAGAGTTGGAGGTGACAGTCTACATATGTGGTGGGAATGATGGAGAGTTGGAGGTGACAATCTACATATGTGGTGGGAATGATGTAGAGTTGGTGGTGACAGTCTACATATATCGTGGGAATGATGTAGAGTTGGAGGTGACAGTCTACATATGTGGTGGGAATGATGTAGAGTTGGTGGTGACAGTCTACATATGAGGTGGGAATGATGTAGACTTAGAGGTAACAGTCTACATATGAGGTGGGAATGATGTACAGTTGGAGGTGACAGTCTACATATGTAGTGGGAATGATGTACAGTTGGAGGTGACAGTCTACATATGTGGTGGGAATGATTTAGAGTTGGAGGTGACAATCTACATATGTGGTGGGAATTATGTAGAGTTGGAGATGACAATCTACATATGTGGTGGGAAGGATGTAGAGTTGGAGGTGCCAGTCTACATATGTGGTGGGAAAGAGGTACAGTTGGAGGTGACAGTCTACATATGTGGTGGGAATGATGTACAGTTGGAGGTGACAGTCTATATATGTGGTGAGAATGATGTACAGTTGGAGGTGACAGTCTTCATACGTGGTGGGAATGATGTAGAGTTGTAGGTGACAGTCTACATATGTGATGGGAATGATGTTGAGTTGGAGGTGACAATCTACATATGTGGTGGGAATGATGTAGAGTTGGAGGTGACAGTCTACATATGTGGTGGGAATGATGTAGAGTTGGGGGTAACAGTCTACATATGTGGTGGGAATGATGTACAGTTGGAGGTGACAATCTACATATGTGGTGGGTCTGATGTACAGTTGGAGGTGACAGTCTACATATGTGGTGGGAATGGTGTAGAGTTGGAGGTGACATTCTACATATGTGGCAAGAATGATGTAGAGTTGGAGGTGACAGTTTACATATGTGGTGGGAATGATGTAGAGTTGAAGGGGAAAGTCTACATATGTGGTGGGAATGATGTAGAGTTGGAGATGGCAGTCTACATATGTCTTGGGAATGATGTAGAGTTGGAGGTGACGGTCTACATATGTGGTGGGAATGATGTAGATTTGGAGATGACAGTCTACATATCTGGTCGGAATGATGTAGATTTGGAGATGACAGTCTACATATGTGGTGAGATTGATGTAGAGTTGGAGGTGACAGTCTACATATGTGGTGGGAATGATGTAGTGTTAAAGGTGAGTCTACATATGTGGTGGGACTGATGTAGAGTTAGAGGTGATAGTCTACATATGTGTTGGGAAAGAGGTAGAGTTGGAGGTGACAGTCTACATATGTGGTGGGAATGATGTAGAGTTGGTAGTGACAGTCTACATATGTGGTGGGAAAGAGGTAGAGCTGGAGGTGACAGTCTACGTATGTGGTGGGAAAGAGTTGGAGTTGGAAGTGACAGTCTACACATGTGGTGGGAATGATGTACAGTTGGAGGTGACTGTCTACATATGAGGTGGGAATGATGTAGAGTTTGTGGTGCCAGTCTACATATGTGGTGGGAAAGAGGTGGAGTTGGAGGTGACAGTCTACATATGTGGTGGGAAGGATGTAGAGTTGGATGTGACAGTCTACATATGTGGTGGGAAAGAGGTAGAGTTGGAGGTGATAGTCTACATATGTGGTGGGAATGATGTAGAGTTGGTGGTGAGTCTACATATGTGGTGGGAAATAGGTAAAGTTGAAGGTGACAGTCTACATATGTGGTGGGAAAGAGGTAGAGTTGGAGGTGAGAGTCTACATATGTGGTGGGAATGATGTAGAGTTGGAGGTGACAGTCTATATATGTGGTGGGAATGATGTAGAATTGGAGGTAACAGTCTACATATGTGGCAGGAATGATGTAGAGTTGGAGGTGACAGTCTACATATGTGGTGGGAGTGATGTAAAGTTGGATGTGACAGTCTATATATGTGGTGGGAATGATGTAGAGTTGGAGGTGACAGTCTACGTATGTGGTGGGAATAATGTAGAGTTGGAGGTGACAGTCCACATATGTGGTGGGAATGATGTACAGTTGGAGGTGACAGTCTACATATGTTGTAGGAATGATGTAGAGTTGGATGTGACAGTCTACATATGTGGTGGGCATGACGTAGAGTTGGTGCTTACAGTCTACATAAGTGGTGGGAATGATGTAGAGTTGGAGGTGACAGTCTACATATGTGGTGGGCATGACATAGAGTTGGTGCTTACAGTCTACATATGTGGTGGGAATGGTGTAGAGTTGGAGGTGACAGTCTACATATGTGGTGAGCATGACATAGAGTTGGTGCTTACAGTCTACATATGTGGTGGGAATGATGTAGAGTTGGAGGTCACAGTATACATATGTGGTGGGAATGATGTAGAGTTGGAGGTCACAGTATACATATGTGGTGGGAATGATGTAGATTTGGAGATGACAGTCTACATATGTGGTGGGAATGATGTAGATTTGGAAGTGACAGTCTACATATGTTGTGGGAATGATGTAGAGTTGGGGGTGACAGTCTACATATGTGGTGGGAATGATGTAGAGTTGGAGGTAACAGTCTACATATGTGGTGGGAATGATATAGTGTTGGGGGTGACAGTCTACATATGTGGTGGGAATGATATAGAGTTGGGGGTGACAGTCTACATATGTTGTGGGAATGATGTAGAGTTGGGGGTGACAGTCTACATATGTGGTGGGAATGATGTAGAGTTGGAGGTAACAGTCTACATATGTGGTGGGAATGATATAGTGTTGGGGGTGACAGTCTACATATGTGGTGGGAATGATATAGAGTTGGGGGTGACAGTCTACATATGTTGTAGGAATGATGTAGAGTTGGATGTGACAGTCTACATATGTGGTGGGAATGATATAGAGTTGGGGGTGACAGTCTACATATGTGGTGGGAATGATATAGAGTTGGGGGTGACAGTCTACATATGTGGTGGGAATGATATAGAGTTGGGGGTGACAGTCTACATATGTGGTGGGAATGATGTACAATTGTTATAAAAAGATTCTCAGAGTTATTTATATTCAACATTTGTAAGAAGACTTATAATTGCGGGTTGATACAAGTTGTGGCTTTAATTCCTAGAGTCATATTTCTATCTTTTAGAAGGGATTAAATTCTTAATTTTCATGCATATTTCAAAAGAGAAAATACTGCAGACTATATTATGTCCAATGACAGAAATGAAACAGGAAAAATGAATAAAGTAAAAAAGGGAGATTTTTTAATGATCAAATGCAACGTGTAAAGCTGCAACTTAATACCATAATTAACGTGTTTCATCACAAGGAAACAAATTAAAACGTAGCAATACTTTCTAAAGCATATTTTTAATATTTTATCTCAATGTTTCTGATCTGTCCATGACCTAATTCTTCTTTTTTCAACAGTCACCATTTTGTTCACATTGCTAACATCCTTAACAAGGTATCGATTGTCACACACACTTTACCTCTTCTCCCTCTCTATCTATCTCTTTCTGTCCCCTTTTTTCTCTCCCTTCCTTTCTCTCTATTTCTCTTTTTCTCTCCCTCCCCTCCCTTTATCTATCTCTTTACCCCACCCCCCTCTCTATCTCTCTCTCCCTCTCTCTCTCTCTCTCTCTCTCTCTCTCTCTCTCTCTCTCTCTCTCTCTCTCTCTCAGTAACTCCAGACACACTGTCTTATATGAGAACTCATTATTTCATCATCACAATAGTTGCTTTTAACATCTATTTCTTTCCTTGGCCTAGAAATGTCTGTTACCAGAACAAACCATGTCTATCTCTCCTCTGTCAGTTCCAACATAAAGCTTAACTCTATTCTAACATATAATTACCTTTATTTCTTAACAGAATTAGTGAACATTGGTGTTGCTGGTTGACAAGGGAGTGTCTGTAACTAGGTGCAGAACAAACATCACAAGGCGTTTTGTTCAAGGACCACCAGTTTTTCGTTTTTTCTGTAATGCTTACATTTCTTGTGAATATACTTTAACAAAAGATATATACACATACAGTGGGCTTCCGTGAAGTTTCCATCTACCAAATTCCACTCATAAGGTATTGATCAACCTCAGGCTATGATAGAAGACATCGAAAGTGCCACATAGAGAAATCAAATCAAAATTTTGTTTTACTTCTAATACAGTTCCTATTGAACATCAGCTTACAATCTTTCATATATAAGACACTTACTTATTAGCACCTATCTCTATTACTACCCCTTCCCCAACATTCATTACTATCTATTACTACCCCTAACATCCACCTATCTCTATAACTACCCCTAACATCCACCTATCTCTATAACTTCCCCTAACATCCACCAATCTCTATAACTTCCCCTAACATCCACCAATCTCTATAACTTCCCCTAACATCCACCCATCTCTATTACTTCCCCTAACATCCACCAATCTCTATAACTTCCCCTAACATCCACCCATCTCTATTACTACCCCTAACATCCACCAATCTCTATTACTTCCCCTAACATCCACCCATCTCTATTACTACCCCTAACATCCACCCATCTCTATAACTTCCCCTAACATCCACCCATCTCTATTACTACCCCTAACATCCACCTATCTCTATTACTTCCCCTAACATCCACCAATCTCTATTACTACCCCTAACATCCACCCATCTCTATTACTTCCCCTAACATCCACCCATCTCTATAACTTCCCCTAACATCCACCCATCTCTATAACTTCCCCTAACATCCACCCATCTCTATTACTTCCCCTAACATCCACCCATCTCTATTACTTCCCCTAACATCCACCCATCTCTATTACTACCCCTAACATCCACCCATCTCTATTACTTCCCCTAACATCCACCCATCTCTATAACTTCCCCTAACATCCACCCATCTCTATTACTTCCCCTAACATCCACCCATCTCTATTACTTCCCCTAACATCCACCTATCTCTATTACTTCCCCTAACATCCACCAATCTCTATAACTTCCCCTAACATCCACCCATCTCTATTACTACCCCTAATATCCACCCATCTCTATTACTACCCCTAACATCCACCCATCTCTATAACTTCCCCTAACATCCACCCATCTCTATTACTTCCCCTAACATCCACCAATCTCTATAACTTCCCCTAACATCCACCCATCTCTATTACTACCCCTAACATCCACCCATCTCTATTACTTCCCCTAACATCCACCCATCTCTATAACTTCCCCTAACATCCACCAATCTCTATAACTTCCCCTAACATCCACCCATCTCTATTACTACCCCTAACATCCACCTATCTCTATTACTTCCCCTAACATCCACCAATCTCTATAACTTCCCCTAACATCCACCCATCTCTATTACTACCCCTAATATCCACCCATCTCTATTACTACCCCTAACATCCACCCATCTCTATAACTTCCCCTAACATCCACCCATCTCTATTACTTCCCCTAACATCCACCAATCTCTATAACTTCCCCTAACATCCACCCATCTCTATTACTACCCCTAACATCCACCCATCTCTATAACTTCCCCTAACATCCACCCATCTCTATTACTACCCCTAACATCCACCCATCTCTATAACTTCCCCTAACATCCACCCATCTCTATTACTACCCCTAACATCCACCAATCTCTATTACTTCCCCTAACATCCACCCATCTCTATTACTACCCCTAACATCCACCCATCTCTATTACTACCCCTAACATCCACCCATCTCTATTACTTCCCCTAACATCCACCCATCTCTATTACTACCCCTAACATCCACCCATCTCTATTACTTCCCCTAATATCCACCCATCTCTATTACTACCCCTAACATCCACCCATCTCTATTACTACCCCTAACATCCACCCATCTCTATAACTTCCCCTAACATCCACCCATCTCTATTACTTCCCCTAACATCCACCCATCTCTATTACTACCCCTAACATCCACCCATCTCTATTACTTCCTCTAACATCCACCCATCTCTATTACTTCCCCTAATATCCACCCATCTCTATAACTTCCCCTAACATCCACCCATCTCTATTACTACCCCTAACATCCACCCATCTCTATTACTACCCCTAACATCCACCCATCTCTATTACTTCCCCTAATATCCACCCATCTCTATAACTTCCCCTAACATCCACCCATCTCTATTACTACCCCTAACATCCACCCATCTCTATTACTTCCCCTAATATCCACCCATCTCTATAACTTCCCCTAACATCCACCCATCTCTATTACTACCCCTAACATCCACCCATCTCTATTACTACCCCTAACATCCACCCATCTCTATTACTTCCCCTAACATCCACCCATCTCTATTACTTCCCCTAATATCCACCCATCTCTATAACTTCCCCTAACATCCACCCATCTCTATTACTACCCCTAACATCCACCCATCTCTATTACTTCCCCTAATATCCACCCATCTTTATTACTACCCCTCTATGATGTTTCTTATTCAATCTCCTTACCAACAACAAACGTCTATCTTACTCTGTCTCTCTTTCTGTAACTCCTTTCTCTACCACCCTTTCACAATCACCCTCACCCCCCATCGTGGCAGTAGTAGCTTAATCTCCCTCAAATTCCACCCTACTCTCCTTAAGAATTAAAGAACACTTTGGATAATGTAGTTTGGGATATACTGGTATGGTCCTGAAACTCCTGATGGAGTCACAGGGACACCATATTGACATATTGTGTTTGTTGGACATTTTAAACCTGACAGAGATCATCATTTTCCAGGTCTGAATTTAACAGATTTCTTTCAGAGAAGGATAGAAAGTGAGAAAGAGATATAGAATAAGAATTGACTCAGTACTAGACTGGTACTTTTTTTACCTAATGGATGAAAAGCAAAGTTGACCTCAGTAGGATTTGAACTCAGAAAGCAGAGTGCTGAAACGAATACCACAAAACACTCTGATGTTCTAACAACTTTGCCAATTTACTGCCTTTAAGGATATATTATGTTTAGAAAAAAAACGGGATGGTCATGGCTAGAATACCTTTGATTATAGTTCTGCTTAATTAGGAGTGATTTAAGGCTAAACAACAACAGCGATTGTTTCATCAACTTGTACCACTAAATTCAAGTCTTCTTGTGAGCCTGAAAAAGGCAATGGAAAGCAAATTGAATTTTGTTGTTGCTGTTGTTGTTGTCTAACTGTGTTTGGCTATTTATGAAGCAGACCTATAAACAAAGGCAGTCCAGTTATGGCCATCCTGCTTTTTCTAGGGATAGTGAGAGAAAAGCAGAGCTTGGATGAACTGAGGGAGAAACTGGGTTTAAGAGGAATCTGAAATGGTGTGCAGGAGAGAAGACTGTGTTGGTACAGACATGTGATATGTATGGATGATGATCGCTGGGTGAAGAAGTGCCAAGAAATTCCAGTAGAGGTAGACCTGGGTAAAGGTGGTGAAAGCTGATCTCAAATTGCTGAGACTCACAAAGGAGATGAAGAAGGAACACGGCTAATGGAGAGATACTGTGCTGAAAAGGACCTGTCCAACCCATGCAAGCATGAAAAAATAGATGTAAAAATGACGATGATGTCTAAAAACAGGTTTGTTAATTCAAATGTTTATAGTATTTTTACTTTCTGAGTGGATAGTTATGAAAATTTGTAGCATTAGATTAAATATATTTATTAGATGTAGTTAAGTAGGCTAAAATAATTGTTTCTATTTTGGCACAAGACCAGCAATTACCCCAGTGCATTACTGGTGCTTTATTTTATCAACACCGTAAGGATGAAAGGCAAAGTTAACCTTGGCGGGATTTGAACTCAAACCGTAAAGGGCCATAACTCTATGCCACAAAGCATGGCGTCCGACCCTCTACTGATTACAGCCAATCCAGTCATCTCTCTTTCAAAGGTGAAACATTTATTTTAGTTTTTCTAATGGCTATAATATAAGCAGCCCACCACACCTGCATCAACAACCACACTACCGATGTTGTCCAAGGTAATGGTCAATACACCTTGGCACCAGTGATGTCTCCATTTCTACAGCTGAGTGATACTCCAAAAATATGATGTCGTACAGGACCTTAAGGGGTAACCCTTTAGGATATTAGTATCAGTTTATATATATTATCAAGAATGACAATAAATGCAGGTGAGTGTTGTGACATGGTTTTACTTCACAGAAGTCAAATAAATTAATATAAATAATTGTTACCACATGTTGATGGTCAGTTGGTCACAACTCCCAGACTGGAGTGTGTGGAGAAGAACAGAAATCTTCTCTTGGTAAGGTTCAAGTGTTTCTTTAGGCTGCCGGTGTTCTTCTTGTTGAGGGCAGAATTGACAGAATTGCCTTGCGTTCTCAAATATATAGTCCCCAGGGGGACGCAACTCCATTTAGTACATGGATCTGCCACTGGGAGTCGCGACCATCGCAAAGGGACGCAACTCCTATATGTACCTGAGTTACAGCCGTAAGGGGCCGCTACAACCCTTTAACATTTAAACCAGCCGTATCCAGTCAGAATTCTCTCCCCTCTTTCTGTTCAAACTGGCCACTCATACTGATGTTAAGATATTATTCTCAAAATAAATAATATCAAAATCTCATAGATTTGATATTACTTGAGATAATTATGTGAACTAAAACCTTTATGTGGGAATATAGTAGTATATATAGAGTAATGTGAATGGTAAAGGGTTAATGTATTTTTTTTTAAATAGTAGGGTTTAATTGAAGAGAGATTTGACTGCTATTTCTTGTAAGTCAAACGACAACGTGGAGCGCTTCCCTCTTTATTGTTGAATTCAGAGTATCTCTTAGTTGACATTTAGTTCTCCATCTCAACCCTGATGAAGAAGACCTATGACCAAAAGTATTCCAGCCAGGATTATCCTATCTTTTTAGAGTTATCTAAGACTATATCATCCTATCTTTTTAGAGTTATCTAAGACTACATTATCCAATATGTCACAGATATGGTTGAATGGTTAAGAGGCCTGCTTCACAATCATGAGGATTTGTGTTCTATCCCACTACATAACATTGTTCCAATGTAAACACCGAGAAAGTGGACATCTTGAAGCTGATTACTACCTTCTAGTTACCAACCCGACCATAATCGGCTCTGAAATAAAATTACCTAATTTAAAGGTTTCCAATTTAAAAATCTTCCAACATAATTTTACATTAAGTTACTATCTTAGTAATGAAATAATTCATACCGTACTGCATTAATTGGATTTGCAATCGTGAGGTTGCGAGTTTGATTCCTGATGTGTCATGTCCTTGAGCAAAACACTTTATTTCACATTGTTCTTTCTGTCAGGAGTTGTGACTGGTAGATAGTATCAGCCATGGAAGGAACAGAGAAACATTGTTTTCTTGGTTTGATTTGACAAGCTCCACCCCACACAGTAAGTGAATGGCGTCTGGGATCTTGTCAATCTTCTCTCTCCTTCTCTCTTCATACATAAAAAAGAGCATGTGAAGGCACATGGCTTAGTGGTTAGAGCATTGGGCTTGTAATCAAAAGGTTACGAGTTCAATTCTCGGACCAGGTGATGTGTTGTTTCCTTGAGCAAGGCACTTTATTTCACGTTGCTCCAGTTTACTCAGCTGTAGAAATGAGATGATAGGACTGGGGTCCCTATCATTAAATCACCCAAGACACCGCCAATGAGATATACCTTGGAGGGGGGCAGCTAACCCTGCCTAGGTGTGAGCTGTGACAACAACAACAACAATTTAAAAGAGAAAGAAGTCTTGGTGGTTAATTTCAAGATGGCTTCAGAATAAGTTAGTACAGTAGTATTTAAACATGTTTTTGTTAGTTTTTGTTTATGGTTTAATCAGGAGGAAGCTGCAGTATCCATGACAATGGGACCTTCTCTTACTAGTCACACTATTAACCTTTTCATGATCATATTTCCAATGAAATACTCTCTATTTTAATTATTTGACGTTAATCCTTTGACATTTAAACCAGCCGTATCCGGACACAATTCTCTCACCTCTTTCTCTTCAAACCAGCCGTAAATGGCTGCTCATACTTATGTTAAGGTATTGTTCTCAAAATAAATAATATCAAAATCTCAAAGATTTGATATTATGTGAGATAATTATGTGAGGTAAAGTGTTTACCGTGAAAAATACAATAGTAAATATAGAGTAATGTAAATGCTAAAGGGTTAATAGAAAATACCCCTAGTCCAAGTGGTACCCCTCCTTCAACTGGCACCCATGGCACGTGCCATACTTGCTATACCCAGTCTCCTGAAGCTAAGTAATTCTCATATATATCAGTAAAATTTTCTTCTAGAATATATCAAAATTGTGTCATCCTAAAATATTTCAACTATATACGGTCCAATGATCAGCGGTCACGCTCCTATAACAACTATTGATTTTAATTTATTGATTCAGTTTGTCTTATTTACTAACAAAATTAGATTTCAACGCTACTTCACAGTTGACTGGTTAGCAATAGAAAGAGCAACCAGCTGTAAAATTATTTGCTACAAAACAACCATGAAAGCATGGAAAAAAATAGACATAAAAATGATGATGATGATGACAATGATGATCATGTTGATGATGACAATGATGATGATGATGATGATGATGATGATTCTGCCCCATCAATTATGTGGTGGGGGTGGGGCTATAAAACTATGTGTATGTGGTATCACGTTCTACCAAGTATACACAAGAGGTCTTTGACACAACTGAGGGTCCTCCCAACCCCTTTGTTTGGCAAGCTTTCTACGGCTGGATGCCTTTCCTATCACCAACCACTTTACACCGTGTATTGAGTGCATTTGTTGTCTAGATCACCAAACACTAGGGAGGCTTTTACACCTTGACATGACTGAAGGATCCTCCAATATCCTGACTTAAGAATTAACTTTTGGTAAGTTTGTTAGAATTCATTATGATTTTTTCTAAGCTTCCGTGGGTTGGATGGGTCTTTTCTCTGCCACAGCATCTTGCCATTTGTTGCAGTCCTTTACCATCTTTATTGTGGATCAGTCCCTGAGATCAGCCTTCACCACTTCTTTCTTGGTCTTCCTCTTCCTCAGTTTGCTTCCCCTTAGATTGCTTGGCACTTCTTTAACCCTTTAGCATTTAAACCAGCCGTATCCGGCCAGAATTCTCTCACCTCTTTCTGTTCAAACTGGCTGTAACCAGCTACTCTTACTTATATCATGGTATTGTTCTCAAAACAAATATAAAATCTCATAGATTTGATATTATGTGAGGTAAAGTGTTTACCATGAAAATATAATAGTATATATAGAGTAATGTAAATACTAAAGGGTTATCTTCTAGATGCATCACACACCTGTACAAATACAGTCTTCTCTCATGTTCACTAGAGTTATTCTCACATCTTGTTTGTGTTCCATCATGCATGTACACTAACACTACACATTCATGAGAGCATTCTTACCTCATTTCATCTCAGTCTTTAAACATCTTTTCTATCGAATGCTTGTTTCTCTACCATGAAACATCAGCTATTATATTTTGGAACATCCTTTATGAATTTGAAAAGGACTAAATCAACTGTAAACAAATTTTACATTTAAAATAACAAAGAAAGATCTACTTTCTCAAAATATGACTACCATACCTTGCAGTTAACAGAATGTGTATATGAGTTGGATTAGATGGGTTGTCATGTTATGAGACAAGTCAGGTCAGTTGACCATGTCTTGCTCAAACAGATCTGTATTTTAGCTTGGTTTCTACAGCTGGATGCTCTTCCTAACACCAACCATGTTACATTGTCGACTAGCTGCTTTTTTTATTGTGGCATCAAAATGACCACTTAATAGGGTGGACTGGGTACTTTTTAATGTGTCACCAGCACAACCACCTCACAGGGTGGACTGAGTGCTTTTTAATGTGTCACCAGCACAACCACCTTACAGGGTGGACTGGGTGCTTTTTAATGTGTCACCAGCACAACCACCTTACAGGGTGGACTGGGTACTTTTTGTCTTGTCACCAGCACAAGTTGCCAAGAGTTTATATTAAAAACTAATTTTATTAAATTCATTGACAGATGACATTCTATATAAAAAATACAAAGTAAATATATTGGCAGAAAATTTATTCATAATTTGCAGATAAATTCAATGTCAACAAAAAATTCTCAAGTTTAATTTACAAACGTTATTTTTAAAAAATCTATTTTATAGATATATATATAAATTATATATATATATATATATATATATATATATATATATATATATATATATATAAATATATATATATTTATATATATATATATATATATATTTATATATATATATATTTATATATATATATATATATATTTATATATATATATATATATATATATATATATATATATATATATATTTATATATATATATATATATATATTTATATATATATATATATATATATGCAAAAGTTCTATTTAAAATTGTTGGGATACAACAAGTAAATATTTTATAACTGATATAAAGCACTCGACAAGTTTTTGGAGTAGATATACGATATTAAATAAATGGAAACTAAATTTATAAAACCATATTTATTTCATTATACATATTTCAGGGATACCAAATTAAAATATGGTATGCCTTCATCAGACAAAATACAATATATAAACAGTTTTATAAATAATTTTGACGTACCCTATTAGATGCAACCATTATTTTTGGAAGCTGTCTGGATAGTGAGATGTTTATAATTATTTTATTAGTTATAGTGTTAAGCACAGTTAGAAGACGGAGAGAAAGAAAAAACGGAGAGAGAGAAGGAGAGAGAGAAAAAGAAAACCTGGAGAAATACCGGAGAGAGAGAGGAATGTATGCAGAAAAGAAAGATATAAATAGATAGGAGGAAATGAAAAAGAAAGAAAAAAGGAAGAAAAAGCAACAGAGAGATAATAATTCATCATACAGATAGAGAAACTCAAGAGAGAGGAGGATATAGTGACAACTTTACGTCATGTCATATTAAGTTGAGTTAACAATTCATATGAAATGAATAATAAAAATGTAAATATCAATATTCATGAATGGGACATAAATATATAATATGAGAAAATAACATTGTTCAATAATGACCATATGTATAGTTTAAAACCTTGAGGTCAATATACCAAAATCTGAGTTAAAACCTTCAAAAGATACCCTATTTATAAAAATACGGATACACATATGTATATATATATACACGCATATGTACGTCCTGAAAAAAGAGAAATTATGTCTACTCCAGTCAATAATATAGACACACAAATGATTTCACTTGATCACTTCTATACATTTCTTGTGTTATAAAAATTTCACAGTATATATACATAAAAATACGATTAATATTCATGTCCTCATATATATGATTACCGTTCATGTATTTAATATTATGCATATCTGCAACACACATCAACATATATACATACAACCATACATACACACACATATGTATAAATAAATATCTGCGTGAGTTTTCCAGCATCGTTATGCATATATACAGACACATATACGAACACATAAATAAACCCCATAAACCTTTTATATGCATGTTAATACACATATATGGCCTTTGTATAGAGATAATCAAATATCAATATATTAATATAGAAATATCAAAGCATTAAATATCTTTAAAACACTATAGAGTATCTCAAGTTAAAATAATATGTTTTATATATTTATTATAGAAATCTATCCTACCTATATCTCAAACAAGATATTGCAAGGGTAGACATATGAAAGTTATTAGAAGCTATCAGAGTAAAAAAACAAATAAAAAAATAAAAATAATTTAAAAGATTTAGAAGACCTAGTGATTCTACGGATGCCCTTATATTTAGTATAGAAATTTATCTTACGTAAATTTTATTTAATACATTGGGAGCATATACATTTTAGAGAGTAGTTTATTATATCCTTGTTTATATTTAGGAAGAAAGTTTAAAAAGAAAAAGGTGAAGGAATCTAATGATTTATTGTCAGGTTTCATATATTAACTAAATTTCTTAATTAATTATACTATATTTTAAATTTATATTTATATTTAAACGTTGAGTTCAATCTATGTCTGCAGCAACTGAATAAATTGCTCCTTAAATTAAGGGAATTTTTGGACTTTAATATAAACAATATTTCTTCTACACAAAGATCACAACTCTCTGAAGAGGAATTAAAAGGAGTACCTTTTGAGACAATATTCCAAATCATCGAATATTTAACATTAT